>JANAVB010034617.1:22209990-22391882 GCA_029216955.1 Iris pallida
GGACTTCGTGTGGGATTAGGAAGATGGTATCGCACGATACCGTTGAGTATCCTACGGTACTCGAGATAACGGGTAAACGACCAATATGGACCGTAAGATGGACTGGATGTCCACTCTACCCAGAGAACTTGGTAGGTAATGGTTGTATAGGCTAGTACCCTACTACCCTAGGAAGTCGGGAGTGGAATTCCTAAGGGAAAGCCACTTGGCGTCAAGGTTAGAATGGTTTAAGGGTAATATATAAAGGATAATCGGGTAATTTCAAAATACGGGGTTCGAATATTCGAATTAACTTGAAACTTAGGTGACTTGTTAGGTACACCCTACAAATGTCATATTTGAACCGATTCTGGCTCGGTTGACCCAGAGTTGACTTTTACCCAAAAGTCAATGATGAGTCAACACTTTGTCTAAATTTGACCAAATTCAAACTAGAGTTGACCAGTTGACCAAAAGTCAACTGTTGGTCAACATTTGACCAGTTTGACCTAGGGTTGACCTAGAGTTGACAAGAGTTGACCAGAGTTGACCAGGGTTGACCAGTTGACTGAAAGTCAGCTGTAGGCCAACTCTTGACCCCGTTTGACTTGCTTCGACTTGTTTTGACTTGCGATGATTGGTATGACCTAGGGTTGACTTAGTCTGACTTAGATTGACTTGATATAACCTAGTTTGACCTAGATTTCATATCATTCATTATAATCATTCATAACTTTGTTAAACCTAAATTAACATGTAATATCTCATCTATTAGGTCTCTGATTACCACTCTGAGCATTGATATACCCTACAGCTCAGGACAGTAGGCGAGTACATTCACTGATAGTTTTTA
Organism: Iris pallida; assembly: GCA_029216955.1. Lineage (NCBI taxonomy): Eukaryota > Viridiplantae > Streptophyta > Magnoliopsida > Asparagales > Iridaceae > Iris > Iris pallida. The sequence continues at coordinate 22,210,823 of JANAVB010034617.1, forward strand.
TTGTCTTGATATCTGCTATATCCGATTCAGTTGTAGTGTCTTACTTGATTTCCAGACATGATAGTTCACGGACTAGTATATGTCGGATCCTGTCATGAGATGTTGTTCCCGGGTTACTTGGTATATTGGTACATGACTCGACTTGTTACTTGTACTTGTATAGACATGGACTTGGGAGTGGGCTGATCACCTGGTATTGAATCCCGTGTCATGACGTGTTATGTTCGGATCCTTTATACTATTCGGGGGATGGGAAGTTATTAGTGGTTGTGTGATCAAATTCCCACATTGTTCTATTGTACACATTGTTCATAGCTATACCCTCGCCTCACGACGGATAAAGCCTTACCCTATATCGTTCATAGCTTTCTATGGTGACCGGCCTTACCGCTCTATTGTACACATTGTTCATAGCCGGTCGGATGGAAAGCCTGATCATGTTTTCCAAGCCGATCACATAACGCTCTAATAATTCAAGGCACATTTTATTTTTACTTATCTTATCACATATCCTGTTCTGTTCTACATTCAGTACTTTCTCACCATGCTATGATATTCAGTTACTCACATGTTCTACATGCCTTTATATTGTACCTTGATTGGAGACTAAGTTCTGCTAGGGAGAAAAGTTACAACCCCGGTCCTTGTTTGGTTTAAGGGTTGTAACTCAGCTTCCGAACGGTTCCCAAGTCTTTCTATATCTTTGTCTTGTATTTCATTATACTGTCTCTTATAGAATTTATCAATTCATATGGAACTGCTGTTAGTGTTTGTACTTGCTCATTTTCCTGACAGGATACCGTTGATATATTACAGATGATTCTGAGGCAGATTGCCCGACCTATTATGGGGTCGAGTCTGATGGAGTAGACCTGGACCATGGCTTGTTAGTAGAGCCACTAGACTTTGCTCACCCTGAGTAGAGTAGCTTAGTTAGGGTTGCATGGCCTGCGAGCCAGCTAGTACTTTTCTGACAGTAGTATTTCATATTATATTCTGTGACTCTGTGGTGTTGTATATATATCTGGGCTTGTGTGGATCTCGAACTTATTTCCTGCTTTCATTTATCATATTTACTTTTATGCTATCTATCCTAGTTTGCTTGTGATTGAGACTGTATTGCTATGTCACCTCCATTCGGAGTGTATATACTGTACATGTACCTTTATCTGTTTAGTTGTAGTATTTATAGATGACCTAGACAGCGTTCTACCGCCGATGCTGCGGCGTAGGCTGGACGTAACCACGTACTCGTGCCCCTAATCACGGTACGGGTCGTGACAAAATGCTACTGGGGAGAAGCTGCATTAACGGCCACTTTTATTCTAAATAGAGTGCCGTATGAAAATTTGGACGTAACTCCTCATGAACGATGGTTCAAAGTCAGACCTAACTTGAATTTCATTCGAGTGTAGGGGTGTTTGGCTTATGTGAAGCTTCCAGATCTGAAGATTCAGAAGCTGGGGATAAGGACTACGAAGACGATCTTCTTGGGATATGCAGAGAAGAGTAATGCTCGAAGATTTCTTGATATTGAGTCAAATCATATCATCGAATCTCGCGATGCTGAATATTTTTAAGACAAGTTTGCAAGGCACAAGAACATTGTTCTAACGGACATTCCGAAGAATGATGAAGGTGCAAAGGAGACTGAGATCTTCAATGAGCCAGTTGTCCAAGATGAAGTTGTTGCTGAGGAGACAACGATTGAACCAGAACTCACTGAGCCATCGTCGAAGCGAGCGAGGAGGCCGAAGAACTTCGGAGATGACTTCATCACCTATTATGTGGAAGCAGATCCGCTTACCTATGATGAGGCGATGAAGACCAGAGATGTTGTTTTATGGAAGGAAGCGATAGACAATAAAATTGAATCAATTACCTCCAATAACACTTAGGTGTTGGTTGATCTACCTAAAGAAGCAAAACCTATCGGATGCAAGTAGATCTTCAAGAAGAAGATGAAGGCTGATGGAACCATTGACAAGTTCAAGGCCAGGCTAGTGGCAAAGGGGTTTTCTCAGAAGCAGGAGATCGACTACTTTGATACGTATGCTCCAGTAGCCCGGATAACCACCATCAGAATGTTGATTGCTTTCGCAGCGATACATAAGATGGTGATACATCAGATGGATATGAAAACAGTATTTCTGAATGGCGAGCTGACCGAAGAGATCTACATGCAACAACCAGAAGGGTTTGTCGTCAAAGGTCTTGAAGACAAAGTTTGCAAGTTGGTAAAATCTCTGTACGGTTTAAAGCAAGCTCCCAAAATATGGCATGAGAAGTTTGACAAAGTCATAAGGTCAAATGGATACATGGTCAGTGAAACAGACAAATGTATCTATACGAAGTTTGCTGACGGAAGAGGAGTCATCGTTTGTCTATACGTGGACGATATGCTAATCCTAGGTACGAATATAAGCTGTGTCACGGAGACAAAGAAGTTCCTCTCGACAAAATTCAGTATAAAGCTAGGACTTGGGGATGCTGATGTTATCTTGGAACTTAAGATCATCCAGACAGACACTGGACTAGCGCTGTCACAGTCTCATTATGTTGAGAAGATGATCACTCGTTACGGGTATCAGGATCTTCCAGGGATCGATACGTCGTACAAGTGTGATCTGAAACTGAAGCCTAATTCAAGGGAAACCATCAGACAGCTGGAGTATACAAGCGTAATCGGGAGTTTGATGTATGCTACTACTGCCACAAGGTCTGACATAGCTTTCGATGTGGGAATGCTGAGTCGTTTCACGAGCAACCCAGTCATTGAGCACTGGAAAACTGTAAAACGGGTTACGAGATATCTCAAGAAGACTCAGACATATGCACTGCACTACAATGGAGATCCGCCGGTAGTGGAAGGCTTCAGTGATGCCAGCTGGTGCTCAGAAGTGGAGAGCAAAAGGTCCACAGGTAGATACATTTTCACAATGGGTGGAGCTGCTATATCGTGGAAATCGAAGAAGCAGACTATGCTCTCGCGGTCATCCATAAAATCTGAGTTCTTTGCACTTGATACCGCAGCGGAGGAAGCAGAATGGCTTCAGGAGCTCATGTATGATCTTTCCAGTAGTTGGGGCACAAATACCGAGGATACCGATATACTGCGACAATCAGGCGACTGCGACGGTGGCATCAAATGACCTCTTCAACGGGAATAAGAGGACTGTGCGGTTGAAGCACATGACAGTACACGATCTCATCAAGAGGGGTGTTATTGCAGTGATTGATGTTCGAAATTAGGAGAACCTGGCGGATCCGTTCACCAAGGGCCTTAAGCGCCAGCTGGTCGATGATACAGCTTGTAAAATGGGCTTGAAGGCATTCTGATATTGTGTTATTACAATCCTACCATAATGTTTTATGCTATTAGTTCAAAGAGAAATCTACTAGGCATCTAGCTTTTGGTTCAAGGGAGGACTATTAACCAGAAGAATATCAGAAACGGTGGGTACTTGTCCTCTGTGACATGGAGAGGTTACGGACCTACAACCACTGTTGTCTACTGTTGTTTTCTGCGGAAAACGGATCTTGTGGGAAGGTTGGCTTAAATACCTTAATGAGTTCTCAGGCAGAGTGAATGCCTGGAGTGCTTTACAGGAAGCATGGTAACGCAGCACTACAAGGAGTGTAACTCCATGCTACAGTGAGGTGACTTCATCATGAGGTTCCCAAGTAGGGGTAATGCCTCTGCTTTGTAAGCCAAGTCACAGCGGAGTAGCACCGCAAATAGGCAGGTAGCCTAATGTTGTATGATAATCGTAATAAAGAGAGGTAGGCAGCACTACAAAGAGAATGATGTCCTCATGTTACAGTAGCATGGCACCACGAAGAGGTACCAGGTAGGGTAAAGCCTCGGCTTCGCGAGCCATATCATAGCGGCGTAACACCGCACGGAAGCGCAAGGCTTCATGCTGGGTAGTTTGGCACTACAAATAGGCTTGTAACCTCATGCTACAGTAGTATGACACTACGATGAGGTACCCAGGTGGGGTAAAGCCTCAGCTTTAAGCCATGTCATAGCGGCGTAGCACCGCAAAGAAGCGCAATGCTTCATTCCATTACTCTTTATAAAGAACTCACCTATGGTGTATGGACAGAGATATCAGGCCGTCTCTTGAGGGTAAACTTGTAGACGCCCAAAAATTATACACTGAAACTAGGCTGGCACAAGGCCTTTAATGTGCAGCCAGAAGCACGGTTGATGTCATTATGTGAGTAAGAAGAATTGCAGTTATGGTGCAGAATTCAAGGCTTAGTCCATTCTTATATCATGCTGTTATTTAACCTATGCGGGAAGATTCAAGTCGTAGCGACATCTCTCATAATGCATGATGGACAGTCACTGTGGGGAACGCTCAACCCATATATTGAGATATGTGGGAGATTGTTGGTGTTTTTGCCTTTGGACTAGGAAAGATAGTCCCACATCGGCTACACCAAATGGTGAGTATCTCAATATAATGCATTGCTTGTGTTGAGGTATGCACATGAGGTGTGGTGGGGCACAAGTGGTGTCATATGGGAGTATTTTCCTAGAAAGAAAAAAAGATCAATTCTAATAAAGATATAAGTTAATTTTTGTTGTGCGGACTCGGACTCGGACACGGACTCCAGGATGTCGCGTGCATGCACGGTAGGCGTGGACTGGCACACTTCTATGCTGATTGTGGGATGATCTAAAATATCAAACTCTATTTTTGAGTATTGGTATTTTAGCCCCACATCGGATATGAGAAGAGGTGAAGTCTCAACTCCACTCTATAAATAGAGCCCCTTGGCCTCCCTTGAAAGATGCACCAAGAAGAGAGTTAAGGGAGTCCGTAAAGTCCAGGAAGCCCGTTCAAGTCTCAAATTTTGACTTACGAGCGTTCCAGAAGTTCTTCGTGAACTTGCTGGTTCCTGGAAGCAGATCGTGGTGGGGCGAATCTTGCTTTGAGCAACGGTGATCTTAATCACCCCAGCAAGAACCTTTCCTCTTCTTCTTTCTTCTTTCTTCTCCTTCATCTGAGTTGTAACTCAGTTCTGTCCGTCTGCAACTGCGATTGCGAGAAAGAACGTGAGATTTACTTTTTGATTATTGTTGCTTTTGTAATCAGATTCATATTATAGTGTTCCTCTTGGATCTCGAGAATAATCAGAAGGTGAACGTTTGTTGAACCTCTGATATCGACATCGAGTCTACCATCTTTGATCAAGTCCCGGGACTAACATAATATATATACAAGTCGAAAACAATAGCATATATATAACAAGCATGAGTAAAGACATAAAATGAATAAAAAAATAGAAGTCAACATAAATTAGGAATCCAGCCAGAACTGTAACGGTCATGTATGTTCTACAGTCCTGTATCCATTATGTAGTGAGATATGTATAAAAAAATGTTAGTTTATTATATTGTCAGGACTGCCAAAAATTTTGACTTTTGACAATCATGTATTTGTAGTGTGCAAAATTATAAATACTTGGACAGTCCCAAATAAGTTTTGTCGTACTTTTATAACTGGTCTTTAGAGCAACATTAGTAAGGCTCGTCCCCATGCCTAATTTATACATTCAGAATTTTGAAGCTTATTTTGTAGAATAGTAAGTCTCATCCCTAATACCAATTTTCACAATTTCAGTTCCATCCTATCCACACGTGCTAAGGGTTGGACATCCCAATTTATATATTCTAGATTGTAGGGACTCATTTTGCATAATAATAAGTCCCAGTTTGAAGCCCAATTTTTTAGATTATATATATATATATATATATATATATATATATATATATATATATATATATTTCACATCATTTGTTGACTACACAATATTTGGGACCGGATCTCGCTTTATCATTTCATACTATTCTCATACAAATCCAACTCATTCTACGTTTACCTTTTTTGGAAAATTCTAAAGGCACTTCCTATTTTACTTAGGCTAGCCTATTTTTAACTTATTTACAAGTTTGCCATCGAAAAATGCTTCAGGCTAGTCCAATTTTTTTTTCAGAACTATAAAAAATTTGATAGTCCTTTCTATTAGAAGGACTGTCAAAAAATTGTCAGTCATTCCTATTAAAAATAAGTCAAATATTTCGACAGTTCTATATTTTTATGACTATCAAAAAAATTGACAATCCTTCCTATTGGAAGGACTGTCAATTTTTTTTGACAATCATTCATATTGGAAGGATTGTCAAATATTTCGGCAGTCCTAAATTTTTAGGACTGTCAAAATATTTGGACGCAATGGCAAGGGGCTATTGGATTCGACAACAGGGGCTGCTGGACGCGGCGGCAGGGGGCGCAGCGATTGAGGAGTGCGGCGGCAGGGGACGCGACGACGGGAACAACAACAGGCGGGAGAGCACGGGGGAGAGCGGCGGTAGGGGGCGCAGCTAGGGAGCGCGACGACAAGGGGGCACAACGGCAAGGATGCATCAGGGTCGTGCGATGGCAAGGCGGTGTGACGGGCGCGAGGGAGGAGAGATGTGGGCAGCATAAAAGAAAATTTTGGGTTGTACTGAGTAAAAATTGGATCAGCTTGGACTGTCATGAAGTAGTGTCACCTCATGAAGTTCTATTTTAGAATGATAGAAAAGACACGAAAATATACCCTATACTTTCTTCTATAACACGTGATATACTAATGGCTCCCCTCGTTCACAGTAGCATCGGAATCTTGTTTTAGTGCAGGTTTAAGGATGCTAAGCAAGAAGAGGAACAGAATGCTGCCGAATATTTTGGAAGCTTGCATATGCGTTCAAGATTGGGTTCGTGTAGAAAGATGAACTCAAAACTAAAGAGATAAAAGTGCCAACATCAGTGAGCTGGACTTTTCAGTCTCTTACCTTGGAGGACACTACTGAAGGAGGAGTTGAGCAATAAACTTTGACGAAAGACGGCCTACGGCCGACGGAAAAGAAAAAAATACATATACATTTTTTATAATTCTTTTAAAAATAAAATATTAATTTGCAACTTGTACATTTATTACAAATTTTGTGGAAAAAATACTTGTACATTAAATTATTCTGACATTAATAGAACTTTATGAACTTGTACCTTTCAATTTTTTTTAAGTTAATGTTATAACATATTTTAATTATACTAACATTTATATGTTTTTTTTTTTCATTTATTTTGTTGTTTTTTGAAAAAAAAATTAGGCTCAGCCCGGTCCAACCCGGTCAGTCCAAATTCGGGCCATGGGTTCGGGCTGGATTCATATTTTTAATCCCGGATCCGTCCGACCTGGCCCACTCCTCCATTCGGACTACCCAGACCCGGTCAAACCTGTTGACCCATTGGTCATATGGTCAACCTGATTTTAATAATTGATTAAACTCTGTTTGGATATACGAAGCTAGTCGGGACATCTCGGATTCTTGAACATGATCAAGAATGGCTATCCACTGAATTCAAGACCGAAGATCTGTTTGCCTACTCGAGTCTGTAATTCCTTATGCAATGTATTTTTTATTTTATTTGAGTCTAGGAATATATTGTACACCGAGTCGTACTGGCAAATAGGCTACCCTTAAATGAGTTTAAAATGTTTTTAAAATGACCTCTCAAAAAGGTTTACAAAAAGGTTTTCAAAAAGGTTTTCAAAAATCACCAAAAAGCTTTTTAAAATCCCAACTAAACCCTGACTAAACCCTGACAGAACTCGGACCGAGTTCGGCCAGAGTTCGGTTGGTAGCCGTTGTGATTTTGAATCCTTGTTACTTGGTCCTCCTGCAGTTGCGGATTTGACCGAGATTTGCTCATAGAGTTCTGCCCGAATTCTGTCCGAATTATGTCAGAAGTCTGCCTTTGGAATTCTTGTAAATAGAGAAGGATTTCGATCATTTCAACTCACTCATTCACTTTCAATCTTCTCTCTATCTAAAGCTTTCAGTCTTCTAAAGAGTTTTCTAGAGCTTTCAATTTCAGATCCCAAGCCAATTACAATCCTCTAGTCGATTTGCCAGTACGGTACGGTCTAGAAGTTTCTGAGAGATTGTAATCAGAAGGCTTGATTGAAGAATACATCTTCACATTTGAAGTTGGACGAGTTCTTCGTATCAAAGCTCGCGTTGTAGAAGTTGCAAGGACTTCGTAAGAAAACTTACGGTTTTTTCAATAGTGGATTCAACTGGTAGCAAGAGTTCTACCGACTGGATTAGTCCTCAACAGAGGGAAACCAGTATACATTGCTGTCTTTGCGTTTGCTCTCTTAACTCTGTCTTTATTTTATTTTAGTTGTGATTAATATTTTGTGATTGTGGTGCTAACTTTTTTAATTAGCATTATTCTGCTGCCAACTCTATTCACCCCTTAAGAGTATTACGCTTTACTATTTCGTTCCTACAATTGGTATCAGAGCGGGTGTTACAGGTAAAGCAAAGGTAACAGTGCAATTATTTATTCATTTTTATTAACTGTTATATAAATCACAGCACAACACATGGCAACTGTGAAATTCATAAGTGAAGGCCAGGCCACAAACAGACCCCCACTGTTTGATGGTACGAACTATACCTATTGGAAAACACGGATGAGTTTCTTCTTGAAATCACTTGACTTTGATTTATGGTCCATTGTAGCTTGATGGCTATCAAAAGCCACCTCGTATAAATGTTGATGGAGTTTTAGTTGAAAAAACCCATAGCAGATATACAAAGGAAGAAAAGAAAAGGGCCAGTCTTGACGCACGTGCCATTAATGCTCTTTTTTGTGCTTTAGACAGAACTGAATTTAACAGGGTGTCTATCTGCACAACGGCTAATAAAGTGTGGAAGCTACTTGAAGTCACACATGAAGGCACGACTCAAGTCAAAGAATCTAAAGTCAGCAGACTTACTCAAGAGTACGAGGCGTTCAAGATGAAGCCCAACGAAACAATTACACAAATGTTCGAAAGATTCTTGGATATTGTAAATCCTTTGTCCTCCTTAGGCAAAGATTACAGTAACCATGAAAAGATTCGCAAACTCCTGCGAGCTCTCACCAAGAACTGGATTCCGAAGGCTACTGCAATCATTGAAGGGAACGATCTCACAACTATGTCCCTCGAAGTACTCATGGGTAAGCTACTCACTCATGAACTGGAGCTACAAGATTTTGAAGAGCCTGCACCAAAGGAGAAGACGATCGCTTTCAAGGCTCAGCACAGAAAAGCTGCTGAAGGTGATTCAGACAGCAGTGGATCTGACGCTGAAGATCAAGCACTCCTAGCAAGGAAGTTCAAAAGATTCATGAGACATGAGAAGAGAGACATGAGAAGAGAGTCAAAGAAAACAACAGCAACAACTGGTATCAAGAAGATGCTGTCTGCTATGGTTGCAAGAAGAAGGGACATATAAAGAAGGATTGTCCCACAAACTCATCATCGAGCAAGAAGAGCAACAGGTATGAAAAAGGGAACCTGAAGAAATCAACATCTAGGAGATATACCAATACCAGCATATGGCATGAAAGTGAAGCCAGCGACTCAGAAGACGAACAATCAAAAGACGCTGCAAACGGATGCTTTATGGCATCCGATCAGGTACCTACTGAACCTGTAGTTGATACTTATGATGACTTCACCTTTGAGCAATTAGGAGATGCCTTCAGTGACCTGATGACTGATTACAGGAAACTGCGTAGCAAGTATCAGACCTCTAAGAAGGTACTCAAAGAGGACAAAGGTGAAATAGGTAGACTTACCGACCTTGTAGCTGAGGTTAGAAATAATGTTAGTGAGTCTGGTGAGCTTTCTTCAACAAAGCTCTTATTACACGAGACTACCAAGTCATCTGAAGAGAAAGACAAAATTATTGACCAACTCAAGGAAGAACTTTCTATAGAGAAGAAAAGTCTTCGATGTGCACAAATCAGAATGGAAACACTCACTTCTGATTATACTAAGTTGTATGACACTTCCAAAAGATTGGAAATTAGGTTAGGAAAACAGTCTGAGCCTGCTGCTTCCTTCCATAACACGTGTCACTTACCGAAAAATTGGAACATTCCCAAGCCAAACACTGTCAGATCTAACCATATAAAACCTTTACCCCAAAAAGTTAAGCCCAAACAAGATTATAGGTATGCTTTCTTCTATACTAGAAAACCTAAACCTACCAACCATGCACACCACTCAGCTTTCAACACTCGACATGCACAATGTCATTATTATGGCCTCATTGGTCATATTTTATCTGCATGTAGAATGAGAAAGCTTGTTGATTTAAATGTTTATACTTGGATACCAAAAGCTGACAATTCAGGACCCTACAAGAAATGGGTACCAAAAGTTTCATCTGCAAACTGTTTTGTAGGTGGAACACCCTTCACATGCTAGAAGCAAATAGATCCTCGACAGCGGTTGCTCACGGCATATGACCGGTGACGCTACTCTATTTGCAACACTGTCGAAGAAAAAGAAGGAAGGCTATGTCTCCTTCGGTAATAACTTGAAAGGGTATATTATTGGTAGCGGTGATGTTGGTAAGTCTTCCTATCTTGTGATTAAGGATGTCTGTCTGGTTACCGAGTTGAAACATAATCTACTCAGCATAAGTCACCTAGCTGATCATGGTTATGGAATCAGTTTTGGCAAAGACAAATGTACTATAGTTGATAGCTCAACTGGTAGTACTATCTTTGAAGGTATCAGGGAAGACAATATGTATGTTTTTTATTTGTTAGAAAAAACTAACATTTCAGGTAGATGCTTAATGGCCAAGAGTGATGAGAGTCATCTGTGGCATATGAGACTCGGTCACGCTAATATGGATACGATCTCAAGATTATCCACAAAGAAGCTAGTACACGGTTTACCGGACATTACATTCAAGAAGGATTCGGTATACAGCCAATGTGAAAAGAACAAAGCTACCAGATCCACATTCAAGTCAGTAAACGCAGTATGTACTACTAGACCTCTACAATTGCTTCATATGGACTTATTTGGTCCTAGCAGAGTTGCTAGCCTCGGAGGTAAGCTTTATGCTTTCGTAATTGTAGATGATTTCTCTAGATACACGTGGGTATATTTTTTGACACGCAAGAATGATGCATTATCCGAATTTGTCGCCTTTTGTAAGAAAGTACAGAATGAAAAAGGTTACATGATCACTCGAATCAGAAGTGATCATAGAGGCGAATTCGAGAATGCTGATTTTGAGCAATTTTATGACACACACGGTTTTGTACACGAGTTCTCCTGCCCTAGGACTCCACAACAAAATGGAGTTGTGGAACGTAAGAACAGAACTCTAACCGAAATGGCCAGAGTGATGTTAAACCAGTTTAGTCTACCCAAATATTTCTAGGCTGAAGCTGTCAATACAGCTTGCTTTGTTCTCAATAGAGTTCTAATTTGACCCAAATCGAAGAAGACTCCATTTGAGTTATGGTTTGATAGAATTCCATCTGTTTCATACTTTAGAATATTTGGCTGTAAATATTTTATTCTAAATACAAAAGACAATTTGGGAAAATTTAATGAAAAGGCCGATGAAGGTATATTTTTAGGTTATGCGGCAAAGAGCAAAGGATACAGAGTCTTCAACAAACGAACCATGATCATCGAAGAGTCAATCAACGTCACTTTTGATGAACTAAATCAAATGACTATCGATGACAGTGATGAAGATCTGACTGCATCAAGCTCAACATCAGCTGATCCTCAACCAAGCTCTGCACTAGCTGAACCTCCTAGAGAAGATCCAGGAACTAGCTATCTTCAGAATCTACCGAAAAGGTTGAAATTTACAACTGATCATCCAAAAGATTTGGTAATTGGTGATATTACCAAAGGAGTAAGTACTCGTACATCCAGTAGAGATATTGTTTCTAATGTTGTATTTATTTCACAGCTAGAATCCAAACTATTGATGAAGCATGTAGTGATAGTTTTTGGATAGATGCTATGCAAGAAGAATTAAACCAATTTGAACGGAATCAAGTTTGAAAACTTGTTCCCAGGCCTATTGATCATCCGGTCATTGGCACCCGTTGGATATTCTGAAATAAACTAAATGAGAATGGTTTAGTGACTCGTAATAAGGCTCGACTCGTAGCTCAAGGATACAATCAAGAAGAAGGTATCGACTACGATGAGACTTATGCCCCAGTTGCGAGATTAGAATCCATTCGCATGTTATGTGTATTTGCATGTTTTCATGATTTCAAATGGATGTCAAGAGTGCTTTTTTAAATGGTTTTATAAAAGAAGAAGTTTTTGTAGCACAACCTCCAGGTTTTACGGATTTCAAAAACCCTGATCATGTTTTCAAGTTGAAGAAAGCCTTATACGGTTTAAAACAAGCCCCTCGTGCTTGGTATGATCGTCTAAGCTCTTTTCTACTTGACAACGGTTTTTTCAAAAGGCAAGGTTGACACTACACTGTTTATTAAGTCTTTTAATGGCAAACTTCTTTTAATTCAAATCTATGTTGATGATATTATATTTGGATCTACTGATGAATCTCTGTGTCAAGAATTTTTTAAGTGTATGCAGAATGAGTTTGAGATGAGCATGATGGGAGAGCTGAAATTCTTTCTCGGATTGCAAATCAAACAAACTGATAATGGGACATTTATAAATCAAGCCAAGTACACAAAAGACCTACTAAAGAAGTTTGATCTGGACAATGTCAAACCTATTGGCACTCCAATGGCAACTTCAACAAAGCTTGATTCAGATGAACAAGGCAAGCCAGTCGACACACGTAAGTATCGAGGTATGATTGGTAGTTTACTTTATTTAACTGCTAGTCGTCCAGATATAATATTTAGTGTTTGCCTGTGTGCACATTTTCAAGCTAACCCAAAGGAATCACATATGTCCGCAGTTAAGCGTATCTTTCGATACCTTAAGGGCACTTCTTCTGTTGGCTTGTGGTATCCCAAAACTAAGTCCTTTGACCTTATTGGTTATTCGGATACAGATTTTGCTGGATGCAAAGTTGATAGAAAAAGTACCAGTGGCACATGTCATTTCTTAGGCAAGGCTTTAGTCTCATGGTTTAGTAAAAAGCAAAATTCTGTAGCCCTATCAACAACAGAGGCTGAGTACATCACCGCAGGACGTTGTTGTGCTCAGATTTTGTGGATAAAACAAACCCTAGAAGACTATGATTTATTTTACACATATATTCCCATTTTCTGTGATAACACGAGCACTATTAATTTGACTAAGAATCCAGTATGTCACTCTCGTACTAAACATATCGAGATTCGACATCACTTTATTAGAGATCATCATCAAAATGGAGATATAAACCTTGTGTACATAGATACTGAAAATCAACTAGCTGACATCTTCACTAAACCTCTAGCGGAAGATCGTTTCAATTATTTACATCAAGAATTAGGAATTTTGGACGTCAATAATATTAATTAATTTTGTTTTATGATTATATATCATTATGCAAAAACTGTGTTAGAGACAAGCCAATAAAGAGTCTGTCTGTCACCACAACTACGGTTGAAGCGAAGCGGTACTTAAGAGTTCTTCGGTGAACCTCCGCCAGCTGGGACAGTACTCTACAGCTAATCTGAAACAGTCGCTGTGTAACGACATTTAATCTATAAAATAATATTAATTATGTTAATTGAAGTTGAAATGACTAATCTTTGAATTAAATATTTGAAATGAGAAAATGAAAAAGAATGACAAAAATCAACTATAAAGAACCCTAGGCGAATTCGGCCAGAGCTCTGACCGAATTCGGCCCGAGTTCGGTTGAGGGTGTCATGTTATATATACAGAACCCGAGAAGCCCTTCTTCTTTATTGCTTCCAAACTAAATCACAACAGCAGCAACAGCCGCGAAGGAGCCCCGAACCCTAGCTTTTCACCACCCTCCTTCTTCCAATCCAAGTGGTGAAATCAATCCAAAATTTAGATTCGTGCGGAGTTCGTCGTTCTCTTCGACATACTTTGATTTCGGGAGGTATAACTCCATCTTTGTCCACTTTTCAATTAGTGCATTTTTAATTCAATTTGCACAAATGGCACCCAAATTCAATCCTTCAAAGAGGAAGAAGACGAACCCTAGTGAGGAAGGGTCATCTTCGCATCCGCATACGGATTCCCTCTTCTCGCCGGTCCAAACGAGCGACGGCGCGTTCGACGGATTTTTCTTTCAAACCCTAGACCAAGCCCTACTGTGGTATGGAGACTTCTCCATGAGATCCATATGCACAGGCGCTCCAGTCAAATGGACTGTATTTCCTGATCATCGTCATTTCTTTGAGGCATTAGGGTTACATCTTTTTGTTAAAATCTGCTTCCCTATAGCAACTAATGACATTAGATTATTTTATTGCAATCTCATATTAAACACTTTTGATGTGAGCACTCGTGTTGGTGGTATTGATATCAATTTCAATGATGACCTCTTAGCGGAGATCCTTGGTATCCCTAACGAAGGTGAACCGCTAGTTGACATCACTGAATTTGATTTTTCCGAAGGCACGACACTCGCCAATTTCAAAGTGGAACTCTGTGCACCTGATAGAGTACGCTCTGGAAAGTTCAAGGCTAACAACCTGAACTTGTTTAACTATGAATTGCATCGCATCATCTATTCCACTATCCTTCCAAAATCTACTTCAAAGGATGATGTGACTTCTCTTGAGCCGTCCGCCATGTACCACATTCTTAAGGGGATTCTATTTTCTGCCCCTAAGACCATGATTCAGATGATGGGTCGTTGTCGTGCAAGAGATACAAATCTCTCTTACGCGATGATTCTCCCACGCATCTTTCAGCGCTTCGATATCGATCTGTCGACTTGTACTCAGGACCCTGAGCCCAAGTTTCTTCAGTTATCTCGTCGTAGCATGACTGCTTCAGCTCCACCTCCTGCTCCTTCTACTGTACCTCCTCCACCACCTCATCAGTATGCCATGACATTTGAGGGTATACATCAGCATTTATCTGCTTTGCACGTCTCGATGACGGACATGGCTCGCGAGCGTGAGTTCCGCGACGTCACCCGTTATCAAGCGCTTGCAAATTCCTTAGCTGATCTTCGTTTCGCCCAGACTGGTCATTCAGCCGGTTCCATCCCTAGAGATCCAGCTTTCTCTGGTTACCGCTGTGAGGATGAGGCTGTTCATGCCTACTTCCATCCCGGTAACGCCTATGATTGGTACCGTCCTGATCGTGCTCCACCTCGTGACTTTGTTGGTGAGTTCTATGCTGGCGTCCCTCCTCATCCTTCTGGCGCTGGTACCTCTGGAGCTGGTACTTCAGGACATGCTGGTCGAGCTGATGATGATGATGAGGATGATGATGAGGAGATGTGACTATATGATTTTGAGTGATATTTTATTGTGCACTTGGAAATGCTCCGATATTCCAAGTTATTATCAGTACTTTTTGATTATTATTAGCACTTTCTAGTTTGCTTCAGTACTCTTTTATTTTCATGGACATGTTTATTATGCCTCAGTTTATGGCATTCCAGTTTATTTCAGCACTTTGTTTCAGTTTCAGTTTATGATAGCACTATTTCTTATATTGCTTCATTCTTTATAAACTGCCTGTGAAATTACATGCCTGTGATGATTTTTTTTCTGCGACAATACATGCCTGTGATATGTCTATAGTTTTATGCCTTATTTCTTTTATATGTGTTTTCTCACTATTTGTTACTTATGCATTGATTGCGGGGGAGCTTTATCTTTTGCAATTATTTTGCTAAGTGACAAAGGGGAAGAAAAATTAAAAGATCTAACATTTTTTTTGAGATAATACAGGATATGAACAATTATATTTTTTAATATTTTGAACAAGCTTAATATTATATCATTCATAGTTTGTCAATTATCAAAATGGGGGAGATTGTTGGCCCATTGGTCATATGGTCAACCTGATTTTAATAATTGATTAAACTCTGTCTGGATATACGAAGCTAGTCGGGACATCTCGGATTCTTGAACATGATCAAGAATGGCTATCCACTGAATTCAAGACCGAAGATCTGTTTGCCTACTCGAGTCTGTAATTCCTTATGCAATGTATTTTTCATTTTATTTGAGTCTAGGAATATGTTGTACACCGAGTCGTATTGGCAAATAGGCTACCCTTAAATGAGTTCAAAATGTTTTTAAAATGACCTCTCAAAAAGGTTTACAAAAAGGTTTTCAAAAATCACCAAAAAGCTTTTTAAAACCCTAACTAAACCCTGACTAAACCCTGACAGAACTCGGACCGAGTTCGGCCAGAGTTCGGCCAGAGTTCGGTTGGTGGCCGTTGTGATTTTGAATCCTTGTTACTTGGTCCTCCTGCAGTTGCGGATTTGACCGAGATTTACTCATAGAATTCTGCCCGAATTCTGTCCGAATTCTGTCAGAAGTCTGCCTTTGGAATTCCTATAAATAGAGAAGGATTTCGATCATTTCAACTCACTCATTCACTTTCAATCTTCTCTCTATCTAAAGCTTTCAGTCTTCCAAAGAGTTTTCTAGAGCTTTCAATTTCAGATCCCAAGCCAATTACAATCCTCTAGTCGATTTGCTAGTGCGGTACGGTCTAGAAGTTTCTGAGAGATTGTAATTAGAAGGCTAGATTGAAGAATACCTCTTCACATTTGAAGTTGGACGAGTTCTTCGTATCAAAGCTCGCGTTGTAGAAGTTGCAAGGACTTCGTAAGAAAACTTGCGATTTTTCCAATAGTGGATTCAAATGGTAGCAAGAGTTCTACCGACTGGATTAGTCCTCAACAGAGGGAAACCAGTATACATCGCTGTCTTTGCGTTTGCTCTCTTAACTCTGTCTTTACTTTATTTTAGTTGTGATTAATATTCTGTGATTGTGCTGCTAACTTTTTTAATTAGCATTATTCCGCTGCCAACTCTATTCACCCCCCCTCTAGAGTATTACGGTTTACTATTTCGTTCCTACAAAACCCGGTCAATACTGGGCCCGGGCCGGTCCAGCCCGGCCAACCTCGTACCTTGAGGGACATAAAGAAGAGGTCGTAGGGGTGCAACTCGGACGGATTGGGTTGGGCTTGAGGTCAACCCGAGCCCAGCCTGATGAATCATAAGCCTAGTCCAAACCCAATTCCGACCTGGCTTCGGGTTCAATATATGAAGCCCAAGCCCGGAGGATCGGGTTGGACTCGGGTTAGGTCGGATTTATCGGGCTCTAATATAATATTTGAAATAATTTTAAACAAAAATATTATTAAACACATAATCAAATATCAATCAAGCCTTGACCATTACAAAATACAAATTGAAATAAGATTTAGGACAAGGAGTTGAAGAGTTTAAGTGGAAAAATTTAGGATTTAAACTTTTTATTTAATTTTATTTAAGAAGTATGAAACGCACACACATATAAGTCGGTTTCGGGTAACCTGACACATGAACCCGAGTCCAACCCGATTTTTGATCGGGTTCAAATATTTAACCCCAACCTGAACCCAAATTCGAGTATCTTCAACCATAACCCAACTTATTAACTCATTAACCGGTTTATCCAATCGGACTCGGGTTTAGACCGCCAAAGTTGCACCCCTAAGAGGTCCATAGACGCCATGCCATTGAGTGATTGAGTTGTGATTTCTGAAAATTTCTTCTCCAGATAAATGTTTATGGTCGCAGAGACGCAGCGCAACCGCAATGCCGCGCTCCACCGGGCCATCTGCGCTGCCAAGTACATCCACGAGGACGACATCCCGTGCCAAATCGAAGAAGTAAGCATCAACATCAGTCGACTTTCGTTCTTCATCTTTCTTTGATTTCTCAAACGTAAAGATCGAATTTTTATGATTTATCATCAATTTCTTCGATTTTCTTGAACACGCAGATCGTTTTTTGGGGATTTCTCATCAGTTTATTCTATTTTCTGGTGAATTATGTAGGGAATCATTCTGGGTTCAGTCGGAGTTGCACTCAATAAGGAAGCACTGAAGAATCTGAACGTAACCCATGTCTTGATTGTTGCCAAATCACTGGATCCTGCCTTCCCCAACGATTTCACATATAAGAAGATCGATGGTGAGAATTCGAACGTCGCCCATGTATTCAATCACATCGCATTAGCCATAAAGTCACGTTCTTGATGTGGTACAGTCTCTCTCTAGCTACTTGTGAGTGAAAGTTTGGAACTTTATGGTAGGGAGCCAAGTTTCCTTACGATTGCAAGATTCTAGACATTAGCCATGTGTTTAATCACATCGTATCAACCATGGTCCAGCGGGGAAGCCATAAAGTCGCGATCTTGATTTAGTATATTCGATTTATAGCTACCTGTGGGCGAAATGTTTGAACTTTTTTGGTAACGATTCAAGTTTTCTTATGGTTGGTCACAGTGCTGGACACTTCTGATACGAACTTGATGGAGCATTTCGAAGAGTGCTTCGACTTCATTGACTCGGCTAGGAAGGAAGGCGGTGGAGTGCTCGTCCACTGTTTTGCGGGAAGATCTAGGAGGTAATCTCTCTTCTTCTCGGTCTTGTATTCTTGCTTAGTCCCATCATTGTATTACATATTGAAATCCAGTCAAGGCTATATGTTTTGTACTTGCTGCTAATCATTTAGTGGTTGGTTATACTTGGAAACTATTAGTCCAGTAAGGCTGTGCCTCCAAAATCTCTATGTGGACCCTGTAGGGGTGAGCATTCGGTTAATTCGGTTCAAACTGAACCGAATAAGCAAAACCGAAACCGAACCGAATTAGTCCATAACTGAATAAAATCGAACCGAATTAAATCGGTTCGGTTTATTCAAATTTTCGGTTTACTTGTGCTTTTTCTTAATATATATAATAACTACATATACCTAAATTTATTTAGTATATATATATATATATATATATATATAAACTAAATTTTCTTATTCGGTTTTGGACCGAAATCCAAAACCGAAACCGAATACGAAAATTATGTATTTTCAAAATCGAAACCGAACCGAATCTCTTATTCGGTTCGGTTTTCGGTCCAAAACCGAATAATGCTCACCCCTAGACCCTTGTGGCCATGAACCAAATCATCTGTTTTAGTCTCTAAGACTCTAACCATCATACATATTGTTAGTCCCGAAGACAGATCTAAAGAGTGGAGGGATCGAAAGAAGACGTAGAGTCTACTTGCAAGACACAAAGTATGCACTCTAGTCAACTCAAAATGAAGCACTTGAATGGATTACAAAATACAAACTGATTCCAAGAAAATGCAAACTACAACAATAAGGTGTTCTTCTCTTTACGTTCGCAGACGCTACAATGAGATAGAACAAAAAACACAAAAAGAAAACACAAAAAAGATTTCCTTGCTGGGGTGAACAAGTCACCGGTGCTCAAAGCAATATTCGTCCTATACGCGATCTGCCCCCAGGAACCAGCAAGTTCAAGTATGAACCTCTGGAACGTACTTCGTCACCTTAGGAAAGACTTGAACTCAATTTGAGCAAGAAATGCTGCTGACGCATGGACTTGACTGTTGTTGCTGCTGGCGCATGGAGCTCCTGGAGTGGGATTTGTAGCTCTAACTTTCTCTCTCTTCCAACCACTCAAATGGTGGAGGGGGTGCTCTATTTATAGAGCAGACTGGCACCCATTCCGGATCCGTGCGCCGACACAGCAGCGTGCAGCACGCTGCACTATGACAGTGCTGCTTATGCCGCCCACGCCGTGCTCAAACAGCGGGATCTGCTAGCATGCTCCTAATGCACATACGACGCAGCACGCCGCAAGCTGCAGTGCAAGAAACACCATTGCGTGCTGCACGCTGACGGCGCCACGTGCCGAAAGCAACCGAACCAATGCGTCTAGCCACATGGCATATGACGCCAAAGCGTATGGCCACTAAGGCGCATGGACGCTAAGGCGCATGGCCACTAATGCACATGGCCTCAAGTGCAAAGTGCGCCATCAAAACGCCACTTAGCGCCCTACGCCCTAGCCCGAGTCCAAGTCCGAGTCGCTAAGCCCCTACGGGGCTTAGCACCTATGATTCTCAAAGTGAGTGACAAAACAAAGGTTTGTTCTTTGTGATTTAGACTCAACCCTCTAGGAAAATCAACTCACATGGCCACCACACTTCATGTGCATACTCCAACACAAGCACAGCTATACATTGAGGTATATACTTTGGTGGTTTTCCAATGTGGGACTAAAGTTCCCAAAGAAAAGTGGAAAACACCAACATATATGCCTTCCTCAGCGTGAAGTAAAGTCATCTGATAACTATCAAACCGACTGCAGGATCCTTGTACTTCCAATAGATCATGGACTAGCTCAAATCATTCTCAAGGAATTAATTAATAATCCATTTTTCCATCTAGTCGGGATGAATATAAAAAATCTCGAGTAATTGATCAAACCTATACTCACATACTTACATCTGTCCCTAATTTGCTGGTCTAGCAGCATAAACCTTCTTGACCCTTTGAGATGGAATGGTCAGTATACGTAACCTCCTTGTTCAGCTCACATCCTAAACACCTTGGCCTTTTGTTTCCCAATTTTAGTGATAGTCTAGCATTCTCTCTTTCTATCGCTAAGTGCCAATTTATGTTTATGTGGTGTACGCTAGTCGTATCCTTGATAATTGCATTCCTTCTTTCCTATTTAAAGGTATGAGGCCTTTGGTTTCTTTGGTGAGGCGAAGCATATAAATGCTTCAAAAAATGGTAATGTGTACCAGTTGAAAGAAAAATAAGATCTGTATTTGCTTGAGCAGTTTTCACGGAAAGCCTTTTCTTTCTAATAATGAGTTCCATTTATCCATCTCCTTTGGTCAGCCTATGCAGGTACTTTTAATGGACAACAACTGAACTTGGGAGTTTCTCTTTTGAACAAGATTGCAGAAACCTCCTATGTAGGGATATGACGGTTTAAGTATCATCATCTGTATAATTCTAATCCTCTCTATTACTTGTTTTTTGCATTTTCCTGGCGTTCTCTCATATAAGGCAAATAAGCAAGATTGGCCGACTCCAACACCAATGGAGAGTAATATGTGCGATTTCTCACACGTGGTCATTTGGCTCCGGCTTATCCGAATATGGACATTCTACTTTCCATTCAACTCTACCTAGGGAGTAATAGGAGCCTTATATGCATCGATGCCTTACTCGGATGCGGAATTGAAAGAATCATGTCTTTTGTCTTGGACAATCCTCCTAATCAACTCTGTGTCTTTCGAACCCACCTCATCACGGAGTGGCTATCTGGTGACCGCTGCTTGGCTTGCTTTTTGATCAAGAAGACCCTAAGTTTGAAAGTCAACTGGGGCTTTCTCGGTATCGACTACAGGATGAGGGCATGATGGTTGTGCTTGATTTATCAAGTTCCACTCCTTTCGCCTATCGTTGACTTTCTTTGCTCCCCGCACGCGCCTTTGATCCATGCCGTTCCCAATTCAACCTGGTCTTTCTTTGATTGCTGCTGGGTTGTCTTGCAGATTGTTTGCATGTCATTTTTTCATAAGCATAGAAAACAATTTGGTTGAATCTTGCAATATTTTCCACAACTCTAGTTTAGTACACCACTGAGGGGGTGGTCCAGTGGTATCACCGGTAAGGGAGGGGCACTGGTTGGGGTTGTGGGTTGAATCCCAAACCAAGCAAAATTTTTAATTAAATAGGAAGGAGTTTTGCTGCTAGTAGCCTAGGATTGAAGGATCGTTAATGACTGGCCTTTATTCTCAAAAAAGAACTTTAGCTTTGCACAGTTGGCCTATTACCTAGAATACCAACACTCACTAGTGTTTCACACCCATTTGGAGCAATCTTCAGTCATATATTATCGACTATGTGTTCTCTTGGAGTAAGGATATATGCACCTTGAATTTGGATTAGGATACTTCTTTTGGATCATAACTTGTATTATATTTTTCGCTATACGGAATCTAGTGGTAAAATGCTTGTAGATTTTCTAATAATATGAAGAAGTATTAGGTAGCTTCAGTGTATTTTCTCAGGCCTCATTTTGTTTTTCGTAGCCATGAAAAAAGCCTGCTTGATGGTAAGTAGCAGTATTTTACTTTAGTTAGAGAATGGATGATCTAAAATTGGTATCATGTTCTGTATCATGCCCGTGTTCGAAAAAAATAATATATATATATATATATATATATATATATATATATATATTTTTTTTTTTTTTTTTTTTTTCAGCACGTGCGAGCTCAGTTAAATCGTGTCTCCCCGCACACGATTTTTAGCCGGTCGTCATGTCGCTTCGGACTCTTCGTGCGGATCATGTCCGCACTGCCTTTTTCATCATCGCCCGGCACGTACGTCTCGCGCACTCCGCGTGCTCCAGAGCCTCACGGGACGGCCAACGTCTTTCAACGCCAGCAACTCAATGCCTCGCTTAGCCCCCGACGCCGAAGGCGCCCCCGACGTCTTCACGACGCCTACGACAGCCGGTTCCGCCCAGCCACCCGTTCTATGCGCATGACGCCCTACGACGTCTTCCCGACGCCCATTGGGCGCCGCACGACGGGCCGCGTGGTCAGCCGTCATTTATACCCGTGGTAGAATGGTGCCGGTCCTCGACTGCCCGCGCGGCGTCCTAGCCGATGAGTTTTCATGCACGGGGCGCCCCATTCTGTCCCACACCAGCTCAGATCTTGGCCATTTTTCGTCAGTCCTCCGACGTTGTGGATGCCCCGCATCGCACTGGCCAGGCTCATCATCGCCATATATATATATATATAACCTATGTTTTTTAACCTCAACTCTTCTTTTTTACAATAACAAAAAAATTCTTAAATTTTTTTTTTGGGTCTGTTTTCCAATATCTTCATATGGTATCGTGGTATGACTAAGCAAGTCAGAGGAGGCAAGGAAACATTGCATCTGAAAAATGTGAACTCATTTTCATTCGTCTGGTTTTGGAATCGATCGATGAGTCCTAGAAAGTTTTATTTGCTGTTATAGAATAAGGCCAGTCCTCGACTGTCCCCGGGCCTGGCGCCTAGAAAGTTTCATTCGTCTGGTTTTGGATATGAAACTGTCACAAAATTTACATAATTTAAGATAATAATGTAATATCTTGTGCTGGCGCCATTATGTCCTGATTATTGTTTATAATTTCTTTTGCAGTGTGACAATTATTCTTGCTTATTTGATAAAGAAGCATAGAATGAGTTTGTCTCATGCTCTAGAACTTGTGAGAAGTAAACGACCTCAAGTAGGCCCCAATCGAGGTTTTATGATCCAGCTGTTGAACTTTGAGAAATCTCTAGAAGGTATGGATAGACAAGTTTATTGAATACATTTTATGTTAATCTTGATATTATATTTTCTTACCTGATTACAGAGCGTTGGGATTTAAAGGAAAATAAGTTTCAAGTATCAACTTACTGTTGCATCTTCAATTTATTAGAAAATGCTAAAACAATCTATTGTCCAGATCGTTTCCAACATCTGAAATTCTCTATCAAACTGATGGTGCCATAAAAAAAATTAGTGCACTAGTGAATTGCTCGTTTAAGGGAGATTTTTTTAATTAAAATTGTGTTGCTTATTAAAAGCTTTTGAGAAATATATGTAAAATTTGTCGTGTATTTGAAAGGTGGGGACAAAAAGTCAGGAAACAAAAGCTTGGATTGGAACTTGGACGTAGGATTACCAGTATGGAAACTTGCAGGGTTCTCATGCCAGATCCATTTGTCCTTCACAGAGACAATTAAACAAACTATAAAATAGAGGAACTTTTAAATTTTAAAGTTTGATACTTTGAGAAACTATATACATAGATGAGCCTACCAGGAATAATCCATCAATAAAAATATTAATAAGTTAATCTAAGTATTCTTTCAAATGGAACATGATAGACATTTTAATCCGAAACATATTCTATCTTAAAGACTAGAAGGTAAGATCTCCCTTTCTCCTAGTTTGTTTTTCTTTTGACCCTTATAACTATTTTCTATATATTGAAAGCTGAAAGGCTTGTATAGTTTTGCATATATTAGCTCAATTCATTCTGGTGTTTAGGATGCCCCTTTTCCTTTAATGAATATATTGAAGGAAAGAAACTAATAAGACCCAATGCTACTTTCCATGCATGAAACAGGATCATCACTTTGTGTTCTGAAGATTTGCACAAATTGGATTGTACGCCCCTTGGGTCAGACAACCTAATAAGATTCAAGTAGGGAACCAGACTTTTAAATAGCTTTGAGTCTAAAATCCAATTTGAAGCAATGTTCTGAGCAGACAAGTATGACCAATATAAGGAGGCCCCACCCACACCGCTATACTGGTCTATACCTGCCCTTATAGAACACATGTTTAAAGTAAATAGGACTAATCAGGATTAATTTAATGTTATTAATAAGCTTAGGTTTTAATCAATCAATTAATTAATACGTACATTACTGAAGGATCAAATGAAATGTTATCGGGTCAAAGGATGGTGGCCCAAGTGGTTAGTACTTGGTGCTCAGAGACAAACTTTAAATTTTAGAAGGCCATGGTTTCGGATCCTTTTGGGTGGGGATTATCAAAAGAGAGAGAGAGCTGATATTTGAACAAACCAATATACTGGTAGGTCCCATTGGCATAGGGTGGAGAGGGATAGCCGGTTTGTGCCGAATTTTATCACTTTGGGAGGATGAAACCGGTATGCCAGCCAGTATAAACCTGTAATACCCGACACAATAAGAACCATTGTTTAAAGATAACTTCTTTCATATGAACTTTAAGATAAAACAATATATTTATAAACTGTTATATTGATGGGCCTCACCAGTAGGTAGTGTGGGAGGGGTAGCTGGTGTATACCGGATTTTACCATTTCGGGAGGAGGGACAAACCGGTATACCGGACACAGCAAGAGCCATAGATTGAAGATAACTTCGTCGTTCTGGATCTTCAGGGCAAATACTGATTTTGTAGTTCCAGATTGGATTGATCAGGACTTTTCCAATGTGGAGCTCATGTTAGACATGGTTTCCACCAGTTATTTTGTCGTCGTTGAATTATTAATTGGTTATCTCAACCTTGCAATTATAGGGATAGAGTTGGCTAGTCTCGCAGTGTTGTTATTTTATTTTATTTTTGTGGATTTGAAGAGTCCCGTTGATCTGTCCGTGTCATTCGGGATCAGGATTTCAAGACTACTTTTTTGTTATGCATGTTGGTTTAAGATGGCTATCTTGAACTCACAAGACATGCCCTTAGGGTCTGTTTAGGAACCTATATTTGGAGTAGAAAGAGGAAAGTCTAAATCCACTGGTGGAGCAAGGTTCACTTTTTGGATGTGGACTTTCCAAATATCTGTTTGATAATCACTATATTTGTTTTTGGAAGAAGTCATTTTAGACTTTTTGCCTAGATCCAATGAAGAAGAGGATGTAGAGAAGGCACAAATACAAGCAGATAGAAAAGTGCATCATTCTTTCCTTCCAAATATAATCCGAAATAAACAAAGAAAACAAAAGAAGCCAATGCCATTTCTGAAAAAGGCTACTTTCCACTCTAAATACATGTTAGCAAACAGGCCCTTAATGCATTTTTTTGTTTCTGCTCATTGTGTTAGTTCTTCTTGTTATCCCATTAAACTTTATAAAACTTCTCTAAATTTGTTTCTCGACACCAAAAGATTCATTCCATGGACAACATAACTACTTGATTTGAATCTACGACTTCTTTCCATTCGTAAGGATCTTTTGGTAACTTGTATTTGGAGTGGAAACTAGTATTTCTTCCAAAAGTGGTCTTGGATTCTTTTGTTCCTTAGTTCAGGTTGTATTTAGATTCTTAGAAGAGGAATGTTGGGGTTGAATTCATGTCTGCTTGCATTTGTTCCTTCTCACATCCTCTTCCTCACTTCGGATGTGGGCAGAAAGCAAGGGTGAAGGCATTTTTGTAACTGCTATTTTTTTTTCTGTGCAACCGGTTTTAAGCGGGGAAGTCCACTTTCCACTCCAACTTTCTTTGCTTTTGCCAAACAAATTTTTTTTTAAAAAAATGAGAAGTTCCAACGACAAATATGGAGATTACCAAATGGATTCCTTGGAAAGTCCAAAGCAAGAAAGTGGCCCTCGCTGCCACTACTGGATATGGACTTTCACTTTCTACTCCAAGTACACAGGTCAGAAAACATGCCATACAGTGAAACCATCAAAGATACTCGCAGTTTCTTCTATGATTTTCAGTAATCATCCTTCATCTAGATCTCTCTGCATCGACGTGAGAAATTTGTTCTGGGAATCATGACTCATAAATGGTTTTGCTTCTTTTGCAGTGATACAAGATTCAACATCTGGGTGAATTTTAGTGCTGCACCATGAAATATGCCGGGTAAAAACTGTCATTCTTCAATCTCGTACTGCCAGATCAAATTTCGAGCTACCTGCAAAGTTGAGGCCAAGTGTATATATCCCGTGGCGACTACAGATGAAGCAATCCTCAAGTTGCATCATGGTTTTATTATTCAAGGTGCAAAATCAAAGTGATAATGTGAAACTAGTTTACCGATATAAAATACCTGCAGTTTTCTTTAATCGTTTATTTTTTTTCCTTTGAAGCAAGTAGAAGGAGATTTACAGAGCCCTGCCACATGATCCACAACAATAAAGGATTTAGCTCTGAAGTCGCTGTAAGTCTGTAACTCAAAGTTGCCTATTAAATAAATAAAATGAGATTACTAGTACAAATTCTTAAATTAACTTTGCATTAATGTGGTTGTGGTAACACTGGTGATCTTCAGCATTTCAAATGATTAACAAGCCTTTTCTGGTCTCCTCTGGGTTGAGCTTTATACCGATCCGATATGGTCGATTACTGATACGGTTTGACATGTCCCGATCCGATACCGATACTGACCGATACCGATATTGATGGTCTTTTTTCTAGTCATTGAACGAAAAAAGACCAATCAACAAGGGTGTAAAAGTATAGTAAGATTGTAAAAGCATGTATAGGAAGAAAACTTATCGCAGGTAAATCAATCTGCAAGGGTGACTACTATTTCGTTCAATTTCGAAACTACTAAGAAACAACACAGGTAATACTTAAAATTATGCCTAAATGTATAAAATATTTCTTCTAAACTTTTGACAATTTATTAATAATTATTTGCTTTCCGATACCAAATTTTTTGATACCTCCGATCCGAACTGCCAATATTATCCATATTGTTGGTTTCGATACTTATGAGAAGGGTCTGATACCGATTCTAATACCGATACTGTGAACCTTGCCCCATACTCTATGCTGAGCCAATTATGATCTGGTTTTAAGGCCATATGAACTTCAGATGAAAGTGAGTTTATAGGGAAGTGTCTGATCCTCAAGCAAATTGAAGCAGAAACTTTAACGCGAAAAGCCAGTTATAACGGCATCACATTTCTTGTAGTCCCAGAACTATTAAAATTTTGACAGTCATGGATATGTACATGGCTGCCAATATTTTAGCAAATTAGAGGACTACCAAAATTTTGCAGTCCCGTGCATATTCGAGACTGCCAAACTTGAAAACAGAACTTTTTTTTTCTACATCAAGGATTGTCAAAATTTTGACATCCAAAATATAGCAAGAAATGTTTTTATTTTGGCAGTCCTATACATATCTAGCCTTTTTTTTTAACATATCTTATGTTGTAGAACAGTAGAACTGCAAGTAACTTGGGGTTGGGGGGTCTATATATGAAAGTTTTGCCCGCGGATGGACTGCCTCTAGCTGTGTTATTTCAGTTTGGTTGGTTTTATTGGTTTCTTCAGAATTTCCTACCTATTCTGGTGCTATGTTATCCAGATCATTGTGTTTTCTGTAAGGCTTTTAAGAGAGACATTATACTTGAACATAATGCTGCAATCCTAGGGGATAACATATATGTCACATTTGGTTTGCGGAATCGGAACATTGAGAAACGAAAAATTATTCATTTTCTGTGTTTCGATGCCAAATGAAAGGAACATATTTTTCAAAGAAAAAAGAGGAAAAAAATGGTTTCCTCCACCTACCCCAAGGATTTACTTTTTCTGCCAATTTTTTTTTTTCAATTTCCGAAATGAAAGAGCAAAGAATTGATTTCCTTGTAGTTTCTGTTGTTGCGAGTTGTGATAAAGGGATGGCCTATTCGGCCTACTAGACCAGCCCATGGTTCAGAAGGGTCCATACATGTTTTTGGCCTAGCCCATAGTTTTTGTTCCCATGGTTTTTTGGGTGGCCGTCAGTGGGGTGACCCGGGTTCGAATCTCTCCTTGGACGTCGGATGGATGGTTTTGCCAGAGTTTTTGTTACCTTTGGAACCAACTAATCATTTCTATATCAAAAAACTATATATGGGGTATTGTAGATAGCAAATCGATTTTGGAGTGTCCATGTTGTGTTCAATATTTGTCTGACACAATCAGTTAGGACACCTATTTTAGCGTGTCCGTGCATTCTTGTGAGCACCATCCTACAAAATCTTTATCATCTTGACCATATATGCATATGTTTAATTTGGAAGTACTAATGAACTTTGCCTCTTTTTTTTCTTTTTTTTTCCTTATTGCACAATATTATTGTGCTCTCAACAAGGGAGACCAAGAGTTCATAAAAGTGGTGTAGACAATAGGACTCTCTCGTGCTATTTGGCTCTCATGGTATCTACAATCTGCAACATATTTAGTTGCATTGGCATGGTTAACAGAAGAGGGTAGAGGAAAAATTGATAGCTTTGATTTGTTGGAAAAGAAAGAAAAGAAAATCAATTATTTCTTATTTCTTTTCATTTGAAAATTTTCAATTCTCATCCATTTTTTTTCTTTCCCGAAAGGCTAGTGAATCAAGAAAGTGAATTATTGGGGTTGTGTTTTCTTTTCTTTGATTTTTTTTTAACATCCAAACACGAAAAAGAAATAACTTTTTTTTTTTTGCATCCTACTTCTACAAATTAGACGTGACCATAGTGAAATTAAAAGAGAAATTAAAAGAGAACTCAATCTTGTAGTGGTATGGATGTGATGGTACACCAAACCAACAAGATCTATAGGATAACAAATGAGTGGCCAGTGCTCAGTGATAAAATGTTTGACACATAAAAGTTCAAGGCAAATTCTATTGGCACCTCAAGTTTTACTTGAGGACAACCCAAAATTTTTAATTTATTTACAAGTTTGTCACTTCAAATTTTTTTACTTGAGGGCAATCCATATATTTGAATTTGAACTGCCAATTTTTGGAATATAAAGTAGGACTGCTAATATTGTTGCAGTCCTAAAGTATTTGGATAGTTTGGATTTGGACTGTCAACAAAATTGGCAGTCCTAATATAAAATAAAGAGGAATTGGCAGCTAAAAGTAAAATTTGGGTTGTCTTGAGTAAAAGTTATACAAAGTTGGGTAATCCTAAAGTAAGGACTGGAATTTGCAAGTTCAACAACTTTGATTGGTAACGAACTTAAATCATATTCCCTTTTCATATGCCGCTAAGAACTACACAAAGTATTATTACATATCATTCTTGTGTGAAGACTGTAAATTTTTTTTAGTTTTGCGCATATCCAGAAGTGCATAAGTTTTGACAAATTTTTTTTTTTTTAACAGTTTTGACTATACACAACCAATTAAAACAGAATCGAACCCAAGCGCGCCAAGGACAATGTACATTGAATGCGCGCGCGCGCGCGCGCGAGCGAGCGGCATGGGGTCGATGTGATACATCATGTGCGCACATTTCGCACATGAGTCTGTCCACTAGTTCTCTCAACAGCTGAAATATATATCTTTTTTTTTTTTTACCAAAGTTCACTGACTTTCTTTTTTAATTGTCATTCCAAAGAGAGAATATTTTTCTAATCCGCATGAAGCTATTATGTCTCCAACAAACTTAAAAAAATCCTAGAGGTAACTAGTGAGTTCTAAAATTTTAATAACTCGGTTATGTGAAATTGCTGGATTACATGCATTTTTTTTTTCTCCAATGAACCAAACAGAAAAAATAAGTACACTTTCAATATTAGTAAAATCTAATGTACGTGTTATATTTATAGTACAAGTTCTTATTTGAGTTTCTGTAGTCGGACTCCTATCTTAACATGCAGCCATTTGGTTATTTCCGATAAGAATAAAAAATTAATACTAATGCCATTGACATCCTCTTAATAGCCCAAAGTTACAACCTTCAATATTTTTACCAGCCTGACGAAGCTACTGGGAAAGAAAAAGACAAAGGTTAGGGACACTATAAGAGTTACTAGAAAAGAACATACTTTTTGGTATTTCTACGGCTGGCTGGTAGTACATATAGAATCGGGATTGTCAAAATTTTGACAGTCTTAAAATAGCAATGACTATAAAAAAAATTTGATAGTCCTGAATATACACAGGACTGCTGAAAGTGTACTGTCTCTTAGTAATTCTTGTTATACCCTTAACATTTCAGAAAATTTCGTACAGAGGGAAGAATTTTATATAATATGCAATGGAGAAGAAAATTTTTAAAAAATTTCAATTTTGGGAGATGAGACGCCAACTCACATGACGTATGGAGACATACGCCAACTACTGTGGCGTCCCATAGGGAGGGAAGTAATGGGACGCCAACTCCCATGTTATCTTGATGGCTGGGAAGAGAGAGAGTGTGGGATGCCAACTCCCGTGGCACTGGCAGCCCGTATTGTTTTATCTTTTTGGAAGTGATAATACCAATAGCACTCCCGGGAAGTCAACTCAATTATCGCTTCACTTCCTAACCATCAAGATGTCACGAGAGCAGGGTTGGTCCTGGGTAAGCCAGACAAGCCATTAGGCTTGGGCAACCCAGGACAACCTCCCATGCACCTAAGTTTCCACCTCTCCACCAATGGATCTTTCTCACTGAAACTACCAATCTAATAGTCCTATGTTTTGAGTTCTCGCTGAAGGTCTCGAGTAGCTCAAGGAGAGGAATTCGAAATCCGAACTCCACTCCATCGTCAGAAACGGAGACTTTGATGCCACTGCCAACCCCGCTCACAATTAATTTTTTGATATCTTCTTTTGATGTCAAGGGTAAAGGACAACCAAATTTAGCTCCGGCTAGGACAACCCATTCCCTTGGGCCGGCCCTGCGTGAGAGTTTGCGTCATATTACTTTCCTGTCTTTGGGATGCCATAAGAGTTGGTGCCGTCTTCATACGTTATTGGAGTTGGCATCTCATCTTTCAAATTAAATTTATTTTTTAAAATTTCTCCGCTCTATTCCAAATTATACAAAATCCTACTTTCTGCATTAGAAATCTTCTGTAACATTTGTCAAAAAGGGAAAAATGGGCCTGAACCTTTGCAGTGGCAAGGTGAGCCTAATGCCAGTGGTGCTGGCTATTTGAAGAAAGGTTCATGTTGGTGCATCTGCCTCTCTGTACTCGCCAGTAACAAATTATTGTGTACCAAAACCAAAGTGCTCACTCAATCTCAAAGAGATCACTATGGCTCTAAATATAAAAAATTTAAGTAGCATAGGGGAAAAAAAACTCACTTGTCTCACTCTCTTTCAAGCACATCACATGGCCTAGCTAGACCCCCCTCCTCGTTTTAATGCCTGCCCCTACAAAACCTTGTGCAAAGAGAGAGGAGGAGGCTCACAAGCTGAATGAACACCATCTTCTTGATTTTTTCTTAGTGTTTTGTTCCTTGTTGTTGATTAGAGGATGAGTAAAGGAGACAGCAATCTCAACTTCCTCAAGATGCAGGTAAATGCCTACTACTGATCAGTTACACCAGCAAAACCACACTTGAACCCTTGTGATTGCTAAGGATTTTGTATGTACCACTTCTTGTTGTTGTTGTTTGGTTGTAGACGTGTGTGCTGAAAGTGAACATCCACTGTGATGGCTGCAAGAAGAAGGTCAAGAAGCTACTCCAGAAGATTGATGGTACGTACGTACGTACGTGTGTGTTTAAATTTTGTTACATTTAATTTGTACATTATTTTGTTGTGTGTTTACATTTTGGTTGCAAATATTGTTGTTGTTAGGGGTGTACACTGTCAGCGTAGACGCGGAGCAGGGGAAGGCGACAGTCTCGGGGAGCGCTGATCCTGCCACCCTGATAAAGAAGCTGTGCAAGGCTGGTAAGCATGCTGAGCTGCTGGCTCCAAAGGGCGGCGGTGGTGGCGGCGGTGGCGGTGGTGGTGGCAACAGCAACAAAAATAGCAACCAGAGCAGCAACAACTTCCTCCAGGAGCAGCTCCAGAAGCTGCAGCTTGAAGCTGCTGGAAAGGCTCAGCAGAAGGGTGGCGGCGGTGGCGGCAAGGACCAGAAAGGTCAGCAGCAGCAGATGAAGGGGTTGCAGGAGCTGAAGCTGCCGCAACAGATGAAGGACCTCAAGTTCCCTCCCCCACAGAAGGACCAGAAGAACATCAAGTTCAGCGTCCCCTCCGACGACGACGAAGGGAGCGACTACGACGACGAGGACGACGACGAATTCTACGACTCCGAGGACGAGGACTATGACGACGAAGACGACGAGTTGGATGGCATCGATGACTTCGAGCAGGATTTAAAGCCTAGCAAGGAGAAGGACAAGAAAGCTGCTGGCGGTGGCGGTGGCGGTGGCGGTGGCGGGAAGAATGACAAGAAAGTTGGTGGTGATGGTGGGAAGAATGACAAGCAAGGCGGCGGTGGTGGTAAGAATGATAAGAAAGGTGGCGGCAGTGGCGGTGGCGGCGGAGGAGAGGTTTCGCTGTTGAACAAGTTGATGGGTAACATCAATGGCGGCGGCAAGAAGGCTAGCGATGGTGGTGGGCATAAGGATGGGAAGGGTGGAGGCGACAACAACAAGAAAGGCGCTAGCAACGGTGGGAGTAACAACAACATCAAGGACAACAATGGCGGCAAGAAGGGTGGCGGGAAGGGTGATGCAAATCCGAAGACGATGGACATCGGAAGGATGATGAATGCCCCTGTGGGCCATCCGATGAGCCTCCCGGCTGGCGCCGCGCCTCCCGGTTACTACCAGGGAGGGATGGCGGCGGCGCCGCCGCCGGGGATGATGGCGGCTTCCGTCAACCCTTACCACCAGCAGCAGCTGCAGCAGCAGTACATGGCCGCAATGCAGCAGAGGATGATGATGAACGGTCCGATGTCCTATGGCGGTCCCCCACCGCCGATGGCGTACGGCCAGCCGATGGGCTACATGCCGCCGCCAGCCTACGGCGAGCCTGCATACGCACACTATTTCAGCGACGAGAATGCCAATAGCTGCTCTATAATGTGATGGGTGTTTCTTCATAGATGGTAATTTAGTTCTACCTTTCCTTTTAAATATATATATTTTTTACTTATAAAGAGAACGTTTAATTTTCATCAAGTTAAAGTTAGTTTTCAGCTATGTAATGTGTCTATACATGAGTTTCAAGTGAGATGTGATGGATGTAATGAGAGACTATTAGCAAGTTTTTATCTCTATTTATATATATATATATATATATATATATTTGTTGATAAGTTTTATAGTTGATAATAAATGGTGGTAGCTTGGTTCATCTTTGGCAACAATGGCAATGGCAATGGCAAAGTGAAGACTTTGGCTCTTGTTGTTGCTAGTAGCAATTCACTTTTACTTTTCTTCAGATATTTTGCTTTCCATGCACACTTCCAAGTTTAGAGTATATAGATTATTGTGGGGGTGGCCCCATGTGCAATTGAGAGGATTGTAGGTGCATGTGGCTATCATGATGAATGATGTACAAAGAAGTGAAGGTCACAATCCCCCACTGAGAATGGTGGTTGAGCTCATCTATTAGGTACACAAACAAAAAAAGTAGGGTTCTGCTAATATTAGACCCCCCAAAATTTCCTCCCTGATTTTAGCCTACAGTAACTTCAATGGGGGGTTTAAAAGCTTGACATTGTAGTTGTCAACCTCAATCTCAGTGTAGCTAGCACTAGCACCTAAATGGTTGCATAGTGCATTTTCCCTCTTCATCAGAGTAACTTCATCTCTCTTCAAAGTTCTCATCTATCAAACCTCCTCCAAAAATCTCTAGTGGGTTTACCTGATAACTGGGCAATACCTTAGGGAGGTTACCTGATAACTGAGCAATACCTTAGGGAGGTTACCTGATAACTGAGCAATACCTTAGGGAGGTTACCTAATAACCGCACAAAATCTTCCGGGGTTTCCGATTACCTATGTTGAACGATTAAGGACTCTAATACAGATACGGGATACATACATTTTCAAATAGGTGGAAGATAATCACCCATCTCCATGCAACATATAGCTGATAACTATCC
The DNA here is from genome assembly GCA_029216955.1 of Iris pallida. Lineage (NCBI taxonomy): Eukaryota > Viridiplantae > Streptophyta > Magnoliopsida > Asparagales > Iridaceae > Iris > Iris pallida. Next base: position 22,244,986 of record JANAVB010034617.1, read on the forward strand.
TAACACAAGAAGGATAAACCTTACGGGATTTCCTGATAACCTGATAACCTACGTTGCACGAATACGGGATACACACGTTATCTAATAGGTACAAGGAAGTCATCTATCCTAACACAAGAAAAATTAAAACATCAAGTCCTATACAACTCTCTTCTCCCCAAGTTAGCATAAGAGTTCTGACAAATAACAATCAACATAACAGTATCTTAAAATTTTTCCTTTCCTCCTGCTCAGAGTACTTGGGCTACACCATGCATGATTCATGAAGTTGGGGATTGAAAAATTGTTGATTGACATCATCCTCTTAAAGCTGTGCCTAAGTTGAAAAATCAAAGATAGACAAGAAAAGAGAAAATCCTCTCTCCATAACAAGACAAGTAAGAAATATATCTGTGGGTGCAACTTTTTGACACTCCCATCAAAACAGCCAAGAAGCTGGAGTAGTGCCTGCAGCACTCCACTCCACTAAAGAAGCTACTACTACTACTACTGGTACAGCCCATCCCCATGCTGCTGACCTCTAGTAGAGGAGCATCTATCTACCATCCCTTGTCTTGTTCCTTTGCCAACTGATTGTGACAGCACAGTGCAGTGAACCTTGGTCCAATGCCACCACCAGCTGCTGCATTGAGAGAAAGGGGGATATATTATGCACTGGCACTAGTCTCAGGCATGTCCACCACTGGAAATTCAATAGGGGTCCTCTGTGTATACACTTTTGGAGCACAGTATCAATAGGAGGTGATGGAGCCAAAATCCAAACCCAACCTTGTTTGTTGGCTTAGGTAGGGTTCCATCTCTTCGTCTCCATCACTCATGCCACCAGAGTCCCACAGTTGGAACAAGGAGAATGTGCTGTGATAGTATATGATCATAGGCAAATCATTCTTTCTTTTCACTACCAAAATAAGTCATATATTTAGCGACTCCAAGATAGAACGTCGCTAATTTTTGGGGGTTTAGCGACGTTTAACTAAGACGTCGCTAAGTGTCGTCGCAATAGCGACGTCGTGTTGTTTAGCGACTAGGTTAATCGCGACAACGTCCAAACGTTGCTAAATACGTTGCTAATTGAAATTAGCGACATATTTTTTCCTGTTTAGCGACGTCCTGCGGCGTCGTTGATTTGACTGATTTTAGTAGTGTTTGTAGATAAAACGGTGGAAATAAATCTCCGCATTTCACTAATGGTACTTAGTAGCAAAACTAGTCCCGGTAATTACATCGGGATCATAACGAATAACGGACTCCAACGAAACTCTTGCATAAATAGATCTACCGGCAAGTCACAAGGTTTTTTTTTTCTTTTTTTTTTTCCTTATGCGGGCTTAGTTAAGTTAAATCGTGTGTCTCTCCGCAAGTCACAAGCTTGACGCAGCTAGAAACTATATTCATTGTCAGGAAGTCCACAGTGAGAGAGAATAACAACTAACAAGGAAAGAGAAACAAAGTAGGTATATTGTGACTTTTTTTTTTTTAATGTGCTTGTGACTAAACAAATCTGGTACTTAATCACATAGAAGTTCTCTGGTATTATATTTACTAAGGCCAATGAATAATGTTCAGTGCCTTTAGTGACTGAACCACTTGTTATTGCTGTTGCCTAATTAATAGAGAGCACATGATATATACACATTAATAGTAGACAAGCATCAATCATTGAACCTGAATTCAGGGCTTTGGTTTGTGGTTGGTTGTATAGGTGATCAAGGACATGAGAAAGATCAAGAAGAATGTAATGTAATCTTTCCTTGTCCAGTTGCAATCCATCACTTGTCCTAACCAATGGAAGTGAAGGGAAGTGAAAATCAGGGTTGTTTCTGAGCATATGTAAGTTGTGCGATCGTACACGGCCCTAAAAATTGGAAGGTCCCAAAATTTTTAACCTATGTATATATTACTATTGTGAAATCTCAATTTTTAGATTTAGTCCTCCCTACTCTTAGAATGTTAAAAAATTGTCATTTTTTACCACTATGAAAAAGGACAATTTTTTAATATTTGTACAAGACCCTTGGAAATAGCCATAGTGAAAATATTCTTTTTGAGACCAAGGACCAATTCCTTTATATATCCGTATCTGGAACCCCAAAACTTTCCCTTCTTATACCAAAGGTTTCGATCATATGATAAATTGGAAGGTCCCAAAAATTTTAACCTCTGCATATATTACTAATGTGAAATCTCCATTTTTAGATTTAGGTCTCCCTACCATTAGAATGTCAAAAAATGTCCTTTTTAGAGCGGTTAAAAATGGTCATTTTCTAATATTTGTACATGATCCTTAGCATGTCAGAACATCCTTAGAATGTCAGAACAGTCCTAGTGAAAATATTTTCTTTTTTTCTTTTTGCGATCAAGGACCAATTCCTTTAAGCTGTGTTTGATTGGGCTTCTTTTTCATGGAAAATATTTCCATCACAAATTTCCCACCAATTGTAGTGTTTGATAGCTTATATTTTCCAGGGAATTATTTTTTCAAAAAACTACAATTTTCCATATTTTCTTCTAAAATTGTGGAAAATGAAACTTGTCCAACCCATAGGAAAATATCATTTTCCATGGAAAATAACGATTTCCGTGGAAAATAATGACAATCAAACACCAAATCAAGTTTTCCATGGAAATTTTTTAAAATTCCATGGAATTTTTTTCCTAGGAAAATAATTCCATGGAATTAATTTTTTTTCCACATGTTTTCCACCTCGCAATCAAACACACTCTTATATATCTGTAGTCTGGAACCCCAAACTTACCCTTCTTATACCAAAGGTTTCGATCATATGAGTCAATGTTAGGTAATGATCACCCCCTTAATCTTGCTTACAAGGTTGGCGCTTCCGTTATAATTTTCGCTCCCATTTTACTTTTGTTAGGTACAGAACAATCAAATGAATTTCCTTTGTTTCCCTTTCTCTTTCATCACTTCCTTTCCCTTCACTTTCTTTCAACAAAACACTTTGCCTTGCAGATTTCCCATAATTCTAAGCAAATTAGCATTGGCCAGATTGTGACAAATGATTAGAAGATACAATAATGGCTACTTGTTATAATTTCTTCTTCAATCACCTGTAGAGACCCCTCCCCCTCCCCCTTCTCATATTGGTATATACAATCAGGAACATATAGTACTTTCTACTGCTTCCACAGCCACAAAAATCAACAATGACAACAAATGGACTTGTAACTTAGAGAGAAACAAAACCTCAATTAAACTTTTTCCCTTCACAAACATTGCAAAGTATTAAAACTTATGTACCCAAAACTCATTAGAAGTTGAGGGTTATATTTTACTATTACTATAAATGTTTGTGCAAGTTTGCAAAGTATTAAAACGTATGTACCCAAAACTCAGTAGAGTTGGATTCACGTAACTGTATAATTTTTTTGGTTTAATTACAACTTGATACTCTCAACATTCCAGTTTTTTAACTTGATGCCATAAATTTTTTTTTGTAACAATTTGATGTCCTGAAAAAAAAAAATTAGGACAAAAATATCCATGTATAAACTTAAATAGCTCCCCCCCCCCCCCCCCCCCCCCCCCCCCCCCCCCCCCCCCGCCTTTTCCCTTTCTCCACGGTGCTGTTGGCTGCGCACGCGTCCGAGAGGGGAGGCGGGCGGTGGTGCAACCGGGGGTCGGGGGAGCATGGGGGGTGGAGGGGGGTGGGTGGATTGAGGGCAACTGAAAGATGAGGGGGAGGGTGGAGGATTGGGAAGACATGGATAATTTTGTCTTTTTGAAAATTTTGGATATCATCTTGAAAATATTTAATAGTTGATGAAATCAAGTTGTCGAATAAAAAAATTTAGGATTCAAGTTAAAAATTTGAAATAGTAGAAGATATCAAATTGTAATTAAGCATTTTTTTTTAATAATACATAAAATACTTGTAGGAGGCCTCGAATATTCTTAGAGAGGGTTACTTGAATGAGCTGTAACCTGAACTAATTGTACTCCACATTAGAGAGTAAGAAGAAGCCACATCTAATATTGTACAGAAACTGTACTACCCCCAATTTGTTTTTTCCTTCAATTTCAGGCAAAGCCTACCTATAGACTTTTGGAGGTGAGAAACCACAATAATTGAACTTCCTATGGCTGTGGCAATCCCATATTCAAACACTAGAAAGCTTTTCTGGCTGCTTCCCCCACATAACATAATAGAGTAGGTCACATGCATGTGCATTATGCAATATAGGAACAGAATAAGTGTGCACACTGTTTCCTCCCACCCTCACTTCCCACCCCTTCAGTCAAACATACTTGGAGTCACTTACTGGGTGCAGTTTTCCTTCCCACTTACATTATTGGAATCAAGAGTTATCCCTTATATCAAGAGCTTGAATTGAATATTAATATTGACAGTTCTTGGAACCAACAATGAGACATATTTTTGACCAGCATCATGTGTGGATCAAAGAAATGACAAGCTAGGGCTTCAATCAATGAGATTCTCACACATTTCAACTGCTCCCATGATCCCAAAAAACCCTTTTCTACAAATCAAATCATTTTTTTGTGCATTTTGCTTGATGTCATATTTATCCAAGAGCTAAGACACCTCAAGTCCATTTTTATTCACCCCTAAAAACTATGGTGTTTATTCACTCCTCAACTATATGGTGCCATATGACAAAATTTTAAGTCAAACCTATCTTGAAAGTGTACAAAACCACTCTTAAAGTGGTTTTAGTTGCCACATGTTACAATATAATTGGAGGATGAACAAATACTATAATTTTTTGGGGTGAACAAAAATGGACTCGGCATCTCAATGGAGATTTCTCTCTCCCCTATTTATATGGTAGATTTTTTTTTAAAAAAATTTCTCTCAACAGTGATTTGTATTCTCATTTTTATCCTAATAGTCGCTGATATAGGATGGAAAATTTCTTTGACGGTTTCCATATATAGAAATTCTCACAGAAATTTTTCATCTTAATATTGGACCACACTTTTAAACTAAATCATAAAATTTCTCCATCTTAATATTGGGCCCCACTTTCAAACAAAATAATAAATTTCTCCAGTTAATATTCTATAACTTAATATTAGGTAGCCACACGTAGGATAGAAATTGAAAACCATTGAAGAGTTTTTTTTTTTTTTTGCAATTTTTATATAGAAACTGTCATTTATGATAGATATTTTCTTATAATACAATGACAAATATGATATAAACTCAATTTTAGATATTTCCATTGGAGATGGCCTAAAGTAACCAATAATTTCATGAGGAGATGAATCTTGCTTTCACTATTTGCAACCCTAGACTAGCCTGAGTAACCAAGAATTTTTTGAGGAGGGGAATCTTGCTTTCACTCTATGCAACCCTAGACTATAGTATTACCAAGTGTAAATTTGCACTTGGTGGCTGTTTGGAAGGCAACAAGTGAGTTGCAAGTGAAAGATTTTGATACAACAGTCCACTTTCTCATCTCGAGCGTTTGGGTAGGTGTAAGTGTATGAAACTTTTGATGCATCTACACTTGCATTAAAATAATTTCGCTGTTTGGTTAGGCATTGAAAGTGAAATTTTTTGATGCAAGTTGAGAGATTTTGAGTTGCATTAGAAAACGAGCCGAACTCGTTGAAAATGGAGAGTTTTGTTGCTTTCTTAGTTCTTTATTAACTCTTTAATTTTTTTTCACGTTAATTTTTGTTAGTTAATGTTAATGAAATATTATTGTTAATTACTGTTAGTTAAATGTTTACTGTTAATACATATTAATGTTAATGTTAATTACCATTAATTAATTTGTTTGTTAATTAGTCTTGATTAATTAAATTTGGTTAATTTTTCTCAATCAAAATTTCAATAATTAAGTTTCATTAATTACATTTCCTTAATTATATTTTTTAATTTTTTTAATTATGATTAACGTTAACGTTAATTTTGTTAATTATGATTAATGTTAACGTTAATTTTCTTAATTAATTTTTTGGTAACTATGTTATTTTAATTTAATTTTTGTCTTAATTAACTTTTCATTAATTCCGTTTTTAAATTAAATTCCCATTAATTATTTTTTTGTTAACTATTTTTTTTGTTAACTAAATTTTCTTAATAAAAAAAATATCTTTTGGTTAATTGGCTATTTGTTAATTAATTTTTGTCAATTAATTTTTTTTTGTTAATTGGTTTCTTTTAATTAAATTTTGTTAATTAATTATTAGTTAATTAGTTTTTGTTAATTAAATTGTTGTTAGTTTTTTGTTAACTAAATTTCTGTTAATTAATTTTTCTTTACTTACTGCTAATTAATTTTTTGTTAATTAGCAGTAATTTAAATTTTTCCTTATTTTTTGTTAATTTTAAATAATTAATTTTGTTATTGTTTCTCTTATTTATTTATTAATATTTTTAATTAATAGATAATTTTAATTTTCACTTCCACTTTCATTTTTTTTTAATCCAAACATTGTAATTCCAAACTTTCAGTTTCCACTTCCACTTTAATCACTTTCAGGTTGCCATCCAAACAAACAAAAATTAAAATTCGGACAAAAATACTTCTGTTCAAACACGTTTTGGTAAGTGATACCATTTTCGTTACATCATTGTTAAAGCTTCACTTTCATACTTTTTAAGAAGTTAATCAATCCGAACAGTCCCTTGGATGCATATAGCAAGCTTGTCAAGCTCTGGCAATGGCAACAAAGTCACTCTCATCAGCACTCTTCCATCATGGACATTGCATGTGACCTGTGACCCCCCCTTGTGCGTGTTATTGAGTGTAATAATTGAAGCATCCCATCCATCAAAGAGGAGAGACTACCTAAAATACCAGTCCAGCGCCACTACTTTGGCTCAATATTGTGCAGTACCAGTGTGGTCCCATCCATTTCAGTAGGGCTGGCCAGCTATTCTTTGAGATTCAGAAGAAGAATTCTGAGAGTGCCAGAATGTTTCACCTCAGGATTTTGTTAAATAACCTCAAACCAGACATTAGTTACATACATCAAAAATGTTCAGGGTTGATCTTATAGTTGCATGAGTTTAGATTGCATATTCGGATCCGAAGGTAGATTAGATCTAACTGCTCGACAACCGAAGATCTAAATTTTATGGCATTACCTTCTCGTGCTCACAACTACACGGGAATACAAGTTTAACTTCAACTTAGAAGGACGAAACAATTTGCTTGGATTAGGTAGACACGACACGACATGCGACAGACAACTAGCTATACCAACTACAATATAAGCTTTATGTTAGGTCAGTAATTAAGCAAGTTAAGGCATCTTTCTACTCTAAGGGTTGGTTACCTGGGATAAGATAACTTGAAGGGCATCTTTCTACTCTAAGAGGGTTACCTGGGAAAAGATAACTTGAAAGGGGGGGGGGGGGGGGGGGGGGGGGGGGGGGGGCGGGGATGGACCTACTTATGGCTTAACCCATAGTACAAGGTTATCAAACCCCTCTCCCACTCCTTTTTTTTTCCCCTTTTTTTTCCCTCTGAAAATCAATAGATGACGAGAATCGTACCCTACATACCAGCCGGGCATACATCCATATTACGATGGGGGCTCAGAGCTGTTATCTGCGCAAGCTCATGCATATATCCGAAAATATTTCTTTCCCCGGAGAAAACTTAAAAAGGAAGTGAGCTAAAAAACCTTCACCCGATCGGAGAATAGCAAAATGATTGCCTTTGACCCTTTTCTTTTTCTTCTTTTTTCTTTTTCTTTCGGCAAATAAAAAAAAAACTGTTTACCTCAGCATTAACCCAGTCCCAAATTCTTCTTCAAGGTATTTCTTTCTTCTTCTTTTTTTTTGTTACAAAAGAGAGAACAAAGAAAAGCTACTCCCTGACAAACATAATCACAACAACTCCATAACAGGACAGCCCATATGGTGGTAACTCAATACTCCAGAGGAGAAACCTGGAAGATAACCTAAGGTTCTCACAAAAACCAGGAAGATAACCTAAGGTATTATGCTTCTTCGCAGCAAATTGAGAAAAAACATAGCAAAATTAATCAATCCCCTGTGAATAAATCCATGTTCCTTTTCCCCCAGCAATTGGCATAGTTCTGTAAGATCGATCTGGAATGTAAATTGGCTAGAAAATGTTCCATTGAGAAGGAACTCACGAGTACTGAGAAATGTTATAAAGCTTCTCATCACATTTATAGATGAACAAGTAAAAACCAAGTCACGCAGTGGACAAAGAGCTAACAAAGATGAGATCAGTAGCTAAGCAGACTTCTTCGTGTCAGTAGCAAGTCCCCTTTAGTAACTCACAGAACCATGCCAAAATGAGCATGACTTGCACCATGATCCCATAGTCTTTGCTTGCGAGCACAATTGTAATTGCACCACAACCAAAGTTACAGTAAATATTACTTGTTTCAGGTCTCTTATTACAGTTGAATCAGAATTTAGAATCGAGTTCGAGAAGGAACAAATAAGATGTATTTTCAACTACTACAATGGAAACGGATTAGGAAATTATTATCAACGATCTAATAAACCATCGAATAACATTATACATGGATTATGTTCGACAAGGCATCCCATTACACATCAATTCTCTTAACAAATGCACATGTTACTTAATTGAACAAATACAAATTCTGGACATTCCACCAAAACTCAGTCTCGTCCGTCACTGCAGACTGCTACATGGGACAGCTTCTGGTGTGTATGTCATTGTTTTAATCCTACTGACTAATTATTAATGTACATTTCAGCTGTTGCAATAAGAATCTTAGAGTGCCCCTTCCTTGGCCATTTTAAGAAACGAAGCAAGTGTGATCTTGGGAGGTATCTCGCGAGATCCTAACTTCTTCTTTATCCTGGTCATCTTCAACAACCTTGCACCCCTTGTAGTCGAAACAGTCACAGAGATCAAGTTGTAGTACTGCACGAGGTAGTAAGCACTAATATCAGAAATCAAAATTATTAGTCTAAGGTTCTAGTGAAAAAGAAATGACAAGGATAGCAAGGTTAATCAACATTCCTATAATGCGGTGAGTTGGAGCACAGTCTTGACATTGTATTCCTACAGAGGAGTTGAACAAACAAGTGTGGCTACAAGTAACAACTAATACCTCACAAACGCCATGCAGCAACAATCTGTGAAATGGGTCCTGAACATGTAGCATGAGCACATCCCCATCACCACTGTCTGTAATAAATGATCGAAGGCACTCCTACGGTGGCAAACTATTTATTAGTGTTGTAGTTAGAAGACTCCAGAATATCATTGACTAACAAGGATATAAACAAAAGCACAAAGAACCAATATAAAGAATGGATAATATTATATAAAAGTTGAAACTTAGTATAAATTCATGGAGTACATAGTAAACAACTACAGTGTCTATTTTCTTACCACAATGAAGTCCAATGCTTTGGAAAAATTGAACACATATCGGGGACTTTCTCAATTTCAGATCTATCATAAACATGATGATCGGAGCAACTTATCTTGTATACCATCTAAGATGGTTTACCAACCAAACCATAGAAAGGAACTGGTTCCCATCTGTGATAGACTGGTTGGCCCTTAGGCTAATGACTTTGACGCTATCTGATACCAGGAAAGAACAATTGGGTCTAAGGAGCAGTGGCAGAGAGATGAAAATGTTCAATCTTTGTTATTAACTAACTTGAAATGATGAGTTATAGACCGTTTACTTCGTCTAACATGAGAGTCAACCATAGCAACCAGATGCTAGTATGGTAGTGGGTTCTTATTTTATATATATATATATATATATATATATATATATATATATATATAACAAGGGGCAATATTACTTTGGAGAAAAGAGAATTAGTTATTTATAGAACCTAAACTTATAAGAATGATTGTCCTACAATAATACATGTGGATCTCAAACCGAAGTACAAATATAATCCAAAATTCAGAGCAGGAAAGCCCTAGAATGATTTATCAGGGTTCTTTTATACAGATGATAGAGATGAATAATGACTTCAAATAGAACTAGAGGTGGTAAACAAATTGTCAATGATTAATGCAGCTTGAGCTAGAAATATTTGAAGAAATTAAGACAATTTGGACAAGGTGCACTCATATTATTGTAAATCAGGGGGTTGCACATCAAGTGGATAGCAAGAGGTCCACTAGTAGAAAAATGATGAAATACATCAGACTTGAGTTAGTTAGGTGAATGAAAAGGTACCTTGAGCTAAGGCTGTGTTCGGCTTGGCGGAAAATGAGGGAAAATAAAAGTTTTTTTATATAGGTCTTCCTTGCACAGGATCAAATTTCATTTTCCTTTCCTTTCCTTTCTCAGCAACCAAACACAGCCTAAATGTCAGTGTTTTTTTCGCCACTGGAATATACATAAAGACTAAAGGCACTCAATTTTAACCATTGGAACATGCATCAAATAATGCATGCACTAGCTTTTTAATAAAAGAAGACAGGATGAAATATATGCTAGGAAAACAGATTGAAGGACAAAAGTAGCTTAAAAAGCATCTGAACAAGTAAATAGAAGCACATAGAGCTGAACTGAATGATTTCAGTTAATTTACATTTAGAAACCTCACCTCGTAGCCTCCAACCAAATCAGAAAGAAAATTGCGTCGTAAAGCCTCTCTAGTTCGGCAGTCTACTCGATGCCATGCCTTAAGTGCAGCTGCTTTATCATTATCAACACGGTCTTCTCTTTTTATTGGAAATTTCTCCAGTGATCCTATCATCCTTGCCTAAAGTATCACAAACATACACAAAATTAACATATGTCAATACTACTATGCAAAATCCATATTATTCGCATATCATATCCAACAAAAGATTCAAATTTCATGAATGGCAAAACTGCTGTGTGCCACCAATAACGAGAATACTGACTTATATGAAAAGTAACACCCAACACTCAACTGGCTAAGAATAAATTGAGATACCTTTCTACTTCTTGACATACATGTTTATTACAATTCATATAGTTCATGGAGAGTCAAGAGCAGTACTAGCTTTTCCCTGCTGAGAAAGGTGAATGTCATGACCATAGCAGAACGAATGGCTGAGCATAAGGAGAGTGATTATACCCCTGACCCGAGACATGCCCAATTACGATGAGAAGACACTCTTCAGAAGTTATCATCATCAGGCTATGCATGACCTATCTCGAAAGGCAACTTTAAAGGGATATCTGTTGATATGGTTATGCGTCGTCCCCGGGGTTTCAACTGATCGCATTCGCAAGAACATTCTTTTCCCCGCCGTACGCTTGGCCATGGGGTATTCCCAAGTCCTCCTGCCAGCCATGGTTTGTTGTCTAAACCGAGGATTGTGTACTTTTGCTAATACGCTAGTCCATAAACTCAACAACCAATTGTTCTCTCGCATTGAGATGCCATACATATATCTGATGGTTTGGCTCACCATGCACTATCCGACACTCATAGTCCCTGGCTTCAGTAGCGCAAGAAGTCAAGAGGATGCCTTTCATATGCCGGCATGAAGACTCGAAGTGGTCGATCAAGTACCTCGCAGGAATACGGAAAGCATTTCAGAAGGGAAGTGGCAACAGCTTCTTCCGTTATTTTCCGCAATCCAACAAGTCGAACTATGTGCTCAAGGGGAGACCTAGACATCTTTGTCAGTTGGTGCCTTTAACTGACTTGTCAATCTTCGTCACTCCTACTCAGTACTCAGGAGGTGGTGACACGTGCTATCTGGAGCCGTACACACTGAGCCATTTTGCATGTCAATTCGGTTACAATCAACTGTACATAGGCAACCCAAATGCCAGCTTGGGACACAACGACAATTTGATAGGCGGGACCAGGACTTGGAGATATTTCAACACCGACTGCACCGACGCTAAATTCCCTCTGCCGCTCTTGGACCACTTCAAATTTGGTAGCATATGTCTAACTTATACTGTTCTATACTTTATTTAGACAATCCACATGAAGACATTTACTAGGAGAAATATTGTAGTTCGAAGAGAGTGCACTTATGGTACTGCTGAATTCATATAGTAAAGAGTCCAACACTAATTAATACAAACAAACCAAGTCCGGAGAATGAAGAGTGTCCAACCCGTGATTGAAAAGCCATAGCTTTCAGGAAGATGGCTTTCCAAAATTCGTGCATAAGGGTAAGCAACTTAGGATGGAGAGACCGCTGGCGAAGTCATCTCTACCCATCTCCAACATTGATTTCTAATGCCCAACCCCATGGGTAGAGATGGCGAAGTCATCTCTACCCATCTCCAACATTGATTTCTATTTGCTTGACAAAGACGAATAAACGTACAAAAATCTCGCTCATGGCGGGGATGCAAAAATGCTGAAATGACGAGACCCCAACGCTTAAATGTAGTAATAATGGAACGCATCGGTGGAGCACAGCTACACATGGAAGACGATCAACTTTACTAAACTGAATAATGGTTTTCCTATATAGATGCGTAGGGAATATAGTATCCACCCCGACACCTGTAGGGAAGAGACGACTCCCTACGGTTTTGGGTCCTCACTAGCTCTTGCACCCTATCAGTCTTACCTCCCTAAAGGTCACCTCTCTTCAATATATCTCGTCTCACTTCGATTATAAAGTATTTGCCTTCCTTAGTAGCAGCACTATGAAGCCCCTTATCATGTATGGTCCTCCTTCCCAGTTAACCTCTTTGAACCCTAGGGGTCACCTTTGGACGCCTCTATTCCAAACCGACAGGACCCCATCATTACTTGACTACATTGCTCCAGTCAATGAAGCAGGATCCATAAGCAGAAATCCTTTTCGACAAGACTAGGTGCCTTTCAGAGTCGAAGAAAAGAAAATCAAGATAAAAAAAATTCTTTGACATTAGAGGCAGTAGAGGTGTTGGCTTCTCTCCAGAACTTGAATGATATCTTATACTTGATTGTAATCATTTGAACTCGATCTTCAAGAATATACAAAACATCTTTAGGCATTATGGTAATTACGTAAATTACCAAAACTTATTACATAAGTCACTACTCCTGTGACTATTATAAATAGCACAATAACCAAAGAAAATGTATCCACTCTCCTCCTAGAGAATTAATTAGTTCATTTTATTTAGCTTTTTCCTTGTGCCATCAGCCTGACTAAAACAACAGAGAGATTTAAACATGTTTAAACTGAGAACAATTGATCCCTTTTGCAAGTCGTTTCTTAAACATATTTAAACTGAGAACATTTGATCCCTTTTGTAAGTCGTTTCTTTTGGGGGCGATGGGTCCATGGATTAGCGACTAATAACCTCATTTCGCCCCATCCAATTGACCTCCTCCTTCCCTCGTCTCACTTCCATGCCATTCGGGTTCATCATCCTAGTTTGTGCATCGTATCAACAGATTGGAGTGATCCATAAGGACTATTGAGCCGGTGACACAGGTATATCTTGTATAAAGTGGGTGCATGCACCTACCGGTTGTTTAAAATGCTTCAATGGGCACCCAAGTGTTCCACCATCATCTGGCATAACGATGATAGTCAGCTACATCATTACATGCCAAGCAACCAACCACATCAAAGTGTTGAGAAATATTGCAGATGCAGATATAACATGTCTACAAATTTTATATGAAAAGTATCACCAAAAAGGCAAAACTAGAGATGTCAACTTTAGCACAGAAGCAACATCTATAGTTGAAGAATAGAACATCAGAAGATTTGTCATAGTGAAGTGGGCTATTGGTTGTGCTCATTAGATGCATGGTTCGTAGTATCAGTAACAAAATCAGAATGGGACCTTCTTAAAAGGCAGTTTCACGGCAGTCTCAGGGGGCGTTCAAAAGGTTTTGGTGATCTCGAGTCGGTTGATTTTGGTAGTTTCGGTATCGGTAACGGGCCTGATACAGCAAACTGTGATTAGATGTTTATGGAAATGTTTTCGATAAATAGTCATAGAAGGTGCAAAGGGTGATGTTATTTATACAATGCAACAGCCGAGGAAGATGAATTTGAAGAACATGAAAGGGAAACAACGAAAGGAGGTGGTTGATAGACTATAGACTAAGGCAAAATGGGGTTGATCAGTCCATGTGTCATTGGCCCTCAACACGACCTGCAAAAAGGCTCAAACCGAGTGAGAGATTCCTGGTATAAAGTATAAATCCCTATTTTTCTCAAGTAGAACAGATGGCTCGGAAAATTAATAAATGAACTATTTCAAATAGAATGAGAATGCATACCTTTTTTGGTTTGTGTAATGCATAGATAGTCAAGGGAACTACTGACTCGGGGAACAAGTCATAGTAATTACCAAAATATCTGAAGATATTTTGTACATTCTTCTCGAACCAAGTCAAATAATTAAAATAAAACCCAAAATTGTTATTTGGTCCACAGAGAGCAACTTCAAGTAACTATGGTAAAACCTGGAATGTGGTCCAAAAGAGAATATTCTTGGAGAAAAAAAATAGAAGACCCAAGAAGAGGCCTTGTAGATACTTCTAGAAGGAGCACTGCACATAGGTTTTCTTGGTGGACCTTTTTTGGTGCCTTTAGGTTGGACCTCCTCCCCTAGATGGATCTATTGGATCTATATTTATCTACGATGTGTATTAGCATGGGTCATGCAGACATAATGTTATTTGGGCTCGAACCGGATGGATCTAGCGTGCACCTAACTGGGTATTTATCATATACAACGAATATCAAAGAGTAGAAACCAAATGTAAGTGTATAAAGAACTTGCATCATGGAATCTAGAAATACTCCATTAATTGTAGGTATTACAATAATTTGCGTGGATAAATAACCCAAAGTACAAGCTTGTGTAAATAAGAGAAAAAAGTTTGTAAGATCAACTGATAACTCAATTTCTTGTGTCACGTGTACAAAAGTTCCATTAAACATCCCTAGCATTTTTTTGTTTAAGCTCCTATGGTATTATGGTACTTCTCAACAATTTTTATGTTATCTACAGTAGAACCAATTGTGCAGATAAGAGAGCAAAATCCATAAATTCATTTCTTGTAAGTACAATTCCATACATATCATAAACATCCCTCACTGATTTTGGTTAAGCTCCTATAACATTATGCTACTTCTCAATAATTTTTATTGGAAAAACAAGCAAATCACTCAATCTCATAATGTTATCTACAACAGGACATAAATATATCACAATGATCATCAACCAGTAATTTTCTCAAGCGTAAATGTTAATTTCTTTAATGTTACCTAAATAATCTAATAAAGTTTTGCAATTTGAGTTAACGATTTTGGGAAAAAGAAATAAAAGATAAAATAAAGAAGAAAATAACTACAATTAATGACTTCCGTCAAGGTCAAGGTCAAGGTCAAGGTCAAGGCCCATTGGTAGTAGACAAATACCTCTGCATCCATGTCAACATTCCTAAATGCGTCCCATTCTCCAACATTCGTCATGCAAAATGCTGACAATGGTGTATCATCGCCTGAAAAATTATAAGCAACAGAAGCAATTAGAGTCATAATCGTGTCATCAAAAGGATAACAATATATGTGTGCATGTTGTTATAATCATTCTATCATTGATTCTATTAGGCTCTATGCCAAAATATATCTACAAGTAAAATCAGATAGGTATGTCATCCTAACTAATGTGGGGCTATACAGATATACAGTAGTGTCTATAACACCTATGATAATTAAAACAAAAGAGATATGTAGTCTGGATTTCATAAAATACCCATTTGAGCAAGAAAGTGGCGAAATAAAAAGAGTGAATCTGTGTAACAAGATGAAGTATTCATTAAAAGAATTCTGAGAATACTGATGTTAGCTAAGACGTTCTGGTTGATAATGTTCTTTGTTGGCTTAAAGATCAAGATGGGGCACAACAAATGGCCATCGTTAAAAAAGTAGTTGACAAGGAAAAAAGTATACCAAATGGAGGAGGAGCAAAGAGGCCCCTAATTTCTTCAACATTCAAACGAGGAACAAGCTCAATCAATATGCGATCGTTTAACCATCTGCGTGATCGTCGGTTACTCACCTAAACATGCAAAATGTTAGCCTATAACCAACAGAGCGAAGTTAGTCAAATTCATTTAAGAACTTTGAAAATACCACATATGTCAATATTTAAACAAGAAGTATGCATCCATGATCCATGACCGCAGATACTAATATAATCAAGATGGCTCCTTTATATAAGATCTTTGTTGTTGGCTTACATACATAATCATAAGAGAGAGAATAAATTCCATAATGCAAAGTACAACTCAAGAGAAGGCAGACACTTCCAGTCAGAAAAAGCCAGTAGCTTACAATCAAGAAAATATATATTCAACAAAACCCAATCCAAAAGGGAATCAGGTTTCGAGATTAATGTTTCCAATTTGCAGGTAAGTGACAAGGATATTGAAAAAGAACAACTCTAAATCTTCAAAATCTAACTTAATATACATTACATTATACGATGTGCATTATTGTTACAATCTAAAATTCAGTCTACAAAACATGTCAAATGTCTAACCATTTTGTTTACAATTTAGCAGTTTATCAAAGCAAAATACCAAATGACCAGCTAAGTTTGTGTGACCGGTTGATCCAGGTTGGGATTGGTTTGGGATTGTTGTTGCTTCTCAAAAAGCCACAGGAAAAGCAGCTTTTGACAGCATGTGGGAGGCTACGGTCAAAAGCTGCCCCGAAAATGAACCAACTCTTCGAAAGTTTTTTAATGCAAAATCCTCAATTGGGCATCTCGGGCATTAGGCTGTGTTTGATTGAGTTTTTTTTTTTCATGTAATTATTTTCCAAAAATCTATCATTTTCCATATTTTCCTCCAAAATGGTGGAAAATAAAGCTGGCCCAGCCCATAGGAAAATATCAATTTCCATGGAAAATAACAACAATCAAACACCCAAATTAATTCCGTGGAATTTTTTTCCTAGTAAAATATTTCCTTGGAATTAATTTATTTTCCACACATTTTTCACCTTGTAATCAAACACACAAATGTTTCAAAAATCAGTCTAATCTTTAGAATTTTTTTATAAGTTAATAAAAGAATATACAATCTTTCTAAGTGTAGAGCACAATCAAAAATGCAATTCATACTCATGTATATAGTACCAACAAGCTCTAAAAGCATTGAAGTGAACGAAAAAATAAAACTTTTTCAATCTGACATATGTTGCTATAAATTTCCCTAGACCAAAAGAAACTCTTGAGATTGTGCATCGAAGAATCAAGATACTAAGAGCATCTCCAACCCTATTGTCTTGTTAAGTGTTGTGAGTCTTAGGTGGCTCCTATGTGGCATGAGCCATAAGACAATGTCTTGTTTATGTGGCAAAATTATATCTCAAAAGACAATGAGATAGAAAAACTCTCTCCAATGCAAAAGTATTGAGAAGACAATAAAAAGTATTTTTTTCCAACTTCCAAGGCAACTTTTAAGACAACTACTCATCTTCTTTCTTTTTTCTAATATTTTTTATTCATAATTGATGACATGGAAGAGAAGACATTGTCAAGTGCATTGTCTAGAACAAGACAATCAACTTCACAATGTCTTCTTTAATTTTTGCCACATAAGCTTCACAATTGACTTGACAATTGCATTGGAGAAGAACTTTTGAATAAAATTTTGTCATTCCTATGTGGCAACAACTTTTTTCCAAAGTCACAATAGGGTTGGAGATGCTCTAATATGGAAAGTTAAACCTAAAACACACCAAACTTCTCACTTTTATAGTAATTCCCGAAACGATTTACCGGAATTATGATCAACCACTTAACATAGTAGGATTTTGCTCTAAAATTTTAAATTAAACAATAAATTCCATGATTATGAAGCATAGCGATCCATAATACTCATGAACCACTACAAATTATTTAAACGAGTCGAATTTGGAAATAACAGCAGATCTCAACCTTTCCCGCCAAGCCTTCGAGAACGTCGATCTTTCGCTCGATCAGCCGGCCACGAGCCTTCGCATTCCCACCTTAAAAAAACAGAACAAGTAAAAGAAAAAAAAATGATGAAATAGAGTCGATTACAGCATAAACAACAGCAAATCGAACAAATTATACAAAAAATGACCCAGATCCCAAAATCCGATCTTTCTTGGATCTAGTCGACTCCCGAGAAGAATTAATCGAACCTGCATGGAATTGAGTCAAAATTACAGCAGAAAAGAGAGGGGGGACACCTTTTAGCGGGTCGAAGATGGAAGAGGAGAGGATCTCGTCCTCTCTGTAGAGAAAATCCGCAGTCGCCATGAGAAAAATTGAAGGAAAATGGAGGATTTCTTTTCTTTTCTTTTTTTTGTGATTTTTTTTTCTTCTGGTTCAGTATTTTGTTGTGTTTGGGAAGAACAATAAATAAGGAGGACAGCACATATTCTTTGGAAGAGGTGAGAATATACTCTTGTTATTGTTAACAGGGGTGCAACTCCGGCGGGTTAAACCCGGGCCCGATCGGATAAATCCGTTAATGGGTTGGCTTAGTGTTGAAGATATTCGATTCGGGTTCGGATTTGGATAAAAATATTTGAATCCGATCAAAAATCGGATTGAGCTTGAAACCATGTGTCGAGTTACCCGAGGGACCCGAAATCCGATATATATATATATATATATATATATATATATATATATATATATATATATATATATATATATATATATATATATATATATCTGAGGAAAATGTACCTAAGGTCGACCTTAGGTAAGTTACCTAAGGTCGACCTCATTTTCCTCACTTTACAACATTTTTTTCTTGAATTTTTTTTATGGGATTCATCTACACCTTATTGATTGGCAACATACCAAATTTCAAGTGATTATAATATTGTTTAGCTCCCTATCTATCTCTTGCAAAATCGACGGTCTAAAACTTTGCTGCTACACCGTCGATTTTGCAAGGGATAGATAGGGGGCTAAACAATATTTTTTTCTTCTTGAAATTTGGTATGTTGCCAATCAATAAGGTGTAGATGAATCCCATAAAAAAATTCAAGAAAAAAATGTTGTAAAGTGAGGAAAATGAGGTCGACCTTAGGTAACTTACCTAAGGTCGACCTTAGGTACATTTTCCTCTATATATATATATATATAGGGAGCGGATGGGGAGCCCCGTCCGCGGAGCCCCGCCGAAGCCCCCGCGATCCTTAGCCGTTGGATCGCGCGGGTGGGGGCGGGCCCCACGCGGGCCCCACGCGATCTGATGGTGCAGGGGGGGCTTCGGCGGGGCTCCGCGGACGGGTATCCCGATCCGTTTCCATATATATATACTCTTCAACTCAATCCTAAACCATATTTCAGTTTTATTTTATAATGATCAAGACTTGATTGCTATTTGATTATGTGTTTAACGTTGCTTTTGTTTAAAATTACTTTAAATATTATATTAGAGCCCGATAAACCCGATGGACCCGACCCAACCCCGAGTTCAACCCGAGCCAAACCTGTTCCTCCGGACTTGGTCTTGAGCTTCATATGTTGGACCCGAGGTTGGGCCGGACTTGGACTCGGGTTAATTTTATGATTCATCGGGTTTGGCTCGGGTTGACCTCATGCCCGACCCAACCCGCCCGAGTTGCACCCCTAATTGTTATGCGACTGGAAACTGGGTCCTTGCCCAGTCTTGATCTTGAATCTGGCCTATTAGAAAATGATATATGGCCCGTCATATGTGTTCGCGGACTGTGATTGCGGATCAAGTGTCGTGATTCTATTTTCTATTGGTCCTCCCCTATTTGCTTGGACTCGCCAGTAAGATTCCAACCAATGGGACGCTAAATCAAATTTTCTTTTAAGGTATATGGACCCAGTTCATTATTATACCTTATGGGCCAACTCCGATTCGAATTACACCGCGTTTCCAATAAGTGGTATCAGAGCCCAAGGTTACGGGGTTGGTTTGGATGACTCTAATTGGTTCGAGACAAAACTGTGTTGAATGTTCATACGTATAATCGAATTATATGGGCTCTCTTTCTTCTCAAGGTGGAGTTAGGAGCATCCTCCAAACATTTGGTTGAGTGCGGATCAAACCTAATGTTTGAGGCAACTATACAGATTGGATTCAAAGGTGGGTGTGACATGCCCAAGTTGGAACAAGATGTTGTGGTTGACACACAATATGGTGTTGATGAATGTGTCAATTTAGTTTTGTGGTCGAACGGATCGAGATGACAATATGTTGTGTCTCCATGGGTGCTCGACTGGCTAAAACGAGCGAAGGTAGCTTGGGTGCTTGGTTGCTCGGTTAGCAGAAATGAGCTAAGATGGATATTGTTTGATTGTATCTCATTTTTGATTGAACGTTCAAAGTGTGGTAACAATGGAGTCAATATTTTAGTCCCACATCGGATATGAAGTGGTATCATGAGGTATAAATAATTGGAATTGGTTCATGCTTTACATAAAAATTCTCTTTTAAGGAACATGGAACGAGTCCAATATCACACCTCATGAGCCAACTCTAATTCAGATTACACCACGTTCCCAACAGAACAATACTCACTAACTGGGCATAATAGAGTAACTATATTGCCATTATATCCATTTTTTATTTTTGTTATCACATCTATCACCAATTAGAAAAATAATTCTCTTGCAAATGTTAGCCGGTCATAAAACTTGTAAGGTCTGCTTGAAAATGATATTTTTATCGATTTTTGAGAATTTTTGAGCCGGTCGTTTATGAAGTATTTAAAAAATGTAACCACCACTTTTCTAAAATAAAGGTAATTTTAAACTTTTGTAAAAATTTATCATTTAATATTAATATTAATGATTTATGGTGAATTTTAATCAATTTTAAACTATTTAAATTAGTGTAATGCCTGTGGTTCGTATTACGTATTTGGAATACGTGTACGTATTTTTCTTGTATTGTATGGTTCCTTGCTTAGCTCTTCCTTCATGGCTTGGTTATTCTTGGTTCGGGTTGGCTTAGTTCGGTTGGGATTGCTATTGGTTCATTATGAACCAAGGGTGAACCCCCTACCTACCACCACCACTACCATTTATTAACCCATTCTTCCATTCTCTCTCTTCATTACTCTTCTTCTTCTTCCATTTACTCCTTCACCTACCAGAGAGAGGGAGAGAGAGGTCTAGGCAAGTGCAACTTGCTTCATGGAGGAACTCTAATTTTATTACTTCATTCTCTTCCTTACAGCATTCTAACTTACTTTAGTACTTGGCATTTCTAATTTCCATGGCTAGATTCTTGTAGATCTATATTTACATTATTTTCGGATTTCTTGGATTTTGATCTGCTTAATCTTGTTATTTCCGAGTTTTGATGGTTCCATGTTGTAGAGGCTTTCGTTCTACCCCATTTTGACATATGGAAGTTCGGATTTGGACTCCGGATGATAGATTTATGTAGCTTGGAAGCCATGGCTTAGGGTGTACTTCTTCTCAGAAATTTGGAGAAGAAGTACAGTCCCGAGCCGCATGGTAGCACTTGACCGCATGAACATTCATGCGGCAAGTCAGCTTCTAACCGCATGCACTATTAAACTGGACTTGACCGCATGAGAAGTTCATGCGGCAAGTATTTAGTCTAGCCGCATGGGGCCCTTCTTCCCGAACCGCATATGCACCCCTTGTTCTCAGCCGCATAGGCATTGTTCCCCGCTGCCGCATGGGACTCCGCCCATCTCGAGCCGCATGAACTCAACACTCGCGAGCCGCATAGACCGCAGTCTTCCAGCCGCATGGGTTGGCTTCCCTTGACCGCATAGTCATTGCTCCCCGAAGCCGCATAGGTTGCTCCTCCCCGGCCGCATGTATCGGATTGGTCAGCCAGCCGCATAGGATCTATTCCTCCGCCAGCCGCATAGGCTAGGTTTCCCGCCAGCCGCATGGATTCATATCTTTCCAGCCGCATGGGGTGCTCTGGCTGAGCCGCATATGCCCCTTCCTTACCACTGGCCGCATACGACTGATACCCTTCAGCCGCCTGAATCCATTATCCTGAGCCGCATGAATTTATCCCCCTGAGCCGTATGGACTTCCTGTGCCTTGTCTTATTATATTATTATTATATATTTTACGCCTATTTTATATTCTTACGCCTTTTGTCATGAACTTGATAAATCACGAATTTACTTGATATGTTTGGACATGATAATTGAGCCTGACATGACAGTGACCCGTAGGGGTGCACTCCTGACAAGTAACCTGACATGACCTGATAGTGGCCCGTCGTGGCGCACTCTTGACCAGTACACTTAACATGAAAACTTGACATGATTATCTTGAACAGCTGTTGCGACGGCTACCTGACATGACATGACCTGTATAATTAATCCTGGACACCGTGGACGATTGTGCTTGTACAAATAATCCAGTCCTGTCTTGCATCATGTCTAGGAGGGGACTCCTGAGTACCACGGTCAGGAGTACCTATTGAAATGGACTAAGGCTAATAACTAGATTAATATACTAGTCATAAAGAGGTCTCCCAGCTACAGGCAATCCCGTTACCTGGGCACGCCTTGGGATCTGTAGCCTGCCGTCGAGTAGGGCACATTTCCAGCATACTGTCATGTGTTGCACCCTTCAAGCTACCTAAGGGTACATTTGTTTCCTGGACGGTGTACCCACCTGAATTCAACTCTAATTCTTTTAACCCGGGTAACCTGGATGGACTGTAGGGCTTGTGGCTGTGGAGTAATCTCACTACATCTTGCTAGTAACTAGGCTTGTGATAACCCTAGTTAGTTAAAGTATCAAGCCGTAATTCTTGCTTGGCCGTGAAATGATTGGATGGAGTCTAACCAGTCTAGTCTTGTCCTGATTCTGTTCCAGATTACTGCATGACCAGAATGCCTGTGTTTATTTTACCGATAAATGGTGAGAATTCCAAGTTCTGTTCAGATGAAGGATTACAACCCCGGTCCTTGTTTGGTTTACGGGTTGTAACCTGGTTATCTGAATAGTTCCATGGTTATCTCATCGTATATCATCCTGATGTATTTTTTTTATTTTCCAGTTCTTAACTTTATTTATACTCTTGTGCTGATTGCTGGTTTTAGTTCCTAAGTGAAGCTTCCTTGTGGCACTTGTTCTTTCTGGGATCTGACCCAGCTGGTTTTGTATGGCCAGATTTTGGAGCAGCTCCAGAGGATCTACCGACTTTCCAGCCCGATGGTGGCGACCAGACGTAACCAGGGCAACGAGTGGGTTATTTTTGGCTCTTCCACTCTATTGTAAAAATATTCTTTTGAGGCATTTAGCCGGCGAGCACCTGTTTAGCTCGATTGCGTTTACTTACTGTCTGCCTACGGGCTGTAACATGATTAACAGATCCTAGGGTTGATCATGTATGACTAAACTCTTGCTAGTCCTAACATTTTGTAACGACTAGCTTCATGATCAGCTGAATATGTAATATTTGGGACGCCTTATTATTGTATATTTAATGATCATACATCTTGTAACATTCATTTACTTGCTTGTGATTGAGACACTAGGCTTGTTCATGACCATAGGAGACTGTTGGCTTGTAGTAAACCCTCATGTATCTAGACAGCCGTGACCGTATAGCGAGATGGAATCCATTTCAATATACGTAGCTGGCTATGTCTGCCCCCGCTCTCCAGTATTCTGGTTCTGGGGCGTGACAATTAGTGCATTGTGATTTTGATGTTTTGCTAGTGTAACCTTAGAACTTTAGCCTATAGACTAACCATGACCTTGAAGGCCTAACCCATGTGATTAGATTAGCTAATTACCACTTTTTATGCTAAGGATATTTTGGTCATTTTGTGACTTTTGAATTATTTATAATTTTGATTAATTGGTGAATTTTAGATTATTTTAATAATATTTAAATTGATGTATTGTGATTTTGGTTATTTTAATATTTTGGAAATTTTTATATTTTAATATTAATTTTATGGAATTTGTTAAGTCGGGTTCGATTTTCATCTCGTTCTGACTTGTGTTAGTGACCCGGGTAGCTTAGACTCTAGATGGGACCCGAAGATTAGTTAGTCATGGCCCACAAACCCCACTAATTAAGTTAGTAAGTTTAGACTAATCTCACTTGTTAGATTTGTTAAGTTAGAGGCTTGAACTTAACACTTTTGATCCCAAACTTGAACCTAACTTAAAATTAACCAAGAGGGATTAATAGGGACCTTATTGGACTTTCCCCCAAGGCCCAAATAGGGCAATGATGGCAGCCACTACAGGTAGGTTAGCCTCCCTTCCTTTTATTTTATTCCATCTTACCTCTTTTCCTTCACAAAGTGTTCTTCCCCAAATTAGAGAGCCTCCCTCTTTGATTGGATCTCCAAATACTTACATCCCTTCATCAAAACTTCCATCCAACCTTCTCATACTACCAAGGGAGGGTGCTAGCAAAGATTTGGAGCAAAGTGCAAGGAGGAGTGTCCATTTTGGAAGGATCTTCGTATCGGAGCCGTGTCATTGAGAGTATCATTGGGATTCCACTCCCAATAGATAAAACCAACCCTCTAAATTATTTTTCTATGCATATTAGTTAATTTTGAATCCATAGGATCCACCCCCATGCATGTACCCCTTTAGATTCAAGTTTGAGGTCATTAGGAGCTCTCTAAAGCAAATTAGAATTGTGTCTTGTGTCCTACTTATTAGATCTCAAATTAGGACACCTCATGTGTTTGGTTTAATGTTTAATAGGTTTAATTGTATTTTAATTTCAGTTTTAAACATATTAGAGGATGGATTGATGTTAGTTAGGATGGTTAGAATGAGTTTCATTTGGATACCCATTGCAGAAGCATGGAAAAAAATAGGGTTCATGCGGATTACTTTACAAAAGAAAGAGCCGTATGACAAACTCTGCGACCCAAAATTCTCCAAATTCATGCGGATCATCATTGCTGTCTCAAACAGATTGACGCAGGCCGCAGAGGGAAGCGCTACTTATGCGGCCAAGCTGATCAGCCGCAGAAGCCCCTCTGACAAAACTGGCCCCTCTGACAAAGCTAACACCTCTGACAAAGCTGGCAAAGCTGACAACTCTGACACATCCTGACAAAAAGATGAAGATATGACGTGATCTTTCGAAAAAGACAAAAAGTGTCATATCACCAGACATAGGGCCCACGTATCTGAGAGTTCATGCGGTCCGAGGCATGGTCCGCAAGGGTGTCATGCGGCCAGGAGAACTGCGACCTGAGCCGCATGAGCCTTATGCGGCTCAAAATGCAGGATCAATGCGGCCCAAAAGTCTCCAAACTTTATGCAGCTAAGAGGGACTGCGACCTGAGCCGCATGAGACTTATGCGACCTAGAATGCATGATCTATGCGGCCCAAAAGACTCCAAGCTTCATACGGACTGGTGGCACTGCTGTGGGACACGTGGCTAAGGGCGACTGCGACCTGAGCCGCATGAGTCTCTTATGCGGCCCAGCATGACCGAGCACTAAAAGATCTATGCGGCCCGAAATGACCCAAACATATTGATTCTATTCTGTGATAGGGCACGTGGCATGTTGACCAAGTCCCAACCACCCAGATTTTCTCCAACAAAGAAATCTCAACAAACCACCAGCTGGCAGCCAAAGAGCGAGTCTTCGTGTTCTGTTATAGCCACGTGGCCATCTATGCGGCTCAAAATATCCTTTATCCTAAAATTACTATAAATAGCAGGGTACCACACCCATACAAAAGGCTGGCAATTTCCTCAAGAGCAAAGACTGTGTCTGATAGTCCAAGGAGTAAGGCAAAATTCCTATACTTCTTCCGAGCTTCCACCGTCACCCCCCAGAATAAAAAACAATTGTACTTAGATTGTCTCCTAGGATTTCTTGCTAGGCTCTCTTTTGTACTTTCAAAGTTTGCAAACAAATCGAGTTTCTCTGTAATTCTTGTTTTGATAATTAAATGGCAAACATGATGGCGACTCACGTCTAAGCTCGGCTCCACGCAGCAGATGCTTGTTGTTCACTTTGATCAATAAGCATTCAAGAAAATGCTCTCCGATGGGAGCACCAGTCCAGCACAGAAGCGATCCAACCCGAAAAGAGCCCGCAGGACATGAAGGCCCAAGACCACTGCTCCTCGCCAGGCTCTGGAAGAAGCTCCTCTCGCCACTCAAGACGGCGACCAAAGCTCCCATGCGACCTTGCTTCAGACCGCAGAGGACCCCGCTGTCCCCAAATCCAGCAGAGAAAAATACTACGATGCTGGAATTTTAGGGGCACAAGAGAAACTCATGCGTTCGAAGAAGAGGCCGCATAAGGAGAGTGGCCGCAGGCAGATTGCCTATGCGGCAGCCAATCCTGGCCGCAAGCAGACTGCCTATGCGGCAGCCAATCCTGGTCGTAGACAGATTTCCTATGTGGCAGCCAATCCTGGCCGCAGGCAGATTTTCTATGCGGCAGCCAATCCTGGCCGCAGACAGATGGCCTATGCGGTAGCCAATCCTGATAGCAAACAGAATGCCCCATGCGGCCTTGTCAGAAATATTGTCTTTGATCGTCTCTCATGCGGACCATATCCCATTCGGTCCATTAAGAATATTGAGGCTTCCAACTTGGACTCTTCCTACTACGCACCTTCGGGTGCTAAGTCGAAGAAGTCTAGGGCAGTACGGGCTCAACAAGCCCAGTTAACTGTCCAATCTGCTGATCGTCAGCAGCTACCGTTAACTATTACACGGGCCCCTGATGAAAAGTTATACAGAACCTCCCATGTCCAGCCCTCACGGCAGACGGACAGGGCAGGTCCCAAAAGTCTTCCTACAACGATCAAGAGCAAGTACTTTTACTAGCCTCAGATCAGGGAGCAAATATGATACCTATGCACCCGTGCGCTCAGGATATCCGAGCCCACAAAACGGATGCAAAGGTACATCAATCTGCCCTCGACTTACGAGAAGTACTCATCCACAAACGCAGGAAGAGAGAGGCAACCTTGGCATGTGGTGAGACCTCCTTAGGACATCACTGTACCCAAGTTGTTATCAACTGTTGTTGCGACAAGTCGGGGGCAGCACCTGAAGACCGGCAGTCCGTCTTCCAATGACTGCACCAGCCAGCACCTGTCCGACGACAACTCGAAAAACAGGTGCAAATTTTGAAAGACGAAGAATTTTCTTTCGCCTCCTGTAATTCAACTCGAAAGGTTCCTGCCGGCAAGGGAGGAAAGAAGACAGGCTCCTCCATTTTGGCAACCTCAGCATGTACAGCAAGGAAACTCTCATAGGAGGATTGCCGCCGACAACCACAGGGGGTGTCTACCTTGGCACCCATTCCAGAAAGAAGCTTCCAATACCCGGGAGTGTATCATCGAGTCCTCTGGGGGTGAACGAAGCTGGGGGTGGTAGTCCCCTGAACATATGCAACAACCAGGTGTTCCAAGAGGCTACGCAGGGGGCAGCGATCCACTGGAATTATGTAACAGACTTGGGTGTCCCCGAGGGTGACCGCCCTTGCCAAGATGATGCAGCTTCTTGTGCAGGGGGTAGCACCCCTTCCGAGTCCGAGGAGGTGGACATTCCGACGTTTCTCGACGATTTCTATATACGAGGGTACGACACGGAGAGCACATCCTCTACGGTCCCATCCGTCTCTCCCCATGTGCGGATAATGTTTATGGCAGGAGATGATCACGAAGGGCCTAGTGATCGACAATGCCTAGAAGCGCTTGAAGCCATGATCCTAACCTTGGTTGAGTCAGTAGATGAGATCAAGGCTGCCTTGCCGATTCAACCCGCAAGGACACCTGGACAAACAATTTTGGGTCCCGCAGTCAACGCGGACTCAAACATGACTGCTTCTCCTCTGGGTGACAATCCTCCTGGTCCGCTCCCTCAGCTACAGACGAAGCCAGGGAGGCAAGAAGAGAAGTTCAAGAGCTTCGAGCAATGTTCAATGCCTGAGACTCCTTCCGGGACCTCAGAGTATGACAACCATATCCCGTTGCATGGAGAGACGTTCCTTTTCCTCAGTGGTACAAACTGTTTCACATAGAATCATATGACGGGAAGACCTCTGCTAGCCGGTACATGACTTATTTTGATGTCATAACAGACCACTTGCCGCATAGTGACGCCATCCTCACACGATTATTTATCGGGGCATTGGAGGAAATCGCGTTCGACTGGTACCGCAACCTCCCGGACAACTGCATCCATTCCTTTGACGGCTTCAAACGTATGTTCCTGGAAAGGTTCTACGAAGTAGGGCATGATGTGACGATGTCGTCTCTCATGGACGTTGTTCAAGGCGAAAGGGAGCTAACGAGAAACTATATCGAGCGGTTCTGCCAAACCGCAATGAGATTGTCCCAAGGCAATCCCGAAAGCTCCCTGATTGAAATCTGCCAGAAGAAGTTGTTCCCCGCAATCAACCTCTGGATGGGCGAAGATCAATTCAGGGACTGGACGACTTTCATCATAAGTGCTACCAATGCTGAGGCAAAGTTAAAGAAGGCTCGCCAGCTGGGGTTGCACATCCCAGATGGTGAGGACAAGGGCAAACGTCCTGGTACCACCTCCAACAATAACAGTAGCGGCACCACCAATAATCGGGACACCAAGGGCAAACAGGCCATGGTTGCTGGTACAACCAAAAAGCTCGAACAGAAGTAAGGAGAAGTTTCGAATCCCAAGGAGATGACAGACTCTTTTAAAGATAGCCGTGTCAAGCCTATCTTCGACATGCTCCTAAAGGCGGGTAGGATCCGACTCCGTGATGTAGAGCACAAGCCTCGACCGACAGAGATGGAGGATCCGAAGTATTATCATTTCCACCTCTATATCTACCACCCTACGCAGGAGTGATTCACATTAAAACGGTACATCCAGAACCTTATCAACTCCAATGCTCTATCGTTGGATTTTGAAGAGGTTACTGTGGCTACAAACATGGTAACCATTCAGTTCGACGACTTCTCCTAACAAAAACTCAAGACGGGGTAGTACCTGTACCCCGGGCAACGATGGAGGTTACTAACCTTCCACCTGTCCGAGACCGGACGACTGGGTTGGTGCCTCTCACTACATCACGAGGAGAGGTCATGTGGGTGCACCCGGACTTAGTGCCCGAAGTTACCCAGGCGGTGCCATCTTCTAGCAAAAAGAAGGATATGGAGTCCAGATCCTGCCACACAATCTCGGCCGAAGCAGAGAAGGTGGCGGCCGTTGTTACCCGGTCTGGTGCACAGGTCCAGCCCACTCTGGATAATTCATTCGAGGATCCTTAGCCGATAATGCTGCCTTCTACTGATGTTCCGGGACCATCCCAGCCTCCACCGGCGAACAAATCTAAGCCGAAGGAAAATCGTTTCGACAGACCGCTCTGTAAGGACATACCTCAGGGGCTGGAGTGACCTTACAACTTTGACATACTCGCACAACTGGAGAATACGCCAGGAAAGTTGTCATTATATAAGCTCCTAAGGCTCTCCAAGGATGTTCGTGTCGCATTGAGCGAAGCACTCCAGAATGCTAATACCTACTTAGCTCAGGTCAAGCCTACAGGGAAAGACTCGTCAGCAGATCTCTAGGGCAGCAACTGTAGATGCAATGCCCAAGATCGTATTCACCCCACAGGATATGTTAATCAAGACCAACTTGCATGATCGCCCCTTGTACTACACTGGATACATAGGCGATGTCAAGGTCGATCAGATGCACATCGATCCTGGCTCATCAATAAGCATCATCCCGAAAAGCTTGCTTCAACTCCTGGACATCCCTATGTACCGGCTAGCATCGACCAATACTGCTATTAGCGGTTTCAACTCGGAAAGAAGCTATCCCCTGGGTAAGATTCGCTTGAAATGTCAGATCGGTGACATGAAGACGGAGGTTACCTGCTACGTCATAGACGCAGATACATCCTACAATATCCTCTTAGGATGTCCATGTATACATGACTATATGATCGTGCCGTCCATACTCCACCAGTGCTTCAAGTATGTCAGTAAGCATGGCTTCGTGAAGACATAATTCGCCGACATCGATCCCTTCAAAGGGGTTGAGTCTTACTATTCTTCTGAGGCTTGTCTATATGAAGAATCCAAGAAGCACATAACTGACGAGCTGGAGGCCACAACAGGGTCAGAGGAACCTCTAAAAATCTGTCTCTAGGCCCACAAACCAGATAAAGCCGCACCCCTTGTCGCGACTTTGCATAAAGAGGTGCCCGGTTCTCCCGCCCCAGCTGTGCAGTTGGAACCAATGGTCATCAAACTTCCGAGGTCCAGCCAGGAGCCAAAACTCGTCGTAGTGCCGATGGTGATCCGATTGCCAAAATTCAATCAAAGGCGATCGAAAGAGGCGCCCTTTGTGGAGCCGATGGTGAACCGGTTGCCAAAATCCAATCAAAGGCGAACGGAAGATGCGAGCTCCTCTGTTAAGCCAATGGATATCCGCCTTCCCAAGATAATTCGGCTGCCAAGTGTTGATCCGAGGCCCTCAAGCAAGCCGATGCCACAAACAGAACCCTTATTGGTCAAGCTGCCCAAGACGTCGTCCCAGCCTCCGGTCATGTAGGGGGTAGCTGAAGAGCAGACAGAACTCACAAAATATCTTGTTGCACATGTTGATAGTCCCTCTGCTGATGATGTAATCCCTCTCGACAAAATACCTTATTTTATCAATAAAAGGTTGCCGTTGAACTATCATGAGCGCAATAAGCTTAACTTGATGTATGCTATGGAACACGATCTGGATATTAACCTGCACACACAGGTGAAAACCGTCTATACTGTGAACCGACTTACTCCCATTAGAGATGCCTACTTTCTAATCCCAGGAAGAAGAAAAGATGATCACACAATCATCTTCGGCCGAAAAGAAGGTCCTCAACCTTTCATGCCAGAAGAGTTCGACTTCGAACCCGACACTGAAAGATTGTTGCTCTACCTATATAGTTCCCGAGCTAAGTACTTCATGCAAAAGCAAGGGTATGACATGGAGACTGCCTCAGGTCTGAATTATGGCAACGGCCGACGATCGCCTCTACAGCTGCCAGTTCCGGCTGGGAAATCTCAGGATTATTATAGCAAGTCCAGACACGGTCTCGGTTATGTTACACCAGCAACAACGCCTGAGAGCTCCGATGAGGAATGCGAGTGGCATTCTCACTCATCCGAATCACCTACATAGGATTTCGATGATAGCATTGGGGACATATTCAGGCAAACACTGTCCGTTAACATGGCATCTGTCGACATTCAAGAAGAAGACGAAGATCTACCCGAATCCATTGAATTGGAGCCATGGGCCCGACAGCTGGATGCACAGTGGAAGAAGCGCTTTGAACTACGAGACCCTCCTACCGAAGATGAGGCCATGCAAGTTGACCTTGGCGATGGATCCTCCTCGAAGCCAATCTTCATCAGTAAAAGCCTAACGGACAATGAGCGGGAGTCGTTGTTGCAACTCGTCAGAGAATATATCGACGTCTTCGCTTGGAGCTACGAAGATATGCCAGGACTAAATCCCGAGATCGTACTTCATAAGCTCAATATTCATCCAGATGCAAAACCAGTCAAATAACAGCAACGGTGGTTTCGTCCAAACATCATGAACTCTATCGAAGCGAAAGTAAACACACTTATAGCTAGCAGTTTCATCTACGAGGAGCAGCACCCAGACTAGGTAGCTAATATAGTACCAATCATCAAGAAGAATGGGAAGATCCGAATCTGCATCGACTTTCGTAATCTGAACGCGGCATGTCCTAAGGATGAATTCCCTCTTTCGATCACAGATATAATGATCGATAATACGTGTGGCTTCGCGTGCATGTCCTTTATGGATGGCTTTTCGGGGTACAATCAAATCAAAATGTCTCTAGATGATGGAAAGCATATGTCATTTCGAACATCGATCGGCATGTATTGTTACACAGTCATGCCCTTCGGCCTAAAGAACGCCGATGCTACATATCAACGAGCTATGAGTGTCATCTTCAGATATCACTTGCGCAAGACGGTAGAGTGTTACGTTGATGACATTGCCGTTAAAAGCCTCTCCAAGGATGATCAATTACATGATTTGAGGACAGTGTTCGACCTTATGCGAGCGCACAATCTAAAGATGAATTCCACCAAGTCCTTCCTGGGCGTGTCCAGCAGAAAATTCTTGGGCTTTGTCATTACTTCCCGGGGTATTCATATAGACCCCGATAAGACAAAAGCAATCCTGGAGATGAATCCACCGAGGAATCTTCGCGAACTCCGAGGCCTTCAGGGAAAACTAGCCTACATCAGGAGGTTTATATCTAAATTCTCAAGACGATATCAACCATTCACACAACTCATGAAGAAAGGCGTCTCTTTCGTATGGAATGAAGAATGTCAATGCGCCTTCGATAACATTAAGGAATACCTGTCAAATCTGCCAGTTCTGGTTGCCCCGGTCGCCGAAAAGTCCTTCCTGCTCTATATACGGGCAATGGAACACTCCCTCGACGCCTTACTGGCGCAAAATAATGACATGGGGCTCGAATAAGCTATCTATTACCTCAGCCGAATGATGGTGGGGCCGGAGCATAGGTACACCATCGTGGAGAAGTAATGCCTTGCTTTGGTGTTCGCCATTCAGAAAACACGACACTATGTAACAGGACAGACCATCTTTGTTGTCTCATGAGTCAACCCCCTCAGGATTCTCATGACCAAGCCAGTCACACTCAGTTATCGTCTAGCCACTTGGGCGATATTGTTGTCCCCCTACGACATGGTCTTCGTTCCACAGAAGGCTGTCAAAGGCCAAGCCTTGGCCGACTTCTTAGCAGCCTATCCAGGCTCAAAGAAAGAGAAAGAATCTATAAAGAAATTCTAGACGAAGTCATCAACTCAAACATGACTTCACATGATGTCGTTTGGCGAATGTTCTTCGACGATGCCTCAAGAACAGGGCCACAAGATGATATTGTCGCTAGAGTAGGAATATTATTAATTTCTTCCTCTGGATTGGTAGTCAACCGGGTGTACTCTCTTACAGAACCTTGTTCAAACAATGTAGCCGAATATAATGCTTTGGTCATCGGGCTCCGACTCGCAAAAGAAGTAGGGGTCGAATACCTAGAAGCGTATGGCGATCGCAGTTGATTGTTAATCAAATCCGAGGCTCATACAAGGTTCGCAACGAGGACCTGATTCCTTATCATCAGACAACAATTACCATCATTGCAACCTTGGAGGGTTTTTTTATAGAGCATATACCTAGGCTCCAAAATATTGAAGCCGATGCCCTAGTAGGCCTCGCCGCTTCCTTGGCAGTTCCAAATCATGCTCATCATCTAGTCGACGTGATAGGCCATGAGCTGGTCTGTCCCAAAAACAACATCCAACTAGGTGTGAGTTACTCCACCCAGATAACCAATGACATACAAGACTGGAGACTCCCATTCATCGACTTTACAGTCTACGGAATCCTGCCAGAGAATGTGAAAGAAGCAACTTCAATCAGAAGACGTTCTCTCAGATTCTTTTATGACACAGAAACAAAAATGCTATATCGACGATCCTACGACGGACTACAGCTACGCTGCCTATCAAATATAGAAGCCAAAGAAGCCCTACGCAAGGCTCACGATGGCGTTTGCGGGGCTCACCAACCTGGCCCGAAGTTGCAGGACCGTCTCCATCGGATGGGCTATTACTGGCCTACAATGGTAGCAGACGCGGTCGATTATACAAAAAATTATAGGACTTATCATAACCATGCGGACTTCATACATCAGCCATCCGAATTCTTGTACCCAATAGTGGCCTCTTGGCCATTTGAAGCATAGAGAATGGACATTATCGGCCCAATCACCCTGCCGTCGTCCAAAGAGCACCGGTTCATACTTGCAATCACCGATTACTTCTGCAAGTGGACGAAAGATGTTTCGCTTGCAAAGTTAAAGACATCAAACGTGATTAGTTTCATAAAACATCACATTATCTACCATTTTGGACTGTCCCAGAGGATTATTCATGACAATGGTCCGCAGTTTGTAAGCCATGCTTTCTATCAATTCTGTGACAAGAATCGGATTCAGAATGTGGCTTCAACGGTATACAATCTATCGACTAATGGTCTGGCTGAAGCTTTTAACAAGACCATAATCTAGCTTCTCAAAAAGTTCGTGTCTTCAAACAAGCGCGACTGGAATAAAAAGTTGGGCAAATGCTTATGGACGTATCGTATTACAATTCGAACGGCTATAGGAAATATACCGTTTTCTCTAGTTTACGGGAGCGAGACAGTTCTTCCATTGGAGACCCAGATCCCCTTGCTTCACGTGGCCCTTACTTACCGCTTGACATCGGACGATAACTATCGCTGACGGCTACAAGAACTGGAAGCCTTAGACGAGAAGCGTTTGCAATCTCAACAAAGCATCAAGCTCTATCACGCAAGCATCTTTCGAGCCTTCAATAAGAAAGTCAAGCAGAGAACATTCCAAGTAGGCGATCTTGTCTTGGCCGTCCACAGACCGATGGTCATGACTCACAAAACCGTCGACAAGTTTCAGCCCAAATATGAGGGCCCATTTGTCATCGAGTCCGTATTCTCCAACGACGCATATCGGCTCGCAAAAAAAATGGAGACTTGCTTATGATGCCCATAAACGGCAAGTTCCTGAAAAAGTACTATGTTTAAAGACATGCTCGTACTTCCCTACCTACTAAATCTCCTAGACCGTCGAGTTATGTACACCAAGTACATCTGAACTTGCACTCTATTAGCTCCGAGGAGATTCATATCGCATCTCCCTGAGTGGCGAGTTATGTATACTGATACCTCTGAACTTCCACTCTAATACTTCATCTAGTCGGAGTCTGCCAGGTTCTTTTTGTTGTCTCTGTGCAAACTTCCTGGTTTTGATTGTCGTATATCATGTCCATATTATCTCTGATATAGATAATCTCCTAACTTAACACCTGTACCCAATCTGGGATAAAGTAACGGTGTAAAGGCCACAGAATCTATCACGTCCATATTACCTCAATTAGGTTTTGTTTCAAATCTATAACCCGCACCACCAGTGCGCAAAAGAGTAATAGGTCCGTAAAAATCATTCAAATCTATTACCCGCACCACCAGTGCGCAAAGGGTAATAGGTCCACAAAAATCATTCAAATCTATTATCCGCACCACCAGTGCGCAAAAGGGTAATAGGTCTATTGAAAATTATTTCGAATCTATTTACTCGCATCACAGATGCATAAAAGGGTAATAGGTCCACAAAAATTATTCAAATATATTACCTGCACCACCAGTACGCAAAAGGGTAATAGGTCCACTGAAAATTATTTCGAATATATTTACTCGCATCACAAATGCATAAAAGGGTAATAGGTCCACAAAAAGTCCTCCAAGTGGGATGTCCTCTACCAATCACAAATGTTGTATTAGGCCCTCTAATATGAGCATTCCATATATCATAAACAAAGAATGAAGATAATGTATCATTTTATTTCATGAAACATCAACTACATTGGTGAGGCTACATCTCCAGCAATAATAATAATAAAAAAAGAAAGGAGGGAAAATTTACTACTCATCAGCAACACATAGTTGGGTGAGTACTTCCGCCAGCTGTGCTGCTGAGCGTTCGATTTTCTGTTTAGCTCGGCGTTCAGCTTCCTGGGTCAGCTTTTCTGCATCCTCAAGATGTGCATGAGCCTGCCAGTTGTCCTTCACCTTTTTAGCGTACCCTCCAGAGCAGCAGAGGCTCGTGTGACCTTATCGGTCTCCTCATAAATTAGCTCTCTCTCTTGACGGGTAGCTTGGAGGTCATTCTCTAGAGATGCCATCTTAGCTTGGAGCTGGAGGATTTGCTCGTTAGTTTCGACCGTCGTACGAACCGTGGCCTTCTCACGAACTAGGCAAGACTCTCCCCTCCGGCTCAGCTTATCATACTTCAGAGACAACCTCTGGAGGTCTTTCTCCAAGGTGGGCTTGGTCGTCTCCAGCATATCCTTAAACTTTTTCACGGCTGTTAAGAGGAAGGCGCACTCCTGTTCCACTGCAGCGGGCACATCTACTTACCGTAGTTTTTATAATTGGTTTAGGGCCCGATCAGCCTCTGCCAGTTTGTGCTCCAGAAGATCAGCCTCTGCCAGTTTGTGCTCCAGAAGATCAGCCGTTCCCTCTCCACCCGAGAGCGTCTTCAGCAGTTCAATTTGGCCACGGGCACAATGATGAGGCACGACAAATGACGTTCCCCTCCTCAAAGCATCTTCAACCCTCCGTTTTAGATGGCGATAGAAGTTATCGACTATTCCTTTAA
This sequence comes from Iris pallida, assembly GCA_029216955.1. Classification (NCBI taxonomy): domain Eukaryota; kingdom Viridiplantae; phylum Streptophyta; class Magnoliopsida; order Asparagales; family Iridaceae; genus Iris; species Iris pallida. The sequence goes on from JANAVB010034617.1 coordinate 22,281,149, forward strand.
CGACTCGTCTAGATTCTCCAATGAGGACGGCGTCGAAGGAATAACAGCCAATAGAGCTGAAGGTGTCTGAAAGGAGGCACATTGGAGCTTGATAACCCTGTCAGAAGGAAAACAAACTCCGAGAGATGAGATTCCTGCGCAGCGGCAGTCTTTCCCTCCGTAGCCCGAAGAAGCTGAAGACTGGACAGAGCGAAGAGTTCAATCTCCGGGGAAGGGGCAGCTTCAACCGACCCCGTATCTACCGAAGCTGGTGCAGGAATCACCGCCTCTACCGCCGACACTTCTGTCATAGGCAGTTTCAAACTCGGCCCAGCGGGGGGCCCCTCGATTAGAAGGGGAGAAGGTCTACTTATTCTTCTTCGTACAAGGTCCGCCCCGATGTCCTCCTCCATCTACTCTTCTCCGGTCAGGTCCGACATCGGCAATGAAGGAGCAGGGCCTACAGATCCAGAACAATCGACAATCAGCTTGACTTGAAGGATATGGAGAAAGAGCGAATGAATCTCCTTATTAGTAAGAATATGATATAGCTTACCAGGGGAGGACGGCAGAGACTGAGACTCGTTTAAGACAGTCATAGCTTCTCCCATTGCCTCCATATCCTCCTCAACGACGGTACCCGAGCCGCCTGTATCTGCCACTCCAGCCTCGGTTGCCACGAAAGGAGATGTAGCTGGGATGGTACCGGCCAACTAAGACCCCGCAGTCCAAAGATCCGATTCTGTAAAGCTCGCACCTTCTCTGGCCAGGGTGTCCGTAGCTGGAGAAATCTCGGAAGCAGCATCGGGCTCTGGAGAGTTTATTTCTTCCAAAGCCTGCAAAAAAGGAACAATAAGATAATATCCCAAAAATAACATAGTGGTCTGTCGGGACAAAATTTACCTTCGAGATGTTTTCGGTATCGCTGCCTCCTTTCGCGACATCAGGCCCACGGATCCTAATCGCGACCCACTTCTGAGAACGATGCCTGTCGGCGACGGAGGGTTCATGCCTACTTCGCTTACACGAAGGACTCAGCACAGGGGAAGGCAAGCGCGTCGCCGAAGTACTCGCTGGGAGTGGTGGATCGTCGTATTCATCCTCCACTTCCATATCAGAAGAATCAGAGTCAGAGACTTCGATAGCCTTCGCCTTCGCTGCCATGATCCTCTTTTTGGGCTCATCGTATTTTTCCTCCAACTTGGTACCGGTAATGAAACTGGTACTTGCATCGAAGTCGTGGGAAGGCCCATTCACGGAGACATAAAAGAGGGCCGCCATGCACGAGATGCGCCCGAGCCCCCAGCGTCGGGCAGACAGAAGCTGGTTTGGGTACGGACTGCACTGTAGTAATGCTAGGCCTGGATGCCATCCAGGACGCTGCCCTCATAACCCAGACAGGGACTGGGGTTGTCCAAAAACAACTGGGTATACCCGAATTGTCGAGAGTATCGGTTGGGTAGGTATGGTTCCAAGAAGACGTTGCGGTTGCGGTACACCAGATGTGCAGGACGGATATTCTGCAACCAGCAGAACATCTTCTCGGACAGGATCTGGGGTGCGACACCGCCATCAAGATGAAAGCGCCTCATTTCCTCGTCGGTAAAAGCCAAGACCGACAAAAAAAAGAGTAGCTGTCCACCCGTGCGAGCGTAGCTCGACAGTCGGGTATGGTTGAACAGGCCCAGGGCATATCATGGTACTAGTAGATGAACGCATCGTCGGTCATCGCGTTACCCTCAGGGCCAGGCCACATCGGAGAGGGGCAGTGCATTAGCAGCCACCCCATCAGATAATGGTAGGGCAGCTCGATTCGGTTGAAATCTCTTGTAATGGCATGAGCTATGGCTTTGGCCGTAAAGATATGAAGGCCACGATGAATACTGTACACCATGGCTGGGAGTAGAGCTAGCCTACCTCCAAAGACTAACTTGACTGCAGGGAGGATCAGGTTGCGGCTGATTCTCTCAATAGAACCAGAACCCCCCGAGACCACACAGATCCTCAGCCATATCATCAGAAACCCAGTCAGGATGGCCTTATTGGACAAGAGTTGGGTATCTTGATAGAAATAACTAAAGGTGTAGGTCTGGCTCACGAATCTGTCACCGAAAGCTTTGCTCCTCTTGGCGCTTTGAACTTGAGCAACCACCTCTTTTGAGTCTGAGGGCTCTGAGGGGCGACCCGACCCGAAGCCCCAAGGTTGAACAAATAACTAACCCAAGCCTTGGTATGGGGAAGGTTCCCTTCAGAGCTGTCATCCTTTTTCTTTTAAATTTGCTGACAAGTGCTATGATGACATATCACTTCCCGGTAAACGACAAGAAACCCGGGGAACCGCTGCTTTAACTCCCTAAATTTCTTATTTGTTGGTGTATACTCTTCGTAAACTTTGTCTTCCTAGGGAAACTTGGAGACGTCATGCATCTCGTGGAGAGCAAGCCCCATCTCCCCAGCAGGTGTAAAAAAGGTTCCCGTACGACGGTTGTACATCTCGAGGAGTGCTATGAATAGCCTTGGGTTCACAGGAAGACCGTAGCAGGTGCCCTTATGGCATAGCAGAGGCCGAGCTGCTTCAAAGTACCCTGATACACCGTCAGAATCTAGGATGTTAAGTTGACCCACGGAGGGGAACGATGCATCCAATTCAGCAGCGATAGTCTGCCCGTGGGATACGACCCCTTGCGAGCAATCTGGTTTAGGAAGGTGTCAGCTTCAGAGAACTGGTTATTGGGCCTCAGCTTATTTATGAAACTACTGGGGGCTAGTCCTGTTTTCCATAAATAAATTCACTTTATTTATTGTGTTTCTGGGAAAATACAACTATAGGAATCCGATCTAGAAGACGATCGCTTTATCCCTTAGAAGATGCGAAGAAGAAAAGCTCTCAAAAATTCGACAGCAATTTAGATATCTATGTATCTGTACAATGAATGAGAAAAGAACTCTATTTATAGAGTCAAAAATAACTGGAAAGATAACTGACTTCACAACCTGTGCATAGTTGAAAATTACGCATGATTTAACATATGCAAGGTTGTGAACAGTTACTGGACGTGGCCTGTAACTGTTGGACACATGGCAATCGTGCATGAGTCGTGTGCAAGTTACAGGACACGCAGGTGAGAGATCGGTGGCATGGCTGCCACGTACTCCAATTTGATAAAATCCACGCAGGCTTGTTGAGGACGAAATCCACGCAGCCTTGTTGAGGACGAAATCCACGCAGACTTTGGATAGAAGGCTTCAGAATACACGCTAACTGGAAGCAGAAAGCTCAGAATTCACGCAAGCTTGAGGAAGGAACATAGAAGTTCAAAATACACGCAGAACTGCTAGCTGTCTTGATTCGACGTGCCTCGACTGACACAAAATCTCTGACATTGATTGCCTTGTCAGTCACATTAAATGACAATAAGCTCTTTTGGTACGCCAACTTGATGAAGGCTGAGTCTTGTTGAAGAAGATTTCGAAAGTCACGCAATAGTCGGCTGTGATCTCTCGAGTTTCGTGCATACGTGGCATACGAGGAGACATTCTTTGACTGTCGTGCTGTCAGTCATAATGACACTCTGACAAATGATGAGCTGTCTTTGCGTATATTTGAGGAAATAGTCTGGTAGAACCCAGCGTAACTTTTAAACATTGTCTTGATCAACTCAGCGTGACTTTTAGACTTTGTCCTGATCAACTCAGCGTGACTTTTATACTTTGTCCTGATCAACTCAGCGTGACTTTCATTTTTGAGGCCTACAAGTCCGACAACAGAATAACCGATTGTCTCTTTGGTCGTGACTGCCGACCGCACTTGTCTATTATATTAGATATTGCCTATGAAGACTCCCTGTCGGTCCTGAGTTATAGGATCCGTCATTCGTCTCTCGATAGGCACCATGTTAAAACCTGATAGGGAGAAATGGCGTTCCATCTGAGGAATGTGAATCACTACTCCGTTAGAAGAAAAATCCCAGCTCTCAGATATCTCCAGTATGCTTGGGTTAGAGACAGTCAAAGCATCTCCGAATAAGAATGCGGGCTTCAGATGAGTGTCCCCCAGTCTCCCGGAATTCATCATGTTGAGCAGGTAGAAGAATGATTGGCTCATGATCTACTTTAACCTGGCCTCAGGTTGACCTCAGGTAATCTGAGTCGATACGTGTTCGACTATATAGTCAAATCTCACTCTCAAAGCAGATTGAGCGTACCCTATCAAGAGTTCTCCTGATGGAGCTGTAGGCAAGTTCACTACAAAAGGCAAAGAAGGAATATAGTTAGAGGAAAACAAAGTGAATGGGTTCCTTCTACAGCTATATGGCCTAGTCAAATAGAACCTATGCGGCCTAGTAGTGAGGAGCACATGCGGCTCAAATCAAATAAGGCATATACGGCCCAATCGGGCAGAGTTTATGTGATCCAGTTGTTAAGGGTACGCATGCGGCTTAAAAATATGATATGCATATGCGGCCTAGTCGAGTGAAGCTTGTGCAGTTCAGTTATGTGACGCTCATGCGGCTCAGTCATGAGGTACTTATGCGGCTCAGTTATGTGATGCTCATGCGGCTCAGTCATGAGGTGCTTATGAGGCTCAGTTATGTGACGCTCATGCGGCTCGACCATGAGGCACTTATGCAGTTCAGTTATATGGCGCTCATACGGCTCTGTCATGAGACATCCATACGGTTCAGTAACGCTTATGCGGCTCAGTCTATGCGGCCCCATCACACAGAACACATGTGGTCCAAGTGATATAGGACACGCATCGATTATGCCAAAGCACAGAGATGATACATGACAGGCCTGCGCATAAAACATACGACATAGCCATCCTCAAGTTATCATTCTTCCACCATCCTTACCCTTAATGGGGGGATGCATGTCGGGGTGAACGGAAGGAGAGTCCGCAGCTCTCGACGGAGAGGCGGGTCCCTTCCCATTGTCCGCAGTACCGATCGATTTGGAAGCTTTCAGAGCCATGGATGACTGTAATAGAAAGGACGACGAAGGTGATGAAGCCGAAGGAGAAGAAGTTGAAAGAGAAGCTCTCTCTCCCGTATGGCCCGTATTTATAGATTTTCAAAAGAGCATAAACCGATAGACGCCACTTCGATTCTCGTGTCCATTAAAAGATAATGATGACCCTTGGGATTCTATCCTTTATAACCGAAAAGGAAGACCCAAATCTAAAATCAAATCAGAGCATTAAATGCAGCAGTGATAGCCTGGATGGGATCTCCCTGCGGCTTAAAATTTTTCTGCAGCACGAAGCCTCCCTGCGACTTGACGTGTCTCCATGCTTCTTATTCAAAGTATTCCAAATTTGTAATTTGAAAACTTTGAAGGAGAACTTGTAGAAGCATGGAAAAAGATGGGGATCATACGTATTACTTTACAAAAGAAAGAGACGCATAAAAAACTTTGTGGCCCAAAATGCCCCAAATTTATGCGGCTCGTCATTGCTGTCTCAAACAGATTGACGCAGGCCGCAGAGGGAAGAGCTACTTATGTGGCCAAGCTGATCAGCCGCAGAAGTCCCTCTAACAAAATTGGCCCCTCTGACAAAGCTAACACCTCTGACAAAGCTGACAACTCTGACACATCCTGACAAAAAATGAAGATAAGACGTGACCTTTCGAAGAAGACAAAAAGTGTCATGTCACCAGACATAGGGCCCACATGTCTGGGAGTTCATGCAGTCTGAGGCATGGTCCGCAGGGGTGTCAAGCGGCTAGGAAAACTGCAACCTGAGCCGCATGAGCCTTATGCAGCTCAGAATGCAGGATCAATGCGGCCCAAAAGTCTCCAAACTTTATGTGGCTAAGAGGGACTGTGACCCGAGCCGCATGAGACTTATGCGACCCAGATTACAGGATCTATGTGGCCCAAAAGTCTTCAAGCTTCATGCGGACTGGTGGCACTGTTGTGGGACACGTGGCTAAGGAAGACTGCGACCTGAGCTGCATGAGTCTCTTATGTGGCCCAATATGACCGAGTACTAAAAGACCTATGCGGCCCGAAATGACCCAAACAGATTGATTCTATTCTGTGATAGGGCATGTGGCATGTTGACCAAGTCCCAACCATCCAGATTTCTACCAACAAAAAAATCTCAACAAACCACCAGCTGGCAGCCAAAGAGCGAGTCTTCGTGTGCTGTTACAGCCACGTGGCAACGTGGCCATCTATGCGGCTCAAAATATCCTTCATCCCGAAATCACTATAAATAGCAGGGTACCATACCCATGCAAAAGGATGTCAATTTTCTCAAGAGCACAGACTGTGTCTGATAGTCCAAGGAGTAAGGCACAGTTCCTACACTTCTCCCGAGCCTCCACCGTCACCCCCCAGAATAAAAAACAATTGTACTTAGATTGTTTTCTAGGATTTCTTTGTAGGCTCTCTTTTGTACTTTCAAAGTTTGTAATCAAATCGAGTTTCTCTGTAATTCTTGTTTTGATAATTAAATAGCAAACACCCATGGTTAGATCTAAGTGGTTTAGTCTATATGTCATATTTTTAGCCTCAACTTGTCATTTTAGTGTCTCTTTATATAATAGACTGTTTTGTATATATATAATAGGTATGTTAGATATATTTAATATATTTAGATATGTGTGGATATATTGTTAGTGGTGTGCTTGTGTTAGAGGAGAGGAGAGTGTGGTTTGATGTGTGTCTTGAGTGGTGTGGAGAGTGAGATGTGTTTCTTTTGTCCAAACAATCCAAATTTGTCATAATATTCATCCACGTTTTTAGTAACCATAGCAACTTAGAAATGTCATAACATTTAGCTTAGAACTCCGATTAATCTTCTATTTTTTTAAAAGAACCGTATCAAAGTTAGCTTTCCAAAATATATATTAATAGGTCAAATACATTCTAGAACATTATGTAGAACTGTTTGAGTGTCAGTTGTACGAAATACGAACGTGTTTCGGTGTTTTTTGTGATTTCGGGAGCTTTCGAACACGAAAATACGATCCTTTTGAAGTTTCGGGAAGCTAATACGAAAGGCTACAATGTACTTTAATCCTAGAATTTAGTGAAGGTCCAATTGGTACAATATTGATTTTAAGTAGAAGTGTGACTATACGACATAGGCATTTTGTGTAACCTATGAGCCAATGTAGTATGGATATTAAGTGAATATAGGTATCATAGGTTGTCGAATATATGTATGATATAGTAAATAAATAAATAAATAAATAAATAAATAAATAAATATATATATAATTAGGTAATATTTGTTAGTATGAGTGTTATTTAGATAGTATAGGTTAGTATTTTGTTAGATATTTGATATGTTGTAAGATAGTTTGATGTTAGATATCTAGTATGTTAGATATTGATATGTTAGTAAGTTATATTAGTTCTAGATATTGGTATGTTAGCAAGTTAGTCTCTATAGGTTATATGTTAGATATTAGTTAAGATGTTATGTTAGTACATTAGATAGTTAGTTAATTAGATATTTGAGGGGTATCTTGGTATCTCATGATACCATGTTAGTATCTTAAGGTAAATATGAATTACCTTTACCTTCAAGGTAAATGATTAGTTTATCTTATGACCAAGGCATGGTATCAAGGTACCAAGGTAAGGTATCAAGATATCAAGGTAAGGTTATGTTTACCCAAGTTAAGGTATTAGATTCCAACCAAGGTATTGGTATTGGGATGCCGATATGACCATGGTTGATATGGTATCCTAGTGTTAGTGGATTAGTGTCTAAGTGTTTGAGTTTGAGTAGGTAATTTTAGATTGTGGAAGGGTTATATAGATAGGTATATATATTTTTGGGTTATATAGTATCTATATATATTATGAGAGTATATAGATATAGGTTATGGTTCATAGTGAGGATATGCATATACTTGATATATGATATCTATATGTATGTGTTAGGGTGGTACTATATGGATAAGGATATATGTGGTATGTATATTTTATATATATATATATATATATATATATTTTATATATATATATTTTATATATATATAAAATATATATATATAAAATATATATATATATATATATATATATATATATATATATATATATATATATATATATACGATTGTTGCTAAATAAGAAATGAGGAAATCCCAGCCCAGCGTACCCATAGCAGCACCAAAGCCCAACCCAGGCCGGGCTCTTCACAGCCAGCCCGAGAGAGTGGCTTATTTGTATATATATACACGCATACAGTAGATGATCGAGAACCGACCACGCGCGCACATGCACGGAATACAGCATCAGCGGCAGTGCAACCCCATCTTCGCGGTATGCGTTCTCCCTAATCCCTTAATGAAAATTATTTTTGTAAATTGCCGTGTGTAGCCTAGTTGTCCCTCTTCGACCCCCTTCAAAGGGAATTAGATCTAACCCAGTAGATCGATCATAAATTTGAATCAAAAATTGACGGAAACCTGTCCAAAAATAGGGTACGTACCAGCCCAAACCCCCAAGATCGGAGATAAATTCTGATTGATCTAGCAGTAGTCTTTGGTAACTTGCTGAATAGAAATTATAGACCACATATAGGTCCTCAACTCCCTTCTAGTAGATTAAATTTATATGCACCATATACAATTAACTTCGAATCCAAAGTTAGAGAAAAATTATTTTTGAAAACTAAAAATTCAGAAAAATCTCCTCGATATGACGTGCGTCCCACCAATCCGGATGACGTGGTCACGAACCGAAAGCATCAAAAGGTGCGTATCAGCTTTGTGGACGTGTGGTCTTTGACGGAATTCAAATTGGTTGCGTGTGCGTGACAAATTTGATACGTATCCGTCGAAATTCACCGTATCAGCCTCTGTGCAAATTTCTTAATTACTTTGTATACACTCGTCAGATCGAGACGAAACTTGTGCCAACAGAACTGTATCATTTTTCTGGTCCTGTATGCCAAGTTTGGTCTAATTCTGAGACAGTTGATTGGACCGCCGTTTTGCGGGCCCCGTGGTCTGATTCAACGGGCGATTTTGTGCACGGCCCGTCGGAATTCAACTCTGGACATACGGTTGGGTTCATATCAAAAAACCAGACCTGTAGACATATAGTTTGATGACTTTAGAGACCATAGACTCTGGCACGCTTTTCGGTGCAAAGCGGGTCCAACGGTGGATACCGTTTTGATCCAAAATTATCGTTTTGCCCCTGTGTCCAGAATTGGACTTAAGGACAGGCAATCCTAGCTAATTTGACTATTCTAAAAATGTTGGTAATATTTATTTCAGCATTCGGAGACTTCTGTATGTGTTGACTGATTGTGGCTCATTGAGTGGTATAGTATTGTCTTTTCCACTATTTGTTCTCACAGATTTTTGTCTATCTTACCATGTTTATCGATATAACTGTCTATAACTGTTTTATAGTCCTTGTCATTTACTTAGGATTTCTAAATAAGATGTGCGCATTCCAATCCTGACTGGATACTGTTAAAATTTTTACAGATGATATAGATGACTGTCCTACCTTCTATGAAGCTTATGAGGGTGGTACACAGCAGCCAGAGGAGGACCTAACCCAGTAGAGTGTGCTTAGTCATAGCTTAGTACTTTATAGCTTTCATTTTGTATCAGATTATTCCGATTATTAGTTGAGACTTATTTATATTCAGGACTTGTATTTATTTGTGCTGGACATATATTTTATGTGGTGTGATAACTCTATTTATATTCAGTTTCTTTTTTTTATCTGATTCCATATCGTGCTCTATCTTTCTTAGACTTGTGATTGAGATTATATAGTAGAGATGTCATATTATACCTCCATGCGGAGATGACAGGTTATATGATTCATATAGTTAGTTAATAGATATTGTAGACGACCTATACAGCGTTCTACTACTGACACTGCGGTGTAGGCTGGACGTAGCTACGTTATCGTGCCCCTAAATAGGGTGCGGGTCGTGACAAAAAATCTTTCTTGGTATCTTTTTGAGTAACTAATTTTTGTAGGTTTCAAAATCCCCTATAGAACGAGTGCAATATAATTTTGGTTATCTTTATAAACACCTAAAATCGGTATATTTTGAGGATTTTTATTTTTTTCTTCCATTTATATCATTATCAAAAAATACTACAACTATTACCCTACCATACTTCTTCTTTCTCATCTTTGTTTCTATTGAGGTTCTATCTAACGGCTTCTTCCTTTAAAATGTGAGTTCTTTTTTAAATTTCGAGATTCATTTGATATGGTAGTAAATGATTTTCTCTTAATATTTATGATTTACTAATTGTCAAACCATTTTATGCTTGCAAATTATATGAGTATATAAGCTATTGTTTGGGATGACAACAATGTAATATTTTTTAAATAAGTAAATTTATTGTTTTAAAAAACTTTTAGAACCAGTCATTAATGAATTATCAAGTAAGGATTAGATTGGTAAAATCTGCTACTTAAAATCATTCAAAATCGAACCATTCATAACCGTTCATAGCCAGTATTTTTAAAACACATCATTTATCCCAACAATTGCCAAGCAAACCTTTAACGATACTACACTTAAAAAATATAAAATATTTTTGGAATTATAAATATATTTACTATAATTTTTCTAGCAGTAAGCGTTGTGTTCCTTCTAGATAAAAATATTGTCTACGCCCTACTTAATGACTAGTTGTATTTACTACTTGCATTATGTAAGTAAGTTATCCAGGTAATGCAAGATATAAGGTTTGTCATGTAGGCACTTAACATCATCCGCGTGCATAGGCGGAGCCACACAGGGGCTGCCTACCTCCACTCCAGTCCATACGAACTCGAATTTATGATTCCATGTCCGCATGCGCAAGGCTAATAAGTAGACTGTTGGTGCTTCTGTTGCTTTTGAAGCAAAAACTAACTTCCCCTCTTTCCCTTTAGTCCCACATCGACTACGGTGTTGGGGTTAAGAGTGAATATAATGCTTTTCTCTTTGTTGCTTCATTAAAAGTCTTGTGTGGGTGTCCTATTGGCCACACGCACGTGTTGTCTCCACTGTCCGGTTCGGTTCGGCACGTAACGGGTGCGGGTACGTGCCCACATCTGCGGGCGCCGAACGCCGATTCGTTTTCTTCTTCGGGTTCAGGTTGGGACTCTAAAATTTTTGTTGCTCCTCATTAATTTTTCTGACCGTTTAATCCATTAAAATTTGTAACGTTTGAACACATTATATTTGTCCAGGTTCAATATATCACGTTTTTTGTATTATATTATTGCTTTGTAATGTTCCACTTTATTGATCATAATTTATGTCTATTACAGAAGATGGAATATGCCTTTAAATAATGTTGTTGTTTCTCTTCTCAACACACTGAAAATCCTATGTGAAAACTCTCTCAAAATTTTGTCTTCCCGAACCTTTTCTGTTCTTCGTTCTTGCACTGAGCATTCGGATTCAAGTCTGCACATAGATCCAGATTAACTCTTAGGACAGTGCTACATACACGACTTTTTCGGAGGCCGGAAACCTTTATTTTTAAAATTTTATTTTGTTGCAGATTTCAAAACGAGAAAAAGAAAAGAAAATTCCAACACTCTAAGAGTTAATCTTGCTTACTGTTAACATAATATACTGTTAGCATAGTATATATGTTAATCGTGCTTACTGTTAACATAATGTACTGTTAGCATAATATATATTAATTGTGTCCAAAAATTTCTACTCTTACAATATGTATTAAAGTTCCTACTGTTAACAACTTATATGTATACTATTACAGTATATTAAAGGTGCTACTATTACCAACTTATATGCTTACTGTTATAATATAGTAAATTTGCTACTGTCTACAATTTATTCCATTAAATTGTTTAAAATAAAGTTGTTTACTATAATTTTTAGCAAATTTAGTTAACAACATAGTCTTCCTTTACATAAAATATTTCAAAAGTCTGTACTGCTAATTTGTTTCCATAGAATCTTTCCATACAATGTTTCTTTATACATTGTTATTGGTTAAATAACAATTGTTACTACATAGGACTTTTATTATTAATTGTGACTTTACAAATAGGTCAAAAAAATTCCACTAGTCTTAGATTATTCAATTTCTAATTTAGGAGAAAGAAAATAGTTATTGATTTCATAAATCTCTTTAATTCTAAAGTTTTTAAAAATAGAGATTTGTTTGGGTATAAGCCGATAGGGCCCTTCTGTCAACAAGACATAAATCGTCTAAGCGACCGGTACTTAAGCGTCCCTATTGGATTTCCGCTTGCTGGGATCCGACCCCTACAGCTAACCCAACCTTATCAAAACTTGAAAAGACTAAAGTTTTAAAGGTTGATTATCAAGATCATTCAAACTATTATCCCACAATAATATTCATCCTTATTGAATAATATAATTTTTGCAGACCTTTACAAATCATGACCGTCAAGGAAGAGACCTTCACTGCCAAACCCTCAAAATTCAATGATACTTATTTCAAGTGGTGGCAGAGCCAAATATAGTTTTGATTTACCACTTTAGGTCTGATTTCTACTATTGATGGGTCCACGCATATCACAAATGATTATGATGATACTGAATCTGACATAGGGGTAACCAAGTCCTCCTCTTCCTCAAAATCTAAGACCCCTAAGGATAGACAACCACTGTCTTCACAGAATCTTAAGCGTTATGTCTGAGTCTCTTTATGACATTTTTTTTAATACAAAAGTGTTAAAAAACTCTGGAATGTTTTAGAAGATGAATATGGTTGTGATGATGCTGGAATTGAAAGATCCAGTTCCTTCACATTCAACAGATATATCATGGTAGATAATAAACCTATCAATGACCAAATTCATGAATTCCAAGAACATCTTAGGCACGTTCAAGCCAAAGGTATATTCTTTTCTACTTAGCATAAAATATGATGCTTGATAGACAAACTTTCTTCTTCTTAGTCTAATGTGGCAAAGGATCTTACCTATATACAAGGAACTCTTACATACCCTTAAGCTCTAAAGAGACTTAGAACAGAAGAAGAGTTTAGGTTAAAGTCCAAAGCTAGGTCAGATTCCAAAGCTAGGCTAAACCTTATTGAAAGCCATGGTAAACCTAAGTCAAACCACCATCCCAAACCCAAGAAAAACTTCTTCAAAAAGAAGCAGAATTTTTAACCACATCACCAAAACCCTCATTACCAAAACCCTCATTACTAGCAACCTCATAAACCTAGAAACTTTGGTCTGACTCAGGATCAGAGAAGATTTTGTTTTGTGTGTGGTAAAATAAACCATATGGCCATCAACTGCTTCCATAGGAAGAAAGAAGCTGTCAAGATCTCCTTCAAAGGGAAAGGCAATCCAGAAGTTAACATAATTTTGAATGAGTCTTCTAGCTCCTTCAGGTCTGTAAGCTATCAACCTGTGGTAAATATTTCTTACCATTTTGATAATTGTTGGTTGGATTTTGGAACTAATGTTCACGTTTTATTTGGTCGCTCATGTTTTTCAAACTATCAGGAATCAGGTGGAGGAGGTGTGACCTAGGAGATGGCTCAACGACACAGATCGTAGGAAGAGGAAGAATAGATCTGAAGATCACATCAGAAAAAATTCTACATCTCCATGATATGCTTCATATGTCATCGATTAGGAGGAATCTAGTTAGTGGATCTCTACTTGTAGCCTCAGGATACACGATTATAATGGAGGCTAATAAAGTAGTTTTTTTTTTCAAGAATGACTTATTTATAGGAAAATAATTTGTAAAAGATGGTCTTTTTATTTTAATTACTATGAATAAAATTTCAAATCATTCTTTGTTTGTTGCAAATGTTGAATCCTCAAATGTTTGGTACGGCAGACCAGGTCATGCGAATTTAGAATATCTTAAAATAATGATGAACTTAGATCTTATTTCTAAGACTCCTATTGATGATAAACATAAATGTGATATTTGTGTTCAAGTCAAACATATACTAGACTACCTTTTAAATCTGTCCAAAGGGATTCAGAACTTCTAGAACTCATCCATAGTGACATTTGTGACTCCAATAGGGTTTTAACCCGAGACGGTAGAAAATACTTTGTCACTTTTATATATGATCATTCAAGTATTGTTATACCTACCTTCTTAAGACCAAAGATGAAGTTGTAGGCAGATTCAAGGTCTATAGGTCTGAAGCTGAGAACCAGTTAGGTAGAAATATTAAGATTATTAGATCAGATCGTGGTGGAGAGTGTACCTCAAATAAAATGACTAACTTTTGTGAAGAACATAAAATTATTCATGACTTAACTGCTCCTTATTCACCACAGTCCAACGGAGTTGCTGAAAGGCAGAATCGCACTCTGTTAGACATGGTAAATACAATGCTTCTCAGTTCAGGTTCCCCTGATAATATGTGGGGAGAAGACTTATTGTTAGAATGTTATATCCTTAATAGGATACCCAGTAAGACTAATGATAAGACACCATATGAGTTATGGAAAGGTCGAACTCCTATGATTAATTACCTCAAAGTTTGGGGATGTCTAGCTAAGGTAGGAATTCTTTAACCTAAAAAGAGGAAGATAGGACCTACGACTGTTGATACTGTATTCATAGGATATGCCCTAGATAGTAATGCTAACAGATTTCTTATAACTCATTCTGAAGTAAATGAAATATCTAATAACACAATCATAGAAGCTAAAGATGCAGTTTACTTTGAGAATATATTTTCCTTTAAGGATAGAATTTCTTTATTTTCCTCTAACCCTTCTCTTACTCCATCTACTAGTTCTCATGTTCAAATATCAAGTTCTCAACCAGAATAAGATATAGAACCTAGAAAGAGTAAAAGAGAAATGATTGAAAAGAATTTAGGAGAAGGGTTATTCACATTTTTGATAGAGGGTGATACATCAACTTATGAAGAAGTCATATCTTCTTCTGATGTTCCTTTTTGGAAAGAAGATATTAGCAATGAGTACAACTCCATTACGGAGAATAATACTTGGTTTTTAGAAGACCTACCTTCAGGTAGTAAACCCATAGGTTATAAGTGGATTTTTAAAAAAAAACTTAGAGCCGATGATACCATAGAGAAATACAAGGCTAGATTAGTAGCAAAAGGTTTCACCCAGAAAAAGGGATTAGACTACTTTGATACCTACTCTCCTGTAGCTAGGATCACTTCTATTAGAACCCTTCTAAACTTAGCTTTCATTCATGATATGTTGATCCATCAAATGGATGTAAAGACAATATTTCTAAATGAAGATTTAGAAGAAAAAAATATATGGGGCAACCTGAAGGTTTGATTGCTAAAGGTCAAGAAAAGAATGTTTTTAGATTAGTAAATCTCTTTATGGCCTAAAGCAAGCTCCCAAGCAATGGCACAACAACTTTGATAAAGTCATTGTAGAATTTGGTTTTGTGCCAAGTGAATATGAAAAATATTTATATTCTAAAAATACAAATGAAAGTTATGTCATCTTATGCTTGTATGTTGATGATATCCTTATTCTAGGATCTTCACTAGAATTAATAAATAACATTAAGAATTATTTATCTAACCAGTTTGATATGAAAGACCTAGGTAAAGCAAACCTGATCCTAGGAATGCAAGTATCCAAATGCAAAGAGGGCTATACTCTATCCTTAGCACATTCAATTGAGAAAATGTTAAAAAAGTTTGAGTATTTTGATAAAAAAAATTGTCCTTCCTTCTTATGATAGTAATGTAGTTCTCAAGAAGAATGAAGGATCACCTATAAAACAACATAGATATGTACATAACAAATAGGATCAGATCTGATATTGCATTTGCTATTGGAAGACTAAGTAGATATACTAGTAACCCAAACCAGTCACATTAGACTGTATTGGACAGAATATTTAGATATTTTAAGGGTACTCTAGATTATAAACTTTATTATACTAGATACCCTGATATCATAGAGGTAACTGATTCACATGATGTGAAATCCACTACTGAATATGTTTTTACCCTAGCATGAGCTACAATATCCTGGAGATCATGTAAACAAACTATCATTACCAGGAGTACAATGGACTCTGAAATGATAGCTTTAGACACTACTTGTACAGAAGTCGAATGACTTAGAAACCTTATTATGCATATACCTGTTTATGTTAGTCCTGTTACTATAATTTCTATAAACTGTGATAATAAATCTGTTATAGAACTACTAAAGCATGATTCTGTGAATGTTAAGATGAACAGGCACCTGCAGCTGCACTTCAAATCGATAGAAAGCTTATTAGGCAAATATGTGGTTCTTGACTATATAAAGTCATAAAAGAACCTTGCAGACCACTTGACGAATGTTGTGCCCCGACCCGCAAGATGCCTTATAATCGATGGTTAGTTCGATGAAGCCTTATTGAACTTGAAAATATGCAAATGATCGCTCGGAAGGCTATACGATCGTGGCGGGAATCGTCCTATGAATGTGAGTAGTGTTGAACCCTTCAAAGATCATTTAACTTCACGCTTAATAAAAGGATTGTATGCTATGTTGCTCGTTGAGTTGTTGAATAACACCTTGCATGAAAGTCAAAAAGATAATGAAAGGTAACTAATCACACGACCCAAAAACTATTGCAAATTATTTTATCGATTGTGTGCTTCGAATCATTTCATGAATTGTGAGCTTGCGTGTTGTTACTCTAAAGTACATGACAGGTGAAGGAAAAGTCCCAAGAATTGGGCAGTGAGTATATCAAGCCTTAGCTTGATGAATAGATGGTAACACAGATAATAAGACCAAGAAATAGGTAGTGAGTATGCTTGAATAATGTCTGGATGAACGTATGCTAAACAGATGCTAAGTCCCAAGAATTGGGCGATAAGTACATTGAGTTTTGCTTGGAAAGATGTATGGTATCAAAGATGTGGGAAAGGAATTGGGTAACAACATTCTATTATTTCGTCGCCGATGTAGAATGTTGAATACACCAAGACCTTGGAATAAGAAATATGACAATACGAATGAGAATGGTGGCTGAAGTACTTAGTTTTCCTTATCATGTATTATATATTTTTTCATAGATAAGTTGCATATATTTGCATGGTCATGGACAACTTGTCGACAAGGTAGTTCCTTGAACTGTAATCCGAGACCATAGATCCGGTTCATTCTATGGGGAACAAGGATTGGTGCCGACGTACTAACATTGGTATATGGGACCTTCAGTGGGGCTAGCTACCCGTACTGTAAAGGGCACCGTTATACCTTGAAGATGGTCAAAGGTGGCATGTCGCTAGTGACTTTCATATAGATAGGTACCGTGCTAATGATATCATATGCAGAAAGAGTAAGTTATTACTCAATTACAGGGAAGGATGTTGGTTGTTGGTAAGAAATCACCTGAACGGTAATAATTATATTGAATCATGATATTGTTCCTAACAATGTCTTGTGCAGGCTGAGTAAGTATTATAAATGTACAGGGATGGCAAGATGATCGTGGGTAAAAAATCACCAAAGGATGATACCATATTACTTTACATTATGTTGGCTATTATTAATTGCATGCTTTACTTCTTATCGGCTATAAATATAAAATTGAACCTAAGGCAATGAGAAAGACCACTTTTAATAATATTCTATAACATGATTACTTAGTGTTGTCTTCTTAGGTGAATTAGGCCAACACCGCTCGCCAGTACATTAATGATGTACTGACCCACGTTGTGGGCAATATTTCAGGTGCCTGTGTATGGGGAAAATCGTTTGATCAGTGCTTGGCATCAATGATTCGGATAGGTCCGTAGAAGCTCTTCTTACAAGACGATGTCTTCTGCTATACGGGAAATAATGTATGGAACAGTATAACTCAGATGTACCAGTGAGATTATAAATAAAGTCAGCATGCTCGGTTGTAAAGCCTAAATGACAAGTGTATATTCAGTTGGCTATTCAAAAGTCTTATAATTTGTTGTAAACTCTGTATTCTGCTGCAAG
Organism: Iris pallida; assembly: GCA_029216955.1. Lineage (NCBI taxonomy): Eukaryota > Viridiplantae > Streptophyta > Magnoliopsida > Asparagales > Iridaceae > Iris > Iris pallida. The sequence continues at coordinate 22,299,035 of JANAVB010034617.1, forward strand.
TCTTGTAATCATTTGAGATAATCAATAAAAAGATACATTTCTTCATATCTTATTATGACTTTAATTTATCTGCTTGGTTTTGCTACGATATTATTATTTTTTTAGAAATACTAGGAATTGTAATAGTTTTTCCTTGTACAAGTGTAATCTAGACTTGTACGACATCACGCCCAGTAGCTAGTTTTTGATCCTCCGGGATCGGGACGTGACATAATGGTATCAAAGCACGGCTTTACGTCCTTAGATTCTTATTCAAATTTGTTTCAATCAAAGTTGCTCTTATAATGATTCAAAGCTGCTTCCGCGATGACTTAAATGTTGCTTCCGCGATTACTCAAAGTTGCTTCCGTGATGAAATCAAAGTTATCTCTATGATGACTCAAAATGCTTCTGCGATTATTCAGTGTTGTTTCCAAATCATTCTAAGTTGTTCCCTTGAATGAAGTCCGTTGATTCTCCTCGTCGCTCACTGGGTGTTTCATACAATAAGTCTAAATATATGGGCTATGATTGGTGTACTTTAATAAATTCTTAATGATACCAAAACAAATAACAATGATGCGATAATAAGTTGGTAATGTGTGCTTGATAAATTTAGTGTGGAATTCATAGAAGTCAATTGTTATGTGGCAATCGACAGTAGATGATGGCATGGTATGTTGGAACATGAATTGTTCATGACTTCGGTGAATATGAATCGACAGAATTTTGAGTTGGCTTATGCGTGGGCTTGGTTTTGTTCTGATGTGAGAGAATTAGTTGGTATTTGTGGTCGGTAGAGCCACGGCAGGATAGATAGTTCAGAATGGATGTTGGTTTGATGCGAAAAGAAATATTGTATCGAGTATGGCTTGAGCTCTGAGTGGTATATGGCTCTACCCCCTTAGCGATAATATGACCTTTGACCGTGTTCATAATATAGGGATTGCTTTACCTGTAAGGTATTGCGTAGTATTGAGTCGTAGCTGGAGTACGATTGATACATAACTGCTAGGAGTGTCCCTTGATGATTAAGTTCAGATAAACTTGTTGTAATATTTTGATGTGTTCGAATGAACCATCGGTAGACCATGACAGTTGGCATTACGCCGAGTAATGAGAATTGAGAATATAAAATGAATGCCTTGGTTGGGAATGGTATGAATTATAGATTCAGACGATGACTTGAATTAGTTGGGTAAGAAGAATTATAGGCTTAGTAACGATGGTGGGGTGTTGCTATTAAAAGATTTGGGAGAAAAATATGGACCGAATATAGAATGATGTCAAAATTGAGTAAATGAAATTACATGTTGGACATCTATATTTTGATGGTGATGTTAGATGCTTATCACAATGTTATAAATAATTTAGACGATGCAGATAGTTATTGCATCAGCGACCGAAAAGTTAGAGAATATGCCTGAGGAAATAGATGGCTATGCACGTTGTGCAGTTGTGCTTGAGAAAATTTGACGTGTCCCGAATTAACAAGTTATGAACCTTGATTATGTTGAGGCATAGAGAACGAACAATTGCTCCGTGATACATGAAAGAGTAGATGTTCCTTATGAAGTCGAATGGCTGGGATACAATTAAGTATCGAGATGCAGTAACATGTAATAGACCATGTCGGTGAATGATGTTGTTGCATAAATAACAAGTTGGCGGATTATAACATTGTTGGATTTTGACTTAGCTACATGAGTGACATCATATCAAACTGGATGACCGAGATACGAATGCTAGATGATTTGTGCCATAGCAATTGGATCGGTACATGAATAGTAAAATATTCTCATGGAATCACAAGGAGATGATACAAACGAATATTGATGGTTAACGTGAGTTGCTAAGAGATGTCCGTGTTTGTTGTAGTGAAGATTCATAAGGGATTCTTTCGGAAGAGAAAGACGTTTATATAGTTGCCTTGTTTTGTTGGTTGAAGAGTACATACCGTATCGATAATCTAAAAATGTGGGAATTGAATATGTCGTAAAGAGACCAAAAGAGAATAGCATAAATGATAGACTCTTGAGGTAGCAATATGAGATTTTTGACTCGAAATAATTGGCCCGATTGAATAGACACAAATTGAGTACGATATGGAATTACAAGTCGGATTGAGCAAGTGATGATGCGTCTATGCAAGTGAAAACTGGGATTTGGATGTTCGATTGATAAAGTTTTATATGATGGATTCAGGATTGACCCTTAAAAAAATATTGGATATCGGTTGTGGATAAGTCTAGAATTGTCACGACCTGCACCTGTTTTTCGGACGCGAGCTCGTGAGCAAGCCAGCTACGTATCGAGCGGACTCCAGCCCGACTCGAGTACGTATAAGCTGTCAAGGTCTTGGGTATCATGTCTAATTTAAACTATATCTCAATCCACAAGAATCAAATAAAATAAGAACGAACAAGTATGGGTCATGGTCTGCAGCCCATTATCATATTGTCCGATTAGACTCCAAGTATGATACGAGTCTATAAAATAAGCAAAATATATCATGGCATGGAATATAATGCACGAGAAGATAATAAAGAAATATCACAAGCAAATACCTGTATCATACATCGCAATCCTCTACCATCCCGCTCTGCTAACTAACTCCATATAGTCGCTAAACCTGAAGAGATCATCAGGTCCTCAGAGTACTAGCAAGATACATAAAACATGCCTATCTAACACTTTAATCATGCAATAATATAACTAGGGTATAAACAGGAACTAGACATGAGACTGACATGTGGCTACTAACAGGTAGCTATGAACACGGATACGGGATCAAGTATGCATAAATAAACTACTGAAAGATCAATTAAATACCAACCCTCGCCCCGAATGTGGACTCGCAGGTCAGTTTCAAGACAAGTCACCCTCGCCCCGTATGTGGACTCGCAGGTGCAAAGGACAACCCTCGCCCCGTGTGTGGACTCACAGGTTGTGGGAAAGATAAAGGAATAACAGTTCACTCACACATACTTGCAGACACGACTCAGTCAAGATATAGGTGAAGACATGGTACAACTCAGTCATAACATAGGTAAGGACAACTCTAGCATGATCCATGACGTAAACAAGCCTGGTATAACTACACTATCAAGTCATGAAATACTGATATACAAGCAAGAATAGACTGGTAAATGCGGTATCATATAAGTCTATAACAACTAAGGTAACTAAAGATAATATACTACAACAGGTGTACTATAAGCATGAAAATAAACTGTAGAGGGAGGCAAGGTATACTTGCCTGGTGGTTGCACGAAGAACCAATAAGATACCGTCAACTAGTACGCCTTAAAGTCCAAAATCCACAAATGTCTCCAAAAGCTAAAATAGACATCGCCAACATTCTCAGAATAGTCAAATTAGCTAGGATTGCCTGTCCTTAAGTCCAATTTAGGACACAGGGGCAAAACGATAATTTCGAGCAAAAACGATATCCGCCGTTGGACCCGCTTTGTACCAAAAAGTGTGTCAGAGTCTAAGGTCTCTAAAGTCGTCAAACTACATGTCTACAGGTTCGGTTTTTCGATACGAATCTAACCATATGTTCAGTTTTGGATTCCAGTGGGCCGTGCATAAAATTGCCCGTTGAATCGGACCGTAGGGCCCACAAAACGGGGATCCAATCAACTGTCTCAGAATCGGACCAAACTTGGCATACAGGACCAAAAAAATGATACGGTTCTGTTGGCACAACTTTCGTCTCGATCTAACGAGCATGCACAAAGTAATTAAAAAATTTGTAAAGGGACCAATACGGTAAATATTGACGGATACGCATCAAATTCGTCGCACACACGCGACCAATTTGAATTCCGTCAAATCCCACACGACCACGAAGCCGTTACGCACATTTGGATACTTTCGGTTCGCGACGACGTCACCCAGAATGGCGGGACGCACGTCGTATCGAAGGATTTCTAGTTTTTGAAAAATAATTTTAATGGTAAATTCTTGATTTTTTAAACTATTTTCTCTTCACGTAATTAATAAAAATTAAAAATACAAAACAGGTTAGAAAGCCCTATATGATGTCTTCAAGTGTATTTAAATAGAATTTCTAATATGGCATTAGAGCGATCGTAATCGCTCTTCAAACATGAACGATTGGACTGTATATGTCCTGTTTTCGAGCAGGTTTTACCATCGACTTCGGGTCGATTTTCTGGGGATTCTAACGCATGACGATTAAATATACTTAAAGTGCCATCAAGAGGGTTAGGTTCTCTACTTACCAGAGAAAGTGGTTCGCAAAATGGGCGAACAAGGAGGTAGAAAACCATACGCGAACATAGGTTGATCGCTGCGCTGCCACTGTTGCTCTGTTCTTGTCCGCGTGCACACGTCGGCGTTCTTGGCCGACTCCGGCCTGGTGCGGCGGTGCACGGCTGCGGGGTGGTTCGCCCATGTGTCGGAAAGGGTGACGGCGTGTCAGAATTTAGTTGTTAGGGTATTCGATCCACTTCGTTTGCGCGTGTGTGTGTTTATATATACTGTGGGTGTTCGGTTATGAACCGAAGGGGGAGGGAAATCGAGCCTGTGCTGGGAAAAGGTTGGGTCGGTTAAGTGGACTGGGGGTCTGCTCGGCCTGGCTAGCTGGAATTAAAGGGGCTGGGAGCAGTGTTGTGTGGGTTTGGGCCGGGTTAAGTGGGCTGGGGTTAAGTGCTTTTAATTATATTTTGTTTTCTATATACTGTTATACTCTTGTACGTACATGTATTTTCATACATATATACATATACATAAACACACATATACTTATATATATATATATATATATATATATATATATATATATATATATATATATATATATATATATATATATATATATATATATATATTCACACACATATACATGTATTTTTATCTATACCTACACACACACACTTATATCATATAAATATATATATGTACACATACACACATATATATAATCTATATTTTTATATATACGTACACATACACATATTTAATATTATATATTTATTTATACACATATTTCTTTTGATAAATAATAAAGTTATAATAAATACTAATAATAAATAATTTATATTTAATAACCACAATAATAATATTAACACTGTATAACCTCAATAAAAATAATATTAGCAATAATAACAAAATTCAATAAACCAATAGTGGCGTATATACCATCATGCACAGTCTAATAATCCCAAAAAATGTATAAGGACCTATTTTATGCAATTATCATTGAATATCAAATAATAATGATATTTATAATATTTAAATAAGAACACTTATAAATATCCATTAGATCACTAAAATGGAATACGACACAATCATTCCAAAATACATCAACACGAATGTCATTGGACGTACCGCATGACTACATGGGTTTAGGCTCAGTTCGGGTCCAGTTCAGACTAGCTGAGTACAACCGGGTCTTCTGCAAGTCAATAATTTAATTAATAAATAATTAAACATCTAGAAAGGTTAAGTCGCAACTTGGCCTGGTTTTCCTAGTTAGGACTAACTTATGGCTGGATCTCCCTTGGCACGGCTAATACACTAGTCAAGGCACGCCGCTGCACTACCCGGGCTATGATTCCTAGTCACTTTGTACTCCAATTCCTAATCATGGCTAAAAATTATTTACCGTAATAATTAACTAAATAATTATTTATAAAAATCTAAAAATCACCATTTAAATAAAATAAATAATAATAAAAAAATATTTTTAAAATTTTCGGGAAGGGGAGCTACAAGAATGACTTAGTTGGGTATGGACCGAGGATGAGTACGGGTAGAAAGACTTGACCCTAGAATGTTGATTGGTTTCCTAGAATGTCGGTTGGATGCCTAAGTTTCGAATTTGTTGTCTATATGTTTCAGTTGTTTGTGTTGGAAATAAGTTCATAAGATTGGGGTGGTGTCCCATATCCCTTAAGTTGGTCGAATCATAGATTATCCCTGAGATAAAATAGAACCCCTATGATAAGAGTTGGTTACCTCTAAGATAAGATATAAGTATGTCCATGATAGCTATCCATCTTAGATGAGTTAGCTGAATGTCTGATTTAGTTTAGATTAGCTGACCGTAGAGACTTGACTAATGCTAAATTGACTGTTGGAGACCCGTAGGATGTCCCTATTGGTGTTGCATGGGTATTGTCGGAACGAACAATATATGTTGGAAAGTAAACTTCGAAACAGAATGCAGATTAAAAATTTTGATGTTACAATGTTGGATGGGATGACAGATTATGTTGGTTTGAAAACTTGGTTGCCTTATTTGGGAATGTCGAAAATTGTTAGAACTGGTTGAATCATATTGAGATGCTTAAATTGATGGTAGTCCCTTGAGACAGTCGGAATAAATTCATCGATGGATAATCAGACCGAAATTGAGAATAAGTGTATGACGGAATACGATAGTGCATGAAGTCGAGATCGACGAGAGTGGATGCATATTTTGGAAATGACCTTCGGAATTAATGTTGCTGGAAATGAGAGTTGCTTATGCGAGAGGATAATATGTTGACTTGATTAATATGAAAAATGTTTGAGTACATCAAAAACTTTTGCAAGAGTTGGATGATAGTACAACTTGGAAAGTTGGATCATAATCGGGAAATTACGATTGCAAATAAAGTGTATGGATGTGAATTTGATCAATGAGAATCGTAGTGTCAAAATGAAAATATGGCTATTAGCTTTATTAATCTTTGATGGTGTGAATGACAATGAACTTGAAAGGGAACTCTGGATTCGTTGGCAAACTTGATATAACAAAATCGAAATACTTTAGAAATATTTTCGATCGGCTGTGGGAAAATTACTCAAATTAAAATTTGTAATATTCATTGTGTTATTAGTTGGTTGGAGAATTGAATAAGTGAATTGCGGCTATACGAGATGTAACCCCTCTTCCTGATATTTTGAAAATATTTTTATATTTGAATTAAATATAAATTTTTAGAATTTTTATAAATTTTTTATTAAATAGTTATTACGATAGATGGCCTTAGTCATGGTTGAGATTTGGAGTACAAGGTGACTAGAAATCATGGCATGGGTAGTATAGTTGTGTGTCTTGACTAGAATTTTAGCTAGGATAGGAAAGGCCGAACCATAAGTGTGTCCTAACTAGAAAAACCAGACCAAGTTATGACATGACCACTATAAATAATTTAATTATTTATTATTAATATTATTTAACTTTTAGGTGACCCGGTTGTACCAAATTAGTACCGACTTGACCTGAACCAAATCCAAGCCCATGTAGACGGGTAGTGCATCTAAGGATGTCCATGTAGATGTAAAGATTGGTCTTGTAAATTGTTTTAGTGACCTAGCAGGCCTATTTACAGAACACAGTTATATTATATGTGCTTGCTATTAAAAATAATGTTTTTATTTGATAATATATAATTTCCTTAACATATATTTGGATTTTTGGGATTTATCTAGACTATATATACTTGTGCATATATAAGTATATTCATGTTATACTAAATTAGGCTTTCATATATATATATATATATATATATATATATATATATATATATATATATATATATATATATATATATTTTATATATATTTTATATATATATATATATATATATATATATATATATATATATATATATATATATATATATATATATATATATATATATATATATATATATATATATATATATGGAGATCGATCAACAACTAATGGATATATATATATATATATATATATATATATATATATATATATATATATATATATATATATATATATATATATATATATATATATATATATATATATATATATGGAGATCGATCAACAACTAATGGTTCTCCACGGTGATCAACGGGCAAGCGGACGGTTTCTTCACATCCAGCAAGGGCGTTAGACAGGGGGACCCGCTTTCATCTACCATCATCATCGTAGCAGAAGCCCTAAGTAGAAACCTAAATAAGCTACCGAGGACCCCAAACTTCAAACATTTTCATACCGCGAGCGGTTGCCCGATCGTTACTCACCTAGCTTACGCTGACAATATCCTTATATTCTCCTCCAGCGACGTCGGATCCGTTGAAGTCGTGAACAATGTGCTTCAAAGATATGCTTGCTGCTCCGGCCAAAGAGTAAATCCCATAAAAAATGTCATTTACGTCCACCATAAAGCCGACTGGGAGCACACTGCAACCCTCACCAACATAACCTCCTTCTCTGTCGCATATCCTTCTTTCTTTTATCTTGGATGCCCGTTAGTCTATCGAAAATTGAGTGCGGGCATCTTTGAAGGTCTTATCGGAAAAATCAGGAAAAAACTTGAAGGTTGGCACAACTCAACCTTATCACCCGGCGGCAAAATAGTTCTGATTAATCACGTACTCTCCTTCATCCCAATTTACACCCTCGCGACATGCTCCCCCCCGAAGAAGGTTCTCACACTCATCAAGAACCTCTTCACCAACTTCTTTTGGGGCCACAACAACTCCAAAGACAAACACCATTGGGCCAGCTGGAGTTCCATGGCCAAGCCCACTGATGAGGGGGCTGGGATTCAGCCGACCGCAGCACATTGTGGATGCCTTCTCCATGAAACTGTGGTGGATAATTCACGTGATTCGTACCCTCTGGGCTCGCTTCATGAAGGCCAGATATTTCAAACACATCCACCCAACGACTGCTATCAGCAACAGCAGATCTTCTACTACTTGGCGCCACATCCTGCATGGTCGCATAATCGTAGAACCTAAGATTTACCTTCAGCTGGGCGCTGGGGATTCTCAATTATTCCTTTAACGGTGGTTGAGTGTCGACCTTATGCATCGCACCACCGGTGCCCCTACAATCAGTAAAGTCAGAGAACTGTGGAACTCTGCAGGCAACTGGAATTAGCCCAGAGTCCGATAATAGATGGGAGATGAGGTCGCATCCGTGCCCCGAAACTCTGGCTTGAAGATTAGCACGACTGACGACGCACTCTCATGGTCGGAGACCACCAACGGCGCCTTCACTGTGGCCTCGGCCAAAAGGGCCATTCGCGGTGCTGGGCCTCCCGCACCTACCTTGGGACCTTTCTGGCACCACTGTATACCAAAGAAATGGTTGTTCCTAGTGTGACGAGCTGTCCGCAAGAAACTCCCTACTGATGACATCCTTACCACTATTGGTTTCAGTTTAGCGTCAGCGTGTCAAAATAGTCAAAAACTATAGACCACATCCTCCAACACGGTGACTCGACTGCGACTGTCTGGTCGGCCATCTCCCACCGCTGTAGCTAGGCCATGGTTGTTGGGAGCTTCAACGATCTTCGGTCATCCTGGGCCAACGCGTCTCATTACCACCAGATCGTGGTAGCCGCCACCACGTGGGTCTTATGAAAAACTGCAACAAAGCTAGATACGAAGGACGACAATTCACCGTCGAGCAGCTCACTCGCGAAGCCATCACCAGAGCCTCAAGATCGCTCGTCTGTGCAACCATGGCCAACATGCGTTCTGGGATCTGTTGTCCTCCTAATTTTTACAAGGAGAGACCACCCTTTTTGGTCTTATTTCTTTTGCTTTTTGCGCTTACTTGTAAAGGCTTCGGCATTTTGCGCCTTACATGAATAAAAATGGGTGGCTTATATATATATATATATATATATATATATATATATATATATATATATATATATATATATATAAAATATATATATATATATATATATATAGCAATATAAAAAATAATATATATATATATATATATATATAGCAATATAATTGTATTTTATTTATATAAAGTTTAGTATATATAAAATTAAGAATTCAATATTGCAATTATCGACTATACTTAGAATACTTTATTGCTTATATTGGGATTTATAGTGTATATGTATATATTATTACACACACACACGCACACACACACACACACACACACACACACACACACACACATATACATATATATATATATATTGTTATTTATAGAAAAGAAGAGGACCCAACCCCTTCATCAGTGCCCAATCCCAGCCGAGCCCAAAACAATAACAAAGGCCAACCCCCTTTGGAAAACACAGAACATATATATATACGTAGATCGACCGAGAGAGAAAGAGGAAACCGAGACTAAACCCTAACCCTTATCTTCTCCACACGACCACGACATCTAGGCGCCCCTCTCTGCCACCCAGCGCACTGCCGGAGATAGCCACAGGTTGCCGGGAACACACCGGGATCGTACAGCAGAGTTGTAACGACGACAGCAGCGACCCTGACTGTGGACCAAATTTTCGTCATAGTTTTTCAATCGATTTGAGAATCAATTTCTCTGGTAAGAACCTAACCTATAACTTTACAATTCCATCTGATAAGTTTGAACTAAATCAGACAAAGATCGAGTTAATATCGACCCAAACTTAGTGGAAAAAAACTGTTCTTGAACAGTTTGTAAACTGTCATGAAACCCCTCTTTGGAAGGCAGATTTCTGCCAAACCACCTAGAATTTAGAAAATCTATTTAGACAGATGTAAAGACAATATAATTATGAATAAAATCCTAACTTTAGTTTTAATTCAAGTTCATTAGACAGTAAGATAATCCTTTGTGAAAATCGAGAAAAATCATGAAAAACTATTTTTGAAAAACATAGAATTGTCCCGATACGGGATCCATCCCACCAAACCGGGTGACTTGGTCATAGCCCATGAGTATCGAAAGACGTGTACGGATGTTGTAGACGTGTGGAATTCGACGGAACTCGATTTCGTTATGCGTGCACGACGAAATCGAAGCATATCCGTCAAGATACCCCGTATCGATCTTTTTGTAAACTAGCACATAACTTCATGCACGTTCGTCATCTCGAGAAAAAACTTGTGCAAGTAGGACCATGATATTTTTTGGTCCTGTATGTCAAGTTTGGTCCGATTCTGAGAAGGTCGATCGAAACGCTATTTTGGCGGGCCCGCGGCCCGATCCAACGGACGAATTTGTGCACGGTCCGTCGGAATCCAAATTTGGACATACGGTTGGGCTCGTATCGCCAATTCAAACCCATAAATATATAGTTTGATGACTTTAGAGACTGTAGATATTGGCACACTTTTCGGTGCAAATCGAGTCCAACTATGGACATCGTTTTAATCCAAAATTATGATTTTACTCCTGTGTCTAGAATTGGACTTATGGGTAGGTTATCCTAACTAATTTTACTATTTTGAACATGTTGGTGATATCTATTTCAGCCTCCAGAGACTGTTGTGAGAGTTTGACTTTTGTGGCTCGTCGATTGATTGGATAGTGTTGGTTCTACGTGCTAACACTAGGCAAGTATACCTTGTCTTTCTTTACATTTATTTACATACTTATATTCTTCTTCTTTATTATATGTTATACTAGTTTCTTTCATTGATTGGTGATATGTGTGCCTTTATATTATGCATATTAGTTTAGTTGTCTCGTTTATATACCATAATTGTTCATAGTTTGACATTATAGTTCATATTGGATTTGTCCTCACATGTACCTTGACAGAGTCATATCGTGGCATAGGACGAGTGCGTTATAACTGAACTGCTATTTTCTTGTTTCAATTTTCTCAACCTTTGAGTCCACACTCGGGGCGAGGGTTGACTGTTTTGCACCTACGAGTCCACACTCGGGGCGAGGGTTAGTGATTTGTTCAAACCTGCGAGTCCACAGTCGGGACGAGTGTTTGGTATCCGTTAATCTCTTGTTCACCTTTTTTCTTCTAGTAGTTCATTTATGCGTAGTTGTTATCGTATCCATGTTTCATAATCACTTGTTAGTTTTTGTCTCTTTTCTGTTTATTTTTTTATGCATGATAAACTGTTAGATAGGCATGTTTTATGTATCTTGCTAGTCTCTTGAGGACCTGATGATCTCTTCAGGTAGTTGATTGCACGGAGTTAGTTAGTTGATCAGGATGATAGTTGTTTACATCTGCAGGATCCAGGTATTTGCTAGTGATATTACTTTGTTATCCCCTCATGCTTTATATTCTTTATCATGATATACTCTGCTTGTTAGCCTACTTTATAGACTCATGTTATTTCTTGGAGTTTAATCGGATATATATGCTAGTGGGCTGCAGACCATGATCTATAATGTTCATTCTTGTTTTATATTCTTCTTATGGATTGAGATATAGTTTAGCTTACCATATTAAACGTGATGCCCTATTCTGGACAGCGTATACGTATTCGAGTTGGACCAGAATCCGCTTGATACGTAGCTGGCTTGCGCACGCACTCGCATCCCGAAAAGCGGGTGCGGGTTGTGACAAGTTTTTTGGTGGCCCATGAATGTTAGAGCATATCGTATCGGTTACGTAACTGTACTGATACGAGCCTGCGAATATGATTAAACCCTTAGAAATCTCAATCCACACTACCTGAAAATTCTCTTAGAAATTTCTCTACCGTCCTTAAAACTTCGTATTCGCTCTCGATTATTCTTCCTTGCCTTCCCGTACCATTGATTCTCGTCCCTTCATATTTCTGAGTGACGAATGATCGTGCTTATTAGAATTTATCTATATTTCTTAGCTAGATGTGTAAATTAGTTTCTTGTTAAAATTTGGTTGCTTTGGTAGATATAAAGGATATTGGGGATGTCGTTTTCCACTGGTATATATTGGTATTAATTTTAGCAACTAGTTGTAAGGTTATAAATTTTTAGCGACATGTGTTTTGAGGGAGTACTGTGCCCAAAGGTGGGTAGATGTCCTCAAGGTCCAATGTGATTCATAGATGGTAAATTAATAATTGAAAGAATTTATGAAGTTATTAAGAATTTAGAAACCTGAATGAGAAGATATTGGATTCAATTTAAAATTTGAGGAGGTTATTATAAGTCAGGCTATTATGTTAATATTAACAGTAGAAGAGAATTGAGGATAGCAATTTGACTCCAGAAGAGTGTCTTATGGATTGAATTTAAAATATTGAATATTTACATAGATTTGATTTAAGATATTTACAATTAGAGGATTTGTTAAACTTTGAGGGATGAATCATCAATTAAATTTGGAGGTTAGAAGTTGAATCTAAATTTTGAAGGCTACGAATTTGAAATTTTAAAATTTGAAATATGATCTATTGAATAAATTTTGGTTCATTAAAATTTGAGGAGATTAAGGTAAGAGTGGACTTATTTTTTAAATTTTAAAATTTAAGGAATATTTATGAATTTGAATTTCGATGACGAAATTTTTTTAAGGTGGGTAGATTTGTAATCCCTCTTCTCGATATTTTGAAAATACTTTTTACTTGAATTAAATGGTAATTTTTGGAATTTTATAAATTTTTATTAAATAGTTATTACGATAGATGGCCTTAGTCATGGTTGAGATTTGGAGTACAAGGTGACTAAAATCATAGCACGGATAGTGTAGTTGTGTGCCTTGACTAGCATTTTAGCTATGGTAGGGAAGACCAAGCCATAAGTATGTCCTAACTAGGAAAATTAGGCCAAGTTGTGACATGACCACTATAAATAATTTAATTATTTATTATTAATATTATTTGACTTTTAGGTAATCCGGTTGTACCAAATTAGTCCGGACTTGACCTGAACCAAACCCAAGCCCATGTAGATGGATAGTGCGTCTAAGGATGTCCATGTAGATCTAAAGGTTGGTCTTGTAAATTGTCACGATCTGCACCCAGTGTAGGGGCACGAGAAGTGGGTACATCCAGCTTATGCCGCAGTGTCGACGGTAGAACGTTGTTCTAGGTCATTGTCACAACTAACCACAATAATATACTCTCCAAATGGGGGCCAAATCATAGAAGGTACAACTCAATCACAATTCTAAAGATGGAAACAGCACATATGATAGATATGAAATCTCAAAAGAGAACAAACAAACATAAGGAAATAAGTCTAAGTGTCTAAACAACACAACATCTCAAATTAACATCCATAAATAATACAACTCAAAAGTCAAATACAAATAATATAATGAAATAAGATAAAGCCTCGCTAATCTAGCCTAAGCAATAGGGGTGATGTCCTCAGCTAGAGCTGGATCCTCCTGTGGGTCCAACTCACAGGTGTCGTCTATATGGGCTCGATAATAGGTTGTGCAGAAGTCCTCAGTATCATCTATAATATTTTTAACAGGTCCAGTTAGGACATGAGCAAATACATAACAATGAAACATGATCATATCATGACAGAATATATAAAACAAGCGGTAGAGTAAACTATAATAAAAATCGTAAGATGTACAAGAACAGTGTAAATAGACAAATCTGAGTACAAGAGACAGTTTGTATATGAAATGAAATAAGAACTGTAAGTAATATAAGTATTTATAGCACTAGATGGTTATATAAACAGGTTAGGTTACAATAAAATGGGACTCCATTACACGTGAGGGCATAATGGACATTCACAATATTTGCGCATAAGATGGTATTTGATCACATAACCATTTTTTACTCACCCTCTCCAATCAATACACAAGGATCCAGTCAAGTTACGTTACCTGTACAAGAGATTTTTATCCATGAGGCTCATGTGATCATGAGAGTACAAGGTTGCACAAGAGTATACATAAATAGGGGTGTACAAGAAATACAAGATGTTCGTGAAAAATATATGACAAGAAGTATTTGATGAACCCGAGGGGGATAACATCGCACGACAAGATCCATAGGATACTGGTCCGTGATAACAATGTGACAACATCAAGTAATTTATCTAAAGCATGAATATAAGTTCTAGCAATTATGAAAATGATCAGAGCTTGTACTCGCATGATATCCTGGGTGACTGTGAAAATAGTTGTCTGAACTGAGGTATATGAGTCCTAAATAGAGCAAACAGGTTATGATGTATACAAGAAGGTAATATTTGAAGTTTATAATGCACTCTATATGATTCTAAGTCAGTCCAGGTCAAAGTCAACTCTTGGTCAATTCTGTTCAACAATCTAGTCAAACTAGGTCAAACTCTAGTCAACTAGTCAATTAATCTAGGGTTTAGTCAAACTCAAGTCTATAAGTCATATTAGGCTTATCTAGTCAATTTCTAGGTCAAGGTATAGGTTACCTCACTATACAACATATACCTTAGGATACCAAGGTATACATAGCCTACTCTAACTAGCCTATAGGTAAACACCATTCATAATATATACCATAACATACATGTATCATAACATACATGTCTACCTACATATATGAGTATATTTATATATACATTATATCATACATACATACATATTTATATAGATATATAGAGAAAGAGGGAAACGGAAGGTAATGTAAGAGTGTGTGTATAATGTAATGTGTACAAGGGGGGTTAACTGTCTAGATGTAAGGGTGTGTTAGCAAGGGGGTTATATATATATATATATATATATATATATATATATATATATATATATATATATATATATATATATATATATAGGATGAGGGAGGTGAGGTGCCACCCTATGGAGGGTGTCTACTTGTCATCCCCCACATGCTATCATCATGCACCCATGTGCATGATGATAGCATGGGGGGGGGGGGTGACAAGTAGATACCCCCCCGTGAGGTGGCACCCTACCTCCCTTATTCTCTCTCTCTCTCTCTATATATATATATATATATATATATATATATATATATATATTTATATATATATATATAGACTCACACACATCCCCTTTCTCTACTCTGCCTAGCTATCAATGTAAAGCCCAACCCAAACCAACTGCCCCTCTAATAAAATTGGCCACTGCTATCATTATACCCTGAATGTAAGCTCTAACCCACACAAACTGGAACTCAAACAACCTGGAATTCAACAAAACTTGGATCAACCTACAACAGATATACCTATACTCTATGTATAATTATACTATAAATACTAGCACAAGGACTAACATCTACCCATGCCCAGAAACTGGGTTCACTCTCCACTGAATAACCCCAAACCATTCAACAACATCAACATCTATACAACCCTAATCCAAGTCAACACTCATCTCAGGAATCTCTCAACAACCACTAACATAATCCAAGTCAACACTCAATCTCAGGAATCTCTTAACAACCACTAACATATTGTTTGCAAAAACAAAAGTCTTTATTTTACAAACTTTGTAAGAAGATTACAATTGAATTCTAGAAAAGTACAACTATAGAAATCCGATCTGAAGACGATCGCTTTATCTCTTGGACGATGTGAACTTTGAAGACGATAGCCTCTGAAGAATGCAGCAGCACTTGGACAAGAACTCCTGATCTCTGATGATGATCATGATCTCCGAAATGAAGAGCTTGAAACTCTATTTATAGAGTTCTGAAAATAACTAATTTATAGTTATTCTGGATTGCGCAGGCTGGATTGCGCAGGCATTGGACTGCACAGGCTACCAGTTGCACTGACAGTTACACGATCATGGGCTAACCGTATTTAGACGTGTGGCATTGTCTGATTGAAATGCGCTTGGTCGTGTACAGGAAGCTGCCACGTGTTGAGCAATTGATGGCATGTAAGCCACGTAATGAATATCAGTTATCTTGATGTATCGTGCTACTTGAACATCGCTAGCTTCAGACTACGCTTCCTTCTAGTCACTGGAAAGCGCTGGGATTCAGGCTTGGTCAAACTACGCTAAGGTTGGACTGGCAGAATGCGTTGAAGGTGTACAGCTGTTCTCGAGCGCTGTGCTGCACAAGAAACGAACAGACTCCTCATTTTTCGGGCTGTCAGAAGATCCGATCTTTGTCAGGTAATGACGGCATTGCCACGTCAGCGTAGCGCACTCTGATGGTCGCGCAGTTCAGCTCGCGCATTCGGTTTGTAACGCAATCTGTTTGCTGCACAGTCCATTTAAAGTCTGCACAGTTGAGAATTCTCTGTCTATTTGATAGATGCAACTTGATTTTTAGGACATACAAGACTCCCTTCAAAGTTTTTGAAATTTAAAAATATTCAAAGTTTCGAAATACTTTGAATTTTAAATTTAAAATCAAGTTGCGCAAGTGGCGCTTTGATTGCGCGTTTGAAGGAATTAGCTCCATCTTTTGTGGCGCAATTGAAGGTGACCGTTACACTTCTAAAACTATAAATAGTTTTACTTCTCTTTCTTTCAACCTTTACTTGCTTTCAAATTCCCCAGAGACAGAAGCTTCTTCCCTACACCGACTTCTCCTTCATCGTCTCGTTGACGACAGAAATGGCTCCCAAGCGATCAGCTGTCGATAAGGGAAAGGCCCCCGCCGAACCCTCGACTCGTGTTCCGTCACGAGTATCTCGTCATGAGACGGGTCATCCCGCGCTTCAAGGTAGACGAACTATGATCGAAACCCTTTTTAGGGTTTTTGATGTTTTTAGATCTTCATACCTCTCTCTTTTTAGAGATTGATGGTGTCTGCGCCATCCTGTTTAGGGTTTCGGCTGCACATGCAATAGTTTTCATTTTTATGAAAACTATACTCTTGCACAATCGGTTGGAAAGCGCTAACAAAATGGTCGGCGCAATCCATCGATTTGCGCAAGTCGATTGTGCCAGCACAAACTGATGTCTTGCGCAAGTATGTTAGCACAACCTGACGTCTTGCGCACGTTGACTGTGCTGGCGCAACCTGATAACTTGTGCAAACTGATTGTGCTGGCGCAATCTGATAACTTGCACAAGCTGACTGTGCTGGCGCAATCTGATAACTTGCGCAAGCTGACTGTGTTGGCACAATTTGATAGTTTATTTGACACAGCACATATTGATGATCTTTTTTGAAGAAACGTTTTGATCTTGCATATACTGATCTTTGCCTTCTTTATTGTTGCAGTTAACCTCCGGGAAGATCCCAACTAAGAGATTTTTGCAGGATCCCTGTCTGAACCTGAATACAAGGAAGATCTTTCGCACGTGACATTTCCTCATTATGCCCTACCGTCCTCTCGGCAGGCTATCCTGACTGTACAAGATAATGATACTTTACTGTGTCTGATGAACGGGCAGCCGCTTCAGACTGTTAACGCAGTCACCCATAAGAAGCCTCTGTTCTTATTTGGTGAGGCTCTTGACAAGAATTCTTAACCGAGACCTTGCATGGAACAAAGGATTTTCCAGAGGGGTGAGAAGATAATACTTCTGCCTGAGATCTCCAGATGCCTTCCTTTGTCCCGATATGCTTTCGCGAGTTATCCCAGAAGAATGGAATGGGACATAGCTCCGCTACAGCAAGCCCGAGCAGAAAATATATATGTTAAGAAGGGACCAGATCACAAGGATATGTTCTACAGTTCCTCTGAGCGTCATTGCTCCTTACTCAGAGGATTAAAACCCGGGTGCATCCCGTCGGAAGATTCTTCCCTGCTGCTCCCAGTAAGAACTCCGATATTCGCGAATGAGTTTGCGAAGGTAGAGGGAAGGTATCCGGACCAAGATCTGCGACTGACAGGTCTTGTGAATCCAGATAATAAGAGATGGATCTGTATAACCAATTGGATATTGGTTAAATTTGAAGCTCGGCTGAAGGAGATTGATCTGTACCATGCAGTGTACGCCACTATTTACGGCTTCCCTCCCAATCCTCACATATTCTTTGCGTTGGCAGTGAGATACAACTACAGGACTGGTACTTTTATGATGCCACACGGAGAGATTGGATTAGCCCTGTACGAGATAAAGTATATCTCTCACCTGCCAATGGGGATATCCCCTATAAAGAGTTTGTTTCGACAAACGATGAATTGGACAGACTGCGCCAGGAGAATACTGATATGGTAGCTGTCTTTGAAGAACTCCTCTGCCACTACAAGATTTGCTCTCTATATTACAAGAGTGGCACAGCCGGCACCTGCTACTCCACCAAATGGTTGCCATATCTCTTTCTCAACCACATCATTGAGAAGAAGACCAAGGAGCACGAAAACTGCAATCCTAACTTTTTTAGACCACTTAGCAATAGTGAAGTGATAGAGCTGATGGAGACACATGGTGATATGGATATCAAGATCGAGGATGATCTTCAATATCCTCCTTTTAAGAAAGATGACATCATTGAAAGCTACATGAGGATGGGCTACAGGCCGATGTCGAAGGAAGCCCAGCTGGCAGGTTTTCTCACTTACTGGCTCCGACGATATGTCGTTCCTGGAGCCAGTGCAGTCGACCGCTTCCACCGCGGTGTATTATTTACGGCTGTCCGTCTGGTTTTCGGCTACCGGATGGATCTGCTGTCAGCAATGACATGCAGGGTGAATGCCGGCCTCCGCCTTTTCGTTGACTCAATGATCCGAGGAAAAGGCGAGAAGGGAAGTTTTCCTCGGCTGGAACTGCCATACACCTATTTGTTTGGATGGTTGCTTTTGCATCATCCTTCTTTGATGAATCCTAACATGGGGGCAGTGGGCGGTAGCTTTTTAAGAAGATTTTCAGAATGTAAGTGGATCTACACCACTCTGAGAGACTGCCGGCGAACTCTGAATCTCGGCAAGGGCTGGAACTTTTATTACGTTCTCCTCCAGTTGGCTATGAGCATATGTCAACAAACCTCGTCGACTCTATAAGGATGCAGCCGTTGGGCCACACAGCTTTTGACTGGTGAAGAACAATTCGGCCATTCCACTTGGTGTATCGGTTCGAGGATGAATGTTATCTCGAGCCTTATCTTTCCAGCCGATTTACACGCCAATTCGGTTATGACCAATTTCATGTAGGTAATGCTATCACATACCTACAGGAAAAAGGTTTTTTAATTGATGGAGCCCGAGCTTAGGCATATTACAATGCTCGTGATACAAGGACGACATTCTCAATGCCGACAAGAAGTGATCGTGGCCCTCGCATGCTATATACCTACTCTGATTTTTTACACATCTGCAAACACTTTTGCCGAGAACTTCAATCTGGCAGACAGTTTTGCGACGGCAACTCGATTTTAGAAAAGTGCACCTGTTATATTGCTTCCTGGAAATGATGAAGAGCACGAGCCAGCTGATGTACCTTTAGAAGCTTCGAGGGAAGCCAACTTCCCCGAAGAAGTCTACGAGCCACTACGTGTCTCTCTGAAAGTTGTCAGATCTCCGATCAAGGAGAGAAAAAGGAAGACAGAAGAAACATCTTCTCCTGTCTTAAAGAAGAAGGCTGCCGTGGACTCTTCAGAAAGAGTCACCACTTGCTCACAATCTCGGCAACAGACCGAGTCGGTTCATAGAGAAGAGGCAACCACCCCTACTTCCATTCAAAGAAGACCACACGCAGGAGACGTAGAGATTCCAGAAGAACCTCTACACAGGATCAAATTAGCTTTCAGAAAGAAAGTCACCACTCCCTCGAGATCTGCTCATACATCGGCCTTGATCAGTGCTGTCGTCGGGGTAATGATGGCTTCTCCGACACCTACTCCCGAACCCAGGCAAGAAACTACCAGTGCAAAAAAATGAGACCAGGTTACAGAGACAAGAAAGGAGACCGCAGAGACAAAGGATGGGGCTGCAGAAGCAACTGCAACTCCAACTCCAATCAATAAATCGGGATCCTCTGTTGAAATATTGCCATCTCCTACGCTTGCAACGGAAACTGTCCCTCTTCCAGCTACACCAAGGTCTCGTAGGGCTGAAGAGGATCGATTGATGATCGAGGCCCTGGAAGACTGTGACTTCGGCTTAAATGATAATATAGATCCAGTCGACGCTAGTGATAGCGAGAAGGCACGAGAAGAGGGTACGGATGAAGAAACATCTACCGAGAATGATAACTTGAATCTGGAAGAGGATGCCGATACCCATGCATCCCAAGAAAAGAACACCGTTAATGTCACGCCCCGATTCGGGGAATCGCTCGCTTTGCTTCGATTCACGCCGAATCGATCGTCCTCGCTAAGGCGTGATGCCGTACAAGTCTGGAGTTGCACTTGTACAAGGCTAGAACATTGCACATTTATATCATTTTGAAACATTTGAAGTAAACCACAGTTGCGAAAACATTGAGACACAATATAGGAAGAAGAAATACTCATTTTATTCATAATTGTAGTCAGAATACAACTTTTCTCGATAATATTTGAAATGCCTTTTCGGCTACATTGATTCATGAAAAGAAGTACAACTGATAGGCTGCCATGAAATAATATCCTGTTCCATACATCACGCCCCTTTAGTACTTTGAAATATAAGCAGCTATCTTTGAAATCTCCGCAATACTTTGTGCGTCTTTAGGGAAAAACAACTTGAAAGGAAACAGCAGTTCAGAAAGCTTTAATTGCGATGTGCGCCCGAGCCTTCTCCAGTACCTGTGGAGGAGGGGTCAGCACATTATAACAATGCGCTGGTGAGCCCCGTTGGCCCACTCAGCTAAACCAACATTTTATTAATGACAAGCATTTTAAAGATATGAATTTATAAGGGACAGGCAACATTTAGAGTAAATCACAATTCAAATGACATGGTAGTTCAATAAACCATGTTTACTTTACCATTGGCCGAATCCAGCTTTCCTGCATAAGATACAGGATAATAATAATATACTTACCGCCCCTGCATAAGACATTGATTAGCATACATTCCCACGATGTGACCACTGGTGTTGTTAAACCATATGGACTCTTTTCATTCATTCATTTGCATTTGGGACTTCAAGATAATGAGATGACAGCACAGTAGGGAGCTAGCCTCTATGATGCCTCGCATTACTCATGTTCCCCAAAGCACTTCATTATTTCCTCCTAGGCCGAATCGGTACAGGCGCCCCTGTACCGTTCGAGGAAATTATTGCTCAATCCTTGTATACAAGTTGTCCATGGTCAGGCGAATGTGTGTCCGACTCGATATACACAGTGTGCATAGAATATTTGAAGTAATAGGCAACATGATCATTCTTAGCATTTCATAACCATCATTCTAGGCATCAATTCAATCATTTCCATGTTCTGTTCATAGCAGTGTAATCAATTCATTTCAATGTTCTATCTCTAGCATCTTAGTGGTATTGACTTGTGGCATTAGCATCTTGGTATCGATCAACGGATGTTGCAAGATAATTATTTAGTTGGCATGAAGGAATAGCGAGAGGGACAATACCACCACAGAGATCCACACTCACCAAATTAGAGAATCGTCAAGAGAGAGAGGAACACTTGCACGCTTACCTTCCGTCACGCGTCGGTCTGCATTGGCACCAAAAGATTGATTAATAATCCGTCTCGTTGTGTTCTCTTCTCTCAGAATTCTCAAGAATGAATGCTATACAAATCGATGAAAACGGACAAGAATCAAATCATCGAAAATCATTCAGAAAGGCATCCATCAAAACCAAGCAGCAAAACCAGCAGCAAAACATCCAGAGAAAACTCTTGGACGCATTTCAAGAGAAACCGATCCATCAATTGGAAAGGTTCTTATGCACTTGTCCGTGATCGATTCGATGCCGACGGTAAGTTTCCCCAATACTCGGTTCCGACCGAGTTAGCCAAGCCACAAGCCTTACATAGTGAACCGCTAGGAGCGGGACACTACATAATATACCACTAAGAAAAAGTTTCGTCCCCGAAACTTAAAGCAAAGGTCCTACCTCAAAATTATCAAACAGCGATGGGTACTTCACTCGCATCTCTTCCTCTAATTCCCATGTCGACTCCTCTACAGCATGGTTCCGCCACAGCACGTTGACCAGGGATACTGTGCGATTCCGCAAAACTTTCTCTTTTCTGTCCAAAATCTGGACAGGCTCTTCAGTGTAGGATAGGTCAGCGCTCAGCTGCAGCTGGTCGAAATTCACTACGTGACTTGGATCATGCACGTACTTCCGAAGTTGAGATACATGGAAGATATCATGCACATCAGCCAGAGCCGGAGGTAGTGCAAGTCGATAAGCCACTGAGGCTACCTTCTCCAAAATCTCGAATGGTCCGACGAATCTCGGGCTTAACTTTCCTTTCATCCCAAACCGCATCACACCTCGCATGGGTGTGACCTTCAAGAAGACATGATCGCCTGCTGTGAATTCCAAAGGTCGTCGATGAACATCCGCATAACTCTTTTGTCGACTTTGAGCAACTCTAAGTCTTTCTCGAATTAAGCGAATCCTCTCGACGGCCTGTTCCACAAGTTCTGGTCCAAGCACTTGCCGTTCACCTACCTCATCCCAGCATATCGGTGATCGACATTTCCGTCCATATAAGGCTTCGTACGGGGCCATTTGGATACTTGCCTGATAACTGTTGTTATAGGCAAATTCTGCTAATGCGAGATGTGTGTCCCAATTTGTCTTCGAATCGAGCACACACAATCTCAACATATCTTCCAGAATCTGGTTTACTCTCTCTGTCTGACCATCAGTCTGCGGATGGTAAGCTGTACCGAAGTTCAACTTTGTGCCCATAGCCGAGTGCAGACTTATCCAAAATCGCGACAAGAATCTTCCGTCTCTATCCGATACTATAGAAGCTGGCACCCCATGTAATCGAACAATTTCATTTATGTAGATCTGAGCCAACCGTTCTACTCCCCATGTAACTTTTATTGGAATGAAATGTGCCGACTTGGTTAATCTATCCACGATAACCCAAATCGCATCATTTCCCTTCTGAGTTCTTGGCAAGCCAACTATAAAATCCATACAGATATTATCCCACTTCCACAGTGGAATAGCCAAATTTTGTAATTCTCCGCCTGGCCGTTGGTGTTCGGCCTTCACACGCTGACAATCCATGCATTGTGATACAAATAGCGCCACATCCTTCTTCATACCATGCCACCAAAAGGTTGAGCGTAGATCTTTATACATTTTCGTGCCTCCCGGATGCAAGGAATACTTTGCAAAATGAGCCTCTGTCAGTATTTCCTTCCTGATATCCTCGTCCTTAGGGACGCACAATCTTCCCTTGACACGAATAGTCTCATCTTCAACGGTAAAGTCTGACGCCTTTCCTGCTAGAATCAACTCGCGTATCTTCTGCAGAAACGGGTCATCCTTCTGAGCAATCTTAATCCTTCCCTGGAGACTCGGCTCAAGCTGCAATTGAGCCAACTGCACATTCTGCGGACGGATCCTGAACTCGATGCCCATCTCTTCAAGATCCCGTAGTACCTCTTTTGCTATTGCTAGTGATCCCACAAATTTCCGACTCAAGGCATCAGCTACCACGTTCCCTTTACCCGGCGTGTAAGAGATTGTCAAGTCATAGTCCTTGATCAATTCTAACCAGCGCCGCTGCCTCAAATTCAATTCCTTTTGCGTGAATATGTACTTTAGGCTTTTGTGATCCGTGAAGATCTCGCAGGACACACCATAGAGATAGTGTCGCCACAATTTCAACGCGAACACAATCGCCGCCAGTTCCAAATTATGTGTTGGGTAATTCTTCTCATGCTGTTTGAGTTCTTGGAGACTACTCTCACAGTCGTCCGTCCACTTAAATACGACTCCCTTCTGAGTCAGACGAGTCAAAGGCGAGGCAATTCTCGAGAAGTCCTTCACAAATCTACGGTAGTACCCGGCTAAACCAAGGAAACTCCGTATTTCACTAGCTGATGCAGGCTGCTTCCAGTCCACAACTGCCTCAATCTTCTTTGGGTCGACGGCAACACCTTCTGTCGAAACAACATGTCCTAGGAACGACACGTTGTCCATCCAAAACTCGCACTTACTCAGCTTTGCATAGAGCTGGTTGTCCCGCAGCGTCTGAAGTACTTCCCTCAAGTGTTTGACATGAGTCTCCCTGTCTTTTGAGTAGATCAAGATGTCATCGATGAATACGACAACGAACTTATCTAAGAACGGTCGAAACACTCTATTCATTAAATCCATAAAGGCTGCTGGAGCATTAGTCAAGCCGAATGGCATGACCAAAAACTCATAATGTCCGTATCTCGTACGGAATGCTGACTTAGGAACATCTTCGGGTCTGATCTTCAACTGATGGTATCCTGAACGAAGATCAATTTTTGAAAACACGGTCGCCCCTTGTAGCTGATCGAATAGATCATCTATCCTTGGCAAGAGATACTTGTTACGGATGGTTGCTTTATTCAGTTCTCTGTAATCGATGCATAGCCGCATCGTTCCATCCTTCTTCTTTACAAACAACACTGGAGCTCCCCATGGAGATACACTTGGGCGAATGTATCCTCGGTCTAATAATTCTTGTAGCTGCACCTTTAGTTCCTTCAATTCTGCCGGAGCCATCCTGTACGGCGCTTTAGATATCGGACGAGTATCCGGAAATGTGTCAATTGTGAATTCAATTTCTCTATCCGGCGGCATCCCAGGTACCTCGTCCGGAAACACATCGGGGAACTCTGCTACGATCTCGGTCTGATTCGAATCTACACCCTTTATTTGAGTATCAAAAACAGAAGCAAGGAACCCTTCACACCCTGAGTACAACATGTGCCTTGCTGTAACTGCCGATATTACCATAGGTCCTTGGAACGCCGAGCCGCACGAGTAAGAGAACTCTGTTTCTCCGGTTAGGCGAAACACAACTCTCTTATCTGCACAGTCAATCGTTGCATGACAGGCGCTGAGCCAGTCCATTCCCAAGATGATATCGTACTCTTTGATGTCGAGTACAATTGCATCTAGAGATAAAGTCTTGCCTCCAATTTTAATGTAGCCATCCCTGCAAATCAAAGTTGCAGGCATATCTACTCCAGAAGGAGTGCTAACACACAACGCTGTCTTTAGTTGAGTCATACAAAATTTATTTTCCGTTGCAAAATCAGAAGAGATAAAGCAATGAGTAGCGCCAGAATCAAAAAGTACTCTTGCAGGTGTGCCTTTATATAGCAACGTACCTGTTATAACATTCTCCGCGGTCTGGGCCTCTGCCTGAGTCAAGGCATAAACTCTTGCTTGCCCACCTTGTTGATTCGGTGCATTCCCAGCTGGAGCCGGTAAAGCTGGTGGCGCTTCGCCACGATGCTGGTTGTTATATGGTCCCCGGTTGTGGTTGTTGTTATGCCCACGATACTGATTATTGTTATGCCCACGAGGAGGATAATGATTCCCTCCTCTATTTCTGCAGTCAGCTTCCTTGTGGCCCTGTTCGCCACACTTGAAACACTTTACCCGACAATCTTCGGATCGATGTCCCCAACGGTTGCAAAATTTACAACGTTCTGAATGTTGAGGCCCTCTATTGTCTCCAGTATTGTGACGCTTAGGTGCGTCGTTCCTGCTAGCAGACCAAGGTCGTTTCTGATTGTTGAGTCCTTGGTTGCTCTTCACTGTCTCACGACTAGCCGGTTTATGAAATCTCTCCATCTCGAGAGCTGTCTCGTACGCCTCCCGGTAAGACGTACATTTTCGACTGAGCACATCCCGCTCAAGGCCCTCATTCAAGCCTTGCACAAATCTTCCTCGCTTGGCGTCGTCATTCGGTACCATGTACCCAGCAAATGCGACTCTCTTCAAAAACTCTGTCTCGTAGTCATGCACTGACATACTGCCTTGTCGAAGTGCAATGAACTCATTCTCTTTTCGTTGTCGGACAGCGGGTGGAATGAATTGAGTGATGAAAGCCTGCTTGAAGGCCTCCCAAGACATCTTTATATCCTGACTATTTCCGCAAAGTGCCTGTCTCTGCGAAATCCACCATTCCTGGGCCTTGAGACGAAGTTGTACAGCGGCACACTCCACTCTCTTACTGCCCTAAATCTCTAACATTCGGAAATAGCCCTCCAGTGTGTTCAAGAAGCCCATCACCTCATCTGGCTCCTCTTTCCCATCAAACTCAGGCGGGTCGCAACTTTTAAATTCAGAGAACTTGAAGCTCGTCCTCTTCCGTGTCGGCGTCTCAGGTTTCTCTGCCGGCACCTCCACGGTCTCGGTTGCTGCGGCCCTTGCAGAAACATTAGAATCGGCCGACAGCTTGATGACAATCTGAGTTAGACTATCAACTTGCTTTTGTTGAGCATCCAGCTGCTCCTGAAACTGATACTGAAGCTGCTCCTGAAGCGCGCGATGTTGAGCTTCGCTCTGCTTCCTCTGAGCCTCCATTTGCTTAATCAGTTTCTCAATCGGGTCAGACGATGAATTCGTCTTTGAGCTATCACCCTTGGTCATTCTACAACAAAGAAATAATTCCATTAGCACTCATAAAATATTTATGGGCTTATTGTATGGAACATTATTTCATGCCAGCGCTATCGACACCATCAATCGAGAAAATTTGCATCAAGACTTCCTTTTTGAAATAATTATTTTGAAATCCGAGGAAGTGAAACCGTGCTCTGATACCAACTTGTCACGCCCCGATTCGGGGAATCGCTCGCTTTGCTTCGATTCACGCCGAATCGATCGTCCTCGCTAAGGCGTGATGCCGTACAAGTCTGGAGTTGCACTTGTACAAGGCTAGAACATTGCACATTTATATCATTTTGAAACATTTGAAGTAAACCACAGTTGCGGAAACATTGAGACACAATATAGGAAGAAGAAATACTCATTTTATTCATAATTGTAGTCAGAATACAACTTTTCTCGATAATATTTGAAATGCCTTTTCGGCTACATTGATTCATGAAAAGAAGTACAACTGATAGGCTGCCATGAAATAATATCCTGTTCCATACATCACGCCCCTTTAGTACTTTAAAATATAAGCAGCTATCTTTGAAATCTCCGCAATACTTTGTGCGTCTTTAGGGAAAAACAACTTGAAAGGAAACAGCAGTTCAGAAAGCTTTAATTGCGATGTGCGCCCGAGCCTTCTCCAGTACCTGTGGAGGAGGGGTCAGCACATTATAACAATGCGCTGGTGAGCCCCGTTGGCCCACTCAGCTAAACCAACATTTTATTAATGACAAGCATTTTAAAGATATGAATTTATAAGGGACAGGCAACATTTAGAGTAAATCACAATTCAAATGACATGGTAGTTCAATAAACCATGTTTACTTTACCATTGGCCGAATCCAGCTTTCCTGCATAAGATACAGGATAATAATAATATACTTACCGCCCCTGCATAAGACATTGATTAGCATACATTCCCACGATGTGACCACTGGTGTTGTTAAACCATATGGACTCTTTTCATTCATTCATTTGCATTTGGGACTTCAAGATAATGAGATGACAGCACAGTAGGGAGCTAGCCTCTATGATGCCTCGCATTACTCATGTTCCCCAAAGCACTTCATTATTTCCTCCTAGGCCGAATCGGTACAGGCGCCCCTGTACCGTTCGAGGAAATTATTGCTCAATCCTTGTATACAAGTTGTCCATGGTCAGGCGAATGTGTGTCCGACTCGATATACACAGTGTGCATAGAATATTTGAAGTAATAGGCAACATGATCATTCTTAGCATTTCATAACCATCATTCTAGGCATCAATTCAATCATTTCCATGTTCTGTTCATAGCAGTGTAATCAATTCATTTCAATGTTCTATCTCTAGCATCTTAGTGGTATTGACTTGTGGCATTAGCATCTTGGTATCGATCAACGGATGTTGCAAGATAATTATTTAGTTGGCATGAAGGAATAGCGAGAGGGACAATACCACCACAGAGATCCACACTCACCAAATTAGAGAATCGTCAAGAGAGAGAGGAACACTTGCACGCTTACCTTCCGTCACGCGTCGGTCTGCATTGGCACCAAAAGATTGATTAATAATCCGTCTCGTTGTGTTCTCTTCTCTCAGAATTCTCAAGAATGAATGCTATGCAAATCGATGAAAACGGACAAGAATCAAATCATCGAAAATCATTCAGAAAGGCATCCATCAAAACCAAGCAGCAAAACCAGCAGCAAAACATCCAGAGAAAACTCTTGGACGCATTTCAAGAGAAACCGATCCATCAATTGGAAAGGTTCTTATGCACTTGTCCGTGATCGATTCGATGCCGACGGTAAGTTTCCCCAATACTCGGTTCCGACCGAGTTAGCCAAGCCACAAGCCTTACATAGTGAACCGCTAGGAGCGGGACACTACAGTTAATGACGTAGCACTGGAGGAAGCTACTGTCACTGAACCAAGAGGTATTGGCTGATATTGATAATCTTCTTTTATGGGTCGAATGACTGACATCTTATCTTTCATTCATGCAGAAACTCAACCTTCTCCAATTCCTCCAGTATGTACTGAAAAAGCGATAGCTAGCAGTAGCCGTCATTTATCGGGCGGCTCTGAATCAGAAAGCAGTCAGGCAGTGATGTCTGAAGCTACTTCTGCGAGGCTGCAGCCTATGTCAACAAATAACGATTTGGTCACTAAACCCAGCAATGGTAAGCTTACCCTTATTTCTGATCCTTTTTGATAATCGCCAATGACAACAACCTGATGATATTTATTTGATTTCGCAGAGGAACATCTGGGAGGGGCAACAAGCTCTACTATGGCTCCCTTGTCCAGAGAGACTTCAGTCCATGTTCCAGAAGCTGAACTTCCGATTTTACAGGCCTCTGCTGCTTCAACTTCTATAGGAGTAGCTGCTACACCCAGTGCAGCAGCTACCAATAAATTTATAGTTGGTTCCTTCACCAACCTCTTCTTCACTTCCTTAGGACCCTTAGTAGAAAGGGTAATAGAAAGAGAGAATGTTGGTTTCATCACCGTCAGAGGCCCAACTACTTATCTGATCGGCGCTATCCGAAGCCAGGGTGATGAAGCTCAAGCTGCCTATCTTGAACGTATACTGGATGAGCTGGAGGAATCCATTAAGATTTACAAAGATCTTAATCGGGGGGAAGTAGAGCCCTTAGTAAATGCTGAATTTGAAAGGATGACTCGAGAAGCCGAAGTTACGAAAGCTAATTTCAAGATTTTTTTGGACACTTTCGCTATAAAGTCTTCAGAGTATGATTCCCAGATGGAGATATTAGTCTCTGCTGCTGGAGAGAAAGAAAAGAAGGTTGCTGGACTGAATACAGAATTTGCTCGACTTCAGGAAGAGTTGAGAGTCGTCCAACTTGCTCTTGAGGAAGAGACTACACAACATCAGGCTACAGTTCAGCAACTAGACATTCTAACCCGCGAGAAGAATGAGTTTGTCACGTCTCATCAAGATGAAATCGCTCGCCGACTAGTGACCTTGCCGACAGTCGACGATAAATCTGGAATAGAAGAAGCTAGAAAGCGGGTGCTGGATTCTCGTGAAGAACGTCTTCAGACCTTGAAGCAGCAGATAGCTAGTCTAATGACCCCACCGATTGAGTGAAAATCTTTCGTATTTTCTCCTTTATTATATGTCTTTTTGTAATGCCTTTTATTTTGATCAATGAAAAGACATTATTTTTGTGGCTCTATTATTTATTGCATATCCCATTACGGATATAAATAATAGCAATAGGAAATATATTCAGAGGTTCAGGACATAATATATTTCTTGATTTAAAAAAATAATTATATTCATTATATCTGCTCAGAGGTAATGTGGACATGGCAGAATATAATTTGTTGAATATCATTATTTCGGTAGACAACTTAATCAGAGGTATTAAATACATGACAAGTCGCTAATGTGGATGAATCGTCAAAATGTGTGAACGAAATGAATCGTCGAGATGAACGGAGGAACCGTCAAAGTGTATGAACGAAAATGAACCGTCGGGATGAACGGATGAACTGTCAAAATGTGTGAACGAAATGAATCTTCGGGATGAATAGATGAACCGTTAAAATGAATGTAATGAATGGGTAAACCGTCAGATGAATGTAATGAATGGGTAAACCGTCGAATGAATGTAATGTACGTTGCGAAGAACGCGTTGCTTCGATGTTTTAAGAATTTCTGCCTATAAATAGAACAGACAATGAAATGGAATGATCACTTTCACTCTTCAACACAAAAATGTCGTCTGAAGATGCATCCAAGAAGGCTGAGATTGTCTCGAAGGTTGAAGAAATCACGGAGGAACGTCCAGCCGAACCAAACCAGCCAAAGCAGACGGAAGCGGGCGAAGGTTCGTCTGCACCCAAGCCACCAAGGGACATCTTGGACTTCCTGGTTGATCCAGGGGAGACCGAAGAAGAAGTGGCCATGAGGATGGCTGCTTGCACGTTTCTGGTAAAATCGGGCAAGGATGTTCTCGGCTCTTTTGCCGACTATTTTTTTGAAAAGGACGGTAGTGGTCCTCGTCCTGTCTTTAAGAAGGATGATAGTGATTCTCGTCCTTGATATTGTGTAACATCGTTTATGATGAAATAAAATCAAACTTTATTTATGAACTGTCTGATCATATTTACAAGAAATCTTTTTTATATTCATACATAATATTTTTTAAGGAACTTGCCATTGATGGGCATCATTGCAACTCGACCATCTAGCTTTGTGAGTTGATAAACTCCATTTGAGAAGACTTTACTCACAATATAAGGCCCTTCCCATTTTGCATCGAACTTGCCTTTGCTCATGTGAGTCATAGTCATGGAACGTCTGACTATAAGAACGAGTTCTCCTTTCTGAAAGGCTCTGACTTTAACTTTGCGGTTGAAAGTCTTCGAGATACGGGCTTGATATAACTCTATGTATTGTTGAGCCAATAGTCGCTTCTCGTCGAGCGCCTCCAGTTCTTGAAGTCGAAAAAGATTATTGTTCTCTGTCGTAAGTTCGTTAGCGATGGCAATCCTCAAGGAAGGAATTTGAAGTTCCAGGGGTAGAACTGCTTCACAACCGTATACCAGAGAGAAAGGTGTACAGCCTGTGGGATTGCGGACCGTAGTGCGGTAGGCCCATAGACATTCTCCAAGCTTTTCACTCCAATTCCATTTGTTAGTAGACACAAACTTCTTAAGGAACTTGATGATAGTCTTGTTGAAGGCTTCAGCCAAGCCATTAGCAACAGGGTTGTAAGCCGTAGATGCAATATTGTCAATCCGATGATCGTCACAGAATCTGGTAAACTTTTGACTGATGAACTGAGGTCCATTGTCATGAATGATTCGTCGAGGTACACCAAACCTATAGATAACATGATGTTTAACAAAATTGATAACACTGCTGGTTTTGACTTCAGCCAAAGGTATAGCTTCGGCCCACTTGGAGAAATAATTTGTTATGGCTAGTATAAACCGATGTCCTTTAGAAGAAAGAGGATTGATAGGACCTATAATATCCATGCCCCAAGCTTCAAAAGGCCAGGAAGCAGCAGTCGGATGAAGAAATTCCGATAGTTGATGGATGAAATCTGCATGGATTTGACAGGCTCGACATTTTCTTGCATATTCAATAGCATCAGTCACCATAGAGGTCCAATAGTAACCCATTCGTCGGATACGATCTTGCAGTTTAGGGCCGGGTTGATGTGCTCCGCAAACACCATCATGAGCTTCACGCAGTACTTGCTTCGCTTCATCACCAGCAAGACAACACAAGAGTAGGCCGTCATAAGTCCGTCAATAGAGAGTCTTGGTGGTCTTATTGTAGTAGAATCGAAGAGATCGTCGACGAATACTCGTAGCCTCCTTAGGATCTTCAGGAAGTATGTCATAAACTACGAAGTCAATGAAAGGAGCTCTCCAATCTTCATCGATAACGTTGATGTCAGCAAAATTACTGAACTCGATGTTACGATTGATTTCCACACAGAACAACTCTCTATTGGAAACAACAACCACTTGTTGTCTTTTAACAGGAATTGCTAAGACTGCCGCGAGATTAGCTAAAGCATCTGCCTCAGTGTTGCAAGCTCGTCGGACATATTCAATGAAGAAGGCCTTGAATGATGTAGCCATATAAATTGCAGCTTCATGATAGGGTACTAGATCTTAATGGCGGACTTCGTATGTTCCTCTAACCTGATTGACAACCAATTTAGAATCGCCATAGACTTCAAGATATTCCACCTCCAATTGTTTAGCTAATTGGAGTCCGATAAGCAAAGCATTATATTCAGCCACATTGTTAGAGCATGGCTGATCTAAGGAATAGGCTCTTTGAATAGCTAATCCTTCTGGAGAGACTAGTACAATCCCAACTCCTGCGATAATAGTCCCATTGGGTCCGATCCGGGATGCTCCGTCGAAGAACAAACGCCAGATAGAAAATTCTTCAGAGATCATGTTTGATTCCAATGTTTCGTCTGGAATCTCATCATAAAGCTTAGATGTTTCTGGAACAGGATGAGCTGCTAAAAAGTCAGCCAGTGCTTGACCTTTAACAGACTTTTGCGGAACATAAACTATGTCGTATTGGACTAGCAGAATGGCCCATGTAGCCAGCCGAGAATTGAGTGTGCTGGGCTTCTTCATCAGTACCCGAAGAGGATTAACTCGAGAAATGATGTGAATGGTTTGGCCGATGATATAATGCTGAATCTTTTGAACAGCGAACATAAGAGCTAAGCATTCTTTCTCAACTAGACTATAACGGTGTTCAACACCAATCATAGTACGACTAAGATAATAGATAGCTTGTTCATGGCCTTCTTTGTTCTTCTGGACAAGTAAAGCACCCAATGAATGATCCATAGCATGGACATACATTAAGAATGGTATGCCAGAGATTGGTGGCACCAAGACTGGTAGGTTCATGAGATATTGCTTTATATCATCAAATGCTCGTTGACATTCTTCAGTCCAAATAAAAGATACACCCTTCTTTATTAACTGGGTAAATGGTCTGCAACGTCCAGACAGATTTGAAATGAATCTCCTGATGTACGCAAGTCGACCTTGGAATCCTCGTAGCTCTTTTAGGTTGCGTGGAGGACGTATCTCTTGATTGGCTTTGATCTTCTTGGGATTCACGTGTATACCCTTAGAGGTAATGACGAAGCCAAGAAATTTACCACTAGAGACACCCAAGAATGACTTAGTGGGATTCATTTTTAACTGATGTTGTCAAATTAGATTGAAGATAGTTCTTAAATCTTGGATGTGATCTTCCTTTAAACGACTCTTGACAGCAATATCGTCAACATAGCATTCGACAGTCTTGTGCAGATGATCTCGAAAGATGGTACTCATAGCTCGTTGGTAAGTTGCACCAGCGTTCTTGAGACCAAATGGCATCACTGTGTAGCAGTAGACTCCGCGAGGAGTACGAAAAGAAGTATGTTTTTTTTATCTTCAGGATTCATCCAAATCTGATTGTATCCGGAGAATCCATCCATGAAGGATATCCTTTCGAACCCACAAGTGTTGTCGATCATGACGTCTGTAATCGGGAGAGGAAATTCATCTTTTGGACAGGATTTATTAAGATCCCGGAAGTCGATGCAAACTCAAACTTTGCCATTTTTCTTCAAGACTGGGACAACGTTGGCTACCCAATCTGGATGTTGTTCTTCTCGAATAAAGCCACAAGCTATGAGCTTTTTGACTTCATCATCAATCGCGTCCATCATTTCTGGCTTGAATCGCCTTTGCTGCTGTTTGACTGGCTTTGTATTTGGCAAAATATTCAGTTTATGAGTGGCAATTTTGGGATCTAAACCTGGCATATCTTTATAACTCCAAGCAAAGACATCAATATATTCTCGAATAAGAAGAATTAATTCTTGCTTATCCGTCTCTGGGAGGTTCTTGCTGATGAATATTGGACGAGGTGACCCGTTTTCTCCCATGTCAATTTGAACCAACTGATCTTCGGTAGGAGGTTCCCGTTGCTCGAATCGGAGTTCCCATTGGATATCCATTTATTGAGCCCAAGGATCTGTTTCAGGATTTTCTTCTATATCTTCGTCATAACCTTCTGGAAGTTCAGCGGAGACCATGTTAGAAGATACAATCAATCGATGAACTTGGCCGATACTGGTGTCAGAATCCCAAGATCTGGAATTAGAAGAGTTAGAGCGCTCCTCGCTATCAGACTCGGAGGCTGCTGGTGATAAAATCGGGGGTGAAGTATATCCGAGGCCTCTTTTCGTCCTGCTGTAATACATCTCTGACTTTCCCTTCGGAACAACCGTACGGATAGGAGTTCGTCTACCTTTACCGTAATTGAGGCCATTCTTGAAATCATAACCCATCTTTTGGATGATGTCTTTTGATTGTTGACTATAACGACGAAGTTGGAGACGTCCCATATCGTTATTTTTGCTATCATCAGTATAGCTGCATTTTTGTTCTAGTCCTTTACTAAAAAGTATTGCACTCTCGCCTCTCTTTCGAGAAGGGACAACAAAATATGAGTCATCTGGATGTTTAAATAATACTTCCGTCTGAAGGGATTGTACGACTCCTATTGTAAAGGACTGAAAGCTGTCTAGCATATCCAAATAGCATTTAGTATGATAAATGACATCAGTATACTGGAAAGTAGATGCTTTTTCATTGATTTGTACATCCATATTTACAATAGGACCTTTAGCCTTAGCCTGCTTGGTCAGATCGATTACAAGAGGAGGAGAAGAAGAGCAAGGAAGATTGGACTTGTTGCGACGGAGGTCGATAACAAGCGGCTCAGAAGAGGTGAGCTTCCTTTGATCTTTGTTACGATGGAGGTCGATAACAAGCGGCTCAGATGAGATGAGCTCCTTTTGATCTTTGTTACGACGTAAGTCGATAACAAGCGGCTCAGAAGAGGTGAGCTACCTTTGATCTTGATTATCACCAGGCGATTGCTTCTGGACTAGCAGATGAATAGTTAGTGGTTTGGAGGATTGAGGATAAGAGACACGCCCTTTGACAGGTATGATGAGAGTGTCACTGGGCACTGCTTCCTGTTCTTCTTCACCATCCATGGCTAAGACCACCTTCATGAACTCTTCTTTGTACATGCGAGCGTCGTTGCAATATGCTTTAAAGCCTTTAAACGGGTAGAGATCCGTAACTTCTTTTTGGACTTTTCCTTTGTCATCAACGTATTTGAAGCATTGATGAAGGGTAGAAGGAACAATGTTGTGTTCATGCAGGAATGGTCTCCCCAGAAGAGCATTGTAGGAACAACCATGGTTGTCTATAATATAGAAGGTCACTTTCATACAAAGATTGCTGATTTGGAGTTGTAGGCGTATCTTGCCTAAAGGTTCACTTCTTCCTTGATTGAATCCCAGAATGGTGGTGATAGTGCTGGAGAGGCTATGCACTGGAATCTTCAGAGCATCCAATATTGTCTTAGGCATAATGCTGAGTGCTGATCCTGGATCTATCAGAATACGATCAACCTTCATGGAGTCGACATATCCTGTAAAGTAGAGAGGACGGTCATGTCGATTGTCTTCTATTAACATGTCATCTTGTGTGAAGGTGATATTGGGAATTAATTCCAGTACACTGTGACAATAGAGACAAGAGACAGGTTCTGCCTCAGGTTTCTTAAGAAGAGTTAGGCAAGTGTCTGCCTGCATCAAAGCCTCACTCAGTGTTTCTCGAGTCTCTTTAGAGAGGCGTAAGAGCTCGAAGATGGACAGCCTAGCCGCTGTGTTGGCCAGTTAAGCCAGTATGTCAAAGTTATATGGCTTTTTAAGTCCAGAGGGGGATGACTTCTTCAAAACTTTGTCGAAGCGGACTTGTTGTTTGCCTTTATTGGCTGCTACCAGTTTAGGAGGAATGGGTTCTACAACCGGTGAGGATGCAGAAGGGATGTCCTCAGTAGAGACAGGTTGTACTGGAGCAGACTCAGAAGAAGAAGCAGGGCTTTCTTGAGTTTCGGGAAATTCCCGTAAATAGGCTTTTCTTGACCTGGTGCCCAGCAGGATTTCCTCTTCAATTATGGGGTCAAAAGACACCATATTGCAGATCTTTGTTATGCTCTTGGAGCGATCTTTTTGCTTAGACAAGGAAGGAGCCTCGAAGTCTGCAACAAGATCAGGGTGAATCCACATAATCTCACCGTTATCAAGGGATAAGGGAACGAGACCTTTACTCCGTGGAGGAGGGAGATTTTCGATCTTAAGAGTGGCCTTGGGGATAGGGATGACACCATACTGTACCATCTGTGGCAGAAAGTTACCGAACTGTACTGAGACTATGTTTGCGGTAACAGTCTTCTCATCTTGTTCAAGGGTGACAACACCAGCATTGACTAGCTCTTGAATCTTGCCTTTGAGCACATAACATGCTCGAGTGGGATGACCAATGAACCTGTGATAAACACAATATTTAGGATGATCAGTCTTACCGACCTCGTCAGGCTTCTTCGGGTCTGGGAGTTAGAGTTTATTGCTTTTGATCAAGCAATCGAAGATGTTCACGGTGTCGTTCTCGTCAAAGGAGTATTCTACTTTCGGACGAGGTTCCCTTGGTGGAGGGGCAGAAGGAGTAGAAGTAGACGTAGGTGGAGCCGCGTTAACAGCCAGGGATTCCTTGTTCTTGAGATTGATATTCAAGGTTTCTTTACCCTTGCGTTTGTTCTGGCGATTACCGCTATTAGATGTCGGGTGTTCATCCCGGTCGGGATTAGACATGTGTACCCCCAACTGCTTGAACTTGTCAGTGCTAACTTTAGCTGCTTTAGCATTGACAATGAATGATGGCCAGTCTTGAAATTGAGTTGACTACGTCCACATGCTGATAATAGGCAAAAGATTTGCCTTGCAAGTATCTATAGTTACAGCGGCCGGAGTTCCAGGAGGCATCTTTAATGCTTTTCGGCGAAATCTTTTATTGAAACTCTCAGCGGTTTCATTATATCTTTGTTTGATCTTGTTGAGGGCCGACATGGTCATGTCGTTGATTCTCTCATAGAATCGCTCCAAGAAGATTTGTTTAAAACCCGAGAACGAGGTGATACAGCCATCAGGCAAGCTCCTGTACCAATCGTATGCTACACCGGCTAAACAGCCGACGAATACCCTGGTTAGAAGAGCGTCATTTGGCTGAAGTTGAACAGTCATTACCTCAAAGTGGTTAATGAACTGACTCGAAGAAGTGCTGCCGTCAAACAGTGAAATTGTAGGAATCTTGTACTTTGGAGGGAATGAGACTTCCTTCCATTCAACCGGATAGGTTTGTTTGATCCCCAATCGCTGTAAATTGTCCTTCTCTTTAAAAGCCTCGAATTGAGTGCACAAGAGTTTGACAGCTTCATTAGCATCCTCTGATAATGAAGAAGGAGCAGGCTGAATTATAGGGTTAGGGAGAGGAACAGCGTGGTAAGTACTACCCCCAGCTCCTGACTGACTGGATGTGGGTTGAATTTGTACAGGGGGTATTTGAGGAGATACTACCCCAGACTTGCATTGACAGGCACTGACGATGCTATAATTTTAGGATTGACAGCAGGTGCGGTCGGTGGTACTGTATGTTAGGCCACGATGATAGAATGCATACTTGCGACTATTTCAGCCATGGTTTTCAGCTTATCCTCCAGTGCAGCTATTCGTTGTTCTTGATTTGCCGAACTAGAAGCATCTGGGTCCTCAGTAACAACATAAGCTGTCACTTCTCTAGGCACAGTAGAAGACACCGTCTGTTCAGAACTTTTGCTGTATGTGTCATAATCAGAAAAGGAATCATCTTCTGAATAAGAAATAGGAAGATGACCAGAAGTATCTCGACCCCGGGATCGGGTGTGTCGAAATACTCCTTCAGAAGATTCTTGGAGTAAATCTAAGTACCACTGGCTGGGCCTGCGAGGCTTGCCGAGTTTGGAGCACTTTCTACCCCCAGTGTCTCGATAAGTCATATTGACGGAAGCATACAACATGTCGTCTTCATCTTTTGACATTGATTCAGAAGTTGCAAAATTCAGACGATCGAAGACAGATCGTTTTATTGTCTGGCAACAGCACTTGATGACAACCTTATGATTACAATGGCGTTCAAGTGGTTGGACTGGAGGTGTTGAGATATCGTCCCACTTTTGCTTGAGGTGCTCTCGGAGGTCAGGAACAATGACGGGACGAGAAGAAGTTTGAGGGACGTATTCTTTGACAACACTCGGAACATGGTTCCGGCTCTTCAGATGTTTTGTCCCATGAGTATACAGGGAAGTACTCACTTCGTTAGCATAAGTGTCAGGATTTTTTATCCTAGAATTTTGCCTCTGATGCAGGTTCATCTTCGGCATTGGCTGTTTGCGTTTCGCCGAAGTTGATGTAGACCGAGGTCTATTGAGATAAACCCGTAGATCAGCAAACTCACCACCAGGGGTTTCTGTCTGAGACACCAGTAATTTTTCCTATTTTGAGCGGGACATCCGAAGAGTTGGAAGATCTTGGAAATGTGCAACTGGAGTAGGCAAGATGCCCCTTTGACCAATGTTCTTCCCTTTAGCAGGGAAAATTTTTGTACTGTTTAGTGCCGAGGCACATTAAGATGGATCTTCTACAGTAAAAACCGGAGAAGACTGAGAAAAGGCCAAAGGGCCTTTCTGTTTATGCTGAGACGGAGGAGGAACAGTCAAAAGACTACCCCCTGTGGGTTGCGCAGGAGAAGAAGCAACAACTTTCCCCCTAGCCATAGAACAAGCAGGAGGTGCAACTGAAGCTTTGGCAACAGAGGGCTTGAATTGTGCTCTGTTTGAAGGAGCAGTGGATTGCGCAGGAGGGAAAGACTTCGCCAATTGCGCCAGAGGAAGAGGGGCTTTGGATTTTGCCAAAGCAGCATAGGTTGTGGATTACGCGGCAGCAAGAGGAGCAGTGCACTACGCCTGGATAGTAGGAGGTCTGGTTTGTGCTTTAGCAGTGCAGGTGATGTTTTGCGCAAGGACAGGAGAGGCTACTGCCTCCTTGGCAGCAGAGACAGCAGGCTGCGCAGATGACTGCGCAGAGGATTGTGCAGAGGACTTCGGAGTCCACACTGAACAGACCCTGTTCTTGGCAGAGGCTACAGTGCGACGAGTATCCCTAGAGTTGATCATCGCTTCATAGGCAGTCTGGTTGACCTTCACAACCAGCGTCTTCTGCGTCGTTCTGATAGACGCAACGTTACATTGAGTTGTCACTTCCTCGTCGGAGGAGAAAGTCGTCCCCAGCAGAGTCGCCATTTTGTTTGCAAAAACAAAAGTCTTTATTTCCCAAACTTTGGAAGAAGATTACAATTGAATTCTGGAAAAGTACAACTATAGGAATCCAATCTGAAGACGATCGCTTTATCCCTTGGACGATGTGAACTTTGAAGACGATAGCCTCTGAAGAATGCAGCAGCACTTGGACAAGAACTCCTGATCTCTGATGATCATGATCTCCGAAATGAAGAGCTTGAAACTCTATTTATAGAGTTCTGGAAATAACTAATTTGTAGTTATTCTGGATTGCACAGGCTGGATTGCGCAGGCATTGGACTGCGCAGGCTACCAGTTGCGCTGGCAGTTACTCGATCATGGGCTAACCGTATTTAGATGCGTGGCATTGTCTGATTGAAATACGCTTGGTCGTGTACATGAAGCTGCCACGTGTTGAGCAATTGATGGCATGTAAGCCACATAATGAATGTCAGTTATCTTGATGGATCGCGCTACTTGAACATCGCTAGCTTCAGACTGCGCTTTCTTCTAGTCACTGGAAAGCGCTGGGATTCAGGCTTGGTCAAACTGCGCTAAGGTTGGACTGACAGAGTGCGCTGAAGGTGTACAGCTGTTCTCGAGCGCTGTACTGCACAAAAAACGACCAGACTCCTTATTTTTTGGGCTGTCAGGCTGTCAGAAGATCTGATCTTTGTCAGGTAATGATGGCATTGCCACGTCAGCATAGCGCGCTCTGATGGTAGCGCAGTTCAGCTCGCGCATTCGGTTTGTAGCGTAATCTGTTTGCTGCACAGTCCATTTAAAGTCTGCGCAGTTGAGAATTCTCTGTCTATTTGATAGATGCAACTTGATTTTTAGGACATACACATATATATATAAGACACACACACACACACACACACACACACACACACACACACACACACACACACACACACACACACACACACACATATAAACAACCAAAACATCACTATATCTAATTATACAGAATAAGACCTAACTCAAATGTCAGCAACCTAAATAACATCTCTACAAACCCAACTGTATTACAAATTCAAACCAAAAACCAATTTTTGAAACCTATACATTGGTAACCCATAATCAAATGTAATTCAACTGAAATGTATACCCAGTATCAGATATTGCATTTCGAGAACCCCAGCTCGAAATTACCTAACATATAAACTAAAATTCAAGGGAAAGAGTGTGTCGAATCCTAGGTGTCATCCAAGAGTCAAGTCATGTCCACACGTGTCCAAACCAGTGTCTAAAATCGTGTCACAGAGGGTGTATTAGAGGTCAGTAAAAATACTGCCTCGTACGGCCGTGTCGAGTACCCTAGGACACGATACACGCCACGTGGGTTCTCGTGCTCGTGTCCAGAGATAGCTTAGGGGTAGTCTAGGTGTCCAATACTGAAATGAGTCTAAGAGTCATCGTGTCAAAGAATCGAACCCATGTCAGTAACCGCTGTGCGTGTGTGTGTGTTCAGTCGAACCAGTACAGGCTTGAGTTCTTTTCGAACTCTCAACCAACTAGCCCCAAATTTTGAGAGGATGGTGTCAGAGGTTGCCTTCACCTACTGACCAAATCCTACGTGTTCTAGTGTCATGTCGAGTGAGTATGACGTGTTGGATAGCAGGGGAAGTGTCCAAGGCCTGTACTGGCATCCCCGTGTCCAAACAGGACACGAAAACAGTGTCAAACTCAACTCAGTCATTGGGATTTGTGACCTAAACATCAAGGGCTACAAATTTATGTAATTAGTTTTGAAATTCATTGACATTCATTCTATTGAGACATTTCATCAAATACTTTACATAGCACTCCGATACGCCTCCGATACGTGTATCAAATGGACACAAAATCCTATCAAACTTGGTCAACAGCTATAGTGCCCCGTCCCGCTCAGTCAATCGGAGGAATCAAAATATAGACGACGTTTAGACTTAGCCACGCAACAGGCTTGCTCGATGACTAGCCCAGGTGGGTGGCTTCGGTAAACTTGTCTCAGCTTGGCCTTTACACTAATAAAATAAAAGTTTTCAAATGCACAAGTAGGCTTGATAATAAAAAAGATGCATCCACATAGCTAAGGGAATAATCTCAACTGGGGTCAGACTGAGTTAGAATATGAAAAGGTCCCACGGTCGGCTTAGAAGTTTGCTTAGCGTGCTTTTAAAATAACACTCGATCCTTCGTCCCGTGGCTTAGGAGAAGGAAAGATGGTTTAAGTTGCCACAAAGTTAAGAACTTAGCCTAAGTCATAGACGTCGCCCGCATGAATGCTTGATAAATCATGCACGGTCCCATCGTCCAGGACTTGGCATTGTCTTGCTCGTTCCACAGGTTAAGTTATAGTACACGTTGTAGGGCACGACTTGTGGCGTAAGTCTAGGCACCTAAAGAACTTGGTTGTTCAAGTTGAATGTGTGTACATGATGTTCCCTTAATGCAAGGTTTGTCGCAGCCCTTGCTCGTCAAGTCGTTGTACGAACAAGTTAGACAAGAGTTTTGCTGGGCTATCGAAGTCATAGCAAGTACTGTACCCTGTTGTCTACGGTTGTCAAGTCACAAGTCCCACGATCTCAAGGCTCGTCATATAAAGTATGTGACATGAGCGATAGTGTCCCCTAGAGAATAAGTCAGTCTAAGGCACGAGCCACGGTTGGTTTAGGGAAAAGTATGTCACGGACAAAGGAACACGTTATGCTCAAGTTAAGATGAAAGATTACTTAGTAGTCGTTTCCTGGATTTTAAAGGATAGAAGTTCACGAGATCGGTACCGCTACTTGGGAGTCTCAATAAGGAAGTCCACGCGACAGGTTGTCACCGAGATTGGTCCTGCTA
This sequence comes from Iris pallida, assembly GCA_029216955.1. NCBI lineage: Eukaryota > Viridiplantae > Streptophyta > Magnoliopsida > Asparagales > Iridaceae > Iris > Iris pallida. The sequence goes on from JANAVB010034617.1 coordinate 22,341,620, forward strand.
CTTGGGAGTCTCGATAGAAAGTTGGAAAGCATGGTCATGATTAAGGAAGGACTTGGTAGATCAAGTTGAGTCCTGCATGGTCATCGGACAACTTGCGTACAAGAGGAATTCCTCGAACGATCGCTGGGCTACCGGGTTCGTGTTGGCCTGGAAGGAATTACGGACTTCATCGACGGTACGACTCGACTGAAGTGAACCGTTACAATATAGGATGTGGGTCATTCGGTAGGAGCTCGTACCTCATACGTGAATGCTCACCATATACAAAAATCCAGTATAGCTTGACAGTGCTAGTGACCACTCATATAGATGTGTCGGCATAAGAGCGGCTATCCGCGTGTATACCTTTGGATTGCGTCGAGTACTAGCAAGTTACGAGTTAGGTTAACAAGGTATACTTATAGCAAGCGCTAACCTTGAATCGGCGTGAGTAGGTATGCACGGTTGCAACTCCATTCTGGAGCCTAATATTTGGCTATAGCAATGACACGTGCTTCGGCGTGAATGCGACGTCATCATCGAGTCGTCTTGAGTTAAGTTGGGAAGGGTCGTAAGGCAAGTTGGTTAAGTCTGGTTGATCCTTGGGAGGCACGGCTTCGATCTTAAGGCACGATCAAGGCTATTGGCACGACCAGCACGTGTCATCTCCTTGACGTCATTGGCACGAGAATGGTCTAGAGACACATAAAAATAAGTGAAAGTCTTGGCACGGCCGCGTTTGCATAAGTTTCTACTTTACAAGGCACAACCCCGAATATATTGTAGTCACGAATAGAGTATAGCACGACCCTGTCATTACGTTGCTAAGTATAGGCCAAGACATCTCTGTCCTAAAATTGATACTAAGGCAAGACTATAAAGATAATCAAAAGGGATTAAGCTGCACTAAGTAAATGAACGTGTCAGTTTTGGAACGAGATGTGCGGTCACATGGATCAAGAACTTATACGAGACATAATGTATGGACATCGCTATTTTGAAGAATCTGCCACTCGTCTCTTGAAGCTTGTATTGAGAAATGAGAGAGAGCAGAGTGACTTGTAATATGAGAGAAAAGTGAGCATGAGAGACTTGTAATTTGGCCTCGTGCCCACATTATAATCTTTGTTCAATATCAATAAAAGAGTATTTTGTATAACTTGTGTTTTGCTTCAAATTTTTGCTACTGACTATTTAATGTTTCTGCTTGGGACTTATGTGCGACGACCCTCGCCGCTTAGCCTGTAATCGGCTGTTATGGACCTACCTTACGTGAACGCAATCTAGCCTCACTCGGCATCACGCCTTAGCGAGGATGATCGCTCCTGCAGGAGCAGGGTATGACAACAGCTAGGGGAACCCTAAATGAATGCATCTATGGAAAGAAATCAGAAATCAAATGGGTTTAGAGGCTATTACCTATTGAGAGTTAGAATCTCAATAAAATTGCACTTGAGAGCCAAATTCCTCCACTTCCTATGGTCAACTTGCTTCCAATCCTTGCTAGCAAGCCTCTATTGACCTCTTCTACAGTATGAGAGTGTGTTGCAATTGATTGGGCTCAATTTGGAGTTGATTTAGAGAAATGAGGTAAATTTGGAGAAGAACACAAATTAGGATTTGTAGGAGGCAATAGAAATAGGCAAAAGGAGGCTAACATGTGTTTATATAGGTAAGGGGGTGCTTGATGGCAGCCAAGGGTTTCTCTAGGGTTAAGGTTTATGTTCAATAGGAATTAAAGGCCCTCTACAATGTAAATTAAGCCCTCAAGCAAAGGCCCAAAGTAAAATATCTAACCTTAACAAATATCCTACTCCTAACTTAATATCTAGATATTACTAACCTTGTCATGTGATGGAAACTTCTAATCTAATATCTAGGCTCATGACTAATATCTAGGTAGGGCAATTCTAGGTTAAGGCTTAACATATTGATTAGCACAATATTAATTAATCAAAATTTATTTTCATCAAAAGTCAAAAATGACCAAAATAACCCTAACCCAAAAAGTAGTAAATAGTCAATCTAACCACATGGTTAGGTCTCCATGGTCATGGTTAGTCTCTAGGTCAAGCAACTCTAAGGTTACACTAGTAGAAAGACCAAGGTCATAATACACTAGATTAAATAGTATTAAAAATTATCATAAGTTATTAACATAATTTAAATCTTATTATTAAATAATAAATTTTACGAAAGTTCAAAAATACCCTCATTCTAGAAAAGTGGTGGTTAGATAAATTATTTTAGTGACCTAGCAGGCCTTTTTACAAAAGACAGTTATATTATACATGTTTGCTATTAAAAATAATTTTTTTATTTGATAATATAGTGAATAATTTCCTTAACATATATTTTAGATTTTTGGGATTTATCTAGGCGATATATACTTGTGTATTTATCTAGGCTATATATACTTGTGCATATATATATAAAGTGACAATGGCTCCCCTTTCTCCCTCCTGCTCTCTCCAGCAGGATCCCTCCCTCCACCGCTAGCCGGTGGTCGGCGGCCTCTTCTTTCCTTCCTTCTCCTCTCGGCACCATGGCCCTCCCTCCAGATCTCCTAGCTTTCATCGAGATTTCCTCCCCGTCGTTCCCCCCATCGCCCACTGCTTTCGCTCTCCCCCCTCCACCGGTCGACCACATTTCCCACTCCCCTTTCTCCATCGGTTTACCATCAGTGGCGCCGTCCCCGCTCTCCCTCAACCCTCCATCCTCCTCCCTTTCCTTCTTCTCCCCCGGTATTTCTGTCCTCCTACTGCTTCCCCCTCCTCGGTGACCTGGGGCGGCCCTCCGCCAGTGGCCCCCCGTCGGAGCCTCCTTCATCGCCCCCGCCCTCGAGCTCTTCCGCCGCCCCTCGGGGTCCTGGCTCAGCGCGGGCGTTTCGGCCTCCTCGCCGGAGCTACCCCCGACTTTACCGGTTTCTTGCCCAGTTTCTCGTACTATTTCAAATTTTGAATCTTTGCTCTCGTTCCTTACCTCGAGCCCAGCGCTCAATGAGGGAGGAACTACAGTGGGCGCAAGGCCCATTTCTTCTTTGGGCGCATGGCCCTCCATCTCCAGGGTGCATGGTCCCCTACTTCGGGCGCATGGTCCCCTACTCCGGGCGCATGGCCGTCCATCTCCAGGGCGCATGGTCCCTACACTCATTCGTGGGTGTATGGCCGTCCATACCCCCGTGGGTGCGTGGCTTTCGCCCCCTGCCGTAGGTGCAGGGCCTCCTTCCCCTGCCGTCGGCGCATGGCCTACTCCCTCATTCGTAGGCGCATGGCCCCTTCCTGCGGTTTCAGCCTCCGTGTCGGAGCCTTCGCCGCTTCCTCATGTCGGGCATCCATTCGATTTGTCAGCGGTCGGGCCCTCCTCAGCGGCAGGGATATCTTCGGCCTCGTCGTCGCTTGCTGGCCCCTCGAGAGCTGTGCCCTCCTCGCCCGTCACCGCCGTTCCGTCGCTCCCGGGGCCTGGGACGGCGGGCCCACCCTCTTCTCCGTAGGGATCGTCTTCTGCTCCAGGTCGTGAGCTCCCCGCGGACCTTCTCGCTCTTGGACCCCGCCTACGTGAGCCTGTACCCCTGTTTGTGCCTCCTCCTTTTCGTGCTGCCTCATCTCCCCTGCGTCCCGTCTTTCTCCTCTCTCCATTCCTCCTTCCCAGTTGCCCCGTTGCCAGATGTCGGTTACGACTTCCAGGCTGGCTGCTTCCACGCCCTCTCTGTCCTCTTCTGTTCCTTCCCTATCAGTTGTTCCATGGCCTCCCCCTCCTCGTCTGCTGCCCCGTTGCCTTCTTACGCTGACATGCTACGCCCGGACCGCACAGTCAAGAAGAGAGACCTTTTCCTTGACGTCCCGCTTCCTGAAGTTGTGTACCTCATAGAATCCCCTGTGCCCAAGGTCCCCTTCTCTGTCCAGAAACTCTCATCTCTTCCAACCTCCTTTTCCCACACTTTCGTCATCAAATTTTCCAACGGATGCCCTAAACTTGACCGGGTGAAGGAAGTTATTACTGGTTGGCGGCTTAACGCGGATTACAGGGTGGCACCCCTAGACCCCAAGCATATCTTGCTGCACCTCTCCCCCGAGCTTGATCACAAAACTGTGTGGTCTAAGGGTGCAAGTAGGGTGGACTCCTACCAAATGAAGATTATCAGGTGGTCAGCGGACTTCAACACTAAAGAAGACTCGACGAAGGATGCGGCCTGGGTGACCCTCCCAAACCTTTCTCTCATCTGCTTCGTTCCTACTGCCCTCAAACGGATCGCAAACTCTTTCGGGACCTATGTAGCCACAACATAAGAAACTAGCAACCTCACTAAAGCTCACTACGCTAAAATATGTGTGAAGCTCGACCTCACCAATGAGCCCTCCAATCACATCCTCCTTGAGCTGGGCAACCAGATGCACACCCAGCAAATAGTCCACGACAACCACATTATTTTCTACAAACACTGCCATCTGCAAGGACACCTAGCAGAACACTGTTTTCGTCTTCACTTTGAACTCAAGAGAAATATCGGCAGAAGAGACGATCCAGGTAAAGTCGGCAGAAATCATCAGCTGCAGTCACTCCCGCTGCTTCTGTTTCCAAACACCCACGTTAGATTCAACGAATATAAAGTCTCGCCAGTCAAGGCTACCTCCCCCGGCACAACTATGGCTCACAGCACCTCCGCATCTCTACCCCTCTCTAATAAGTTCAATGCCCTGAATGAGGAGGCCACTGAGCACTATCAGGCACTCGCCGTCCTTGAGGATCCTCACGAGCCCCTTGTGCCGAGATCCAAGAGGGCAGCATCCGGCGATCTCCCCTTGGATGCTGGTGCGGAAGCCCCCAAGACATCATAACGGTCCCCACCGAGCTCCCAGTCAGCCACCTACCAAGCAAGGTGATCACTGTAGAGGAAGCTCTAGCGATCCTGGGTCCAGAACAGGTCCTGAGAGGTCAACAGGTCATGGCCACAGGATTCCCCCTACAATCAGTAGGAGAGCAATCAGGATGCACAGAAGAAACCATCATTATACCCCTCCGACAAAGCCACATTGGATTCTACGAGAGAAAGGCTCGAACCCGTAAAGGACACCGACCCCAACACAGCCGAAGATCCTATCTGTGATAACTCCTTGGCCACGACGACATCCATCGTTTCCAAAAATAATAATAAAATAGAAGCCACTGAGCCGTCAACTATGCATACAAGATCCGCAGGCAAACGGACAAAAAATGCCTCCATCCACAGCATTAATGCTTAACATTCTTTTCTGGAATATGCGAGGTCTGGCGAATAAACCCACCAAGAGGCAGCTTACTGGCCTAAAAAAACTTTACAAGATAGACATTTTGATCATCCTCGAACCCAAGATCCCCCCCAAGAAAATTAAATCCATTCAGCTGCAGTTAGGATTCAACAACGCTATGACAGGCAACCACGACATTTGGATCCTCTGTTCGACGGATGATAAGATTGGAGTTATCCAGGATTTCAGGCAGGCTCTCTCGTGCTGGATAGAACACCCCAACCTCTCCAAGCGTGCCATTCTGTCTATAGTTCATGGCAGTTGTGACATTGCCGAACGCAAACAGCTCTGGAACGATCTCCTCAACATCCACTTCACCTACAGTAACCTTCCATGGCTTTGTATTGGGGACTTTAATGCCATCACCTGTAGAGAGGAGAAGTTCGGCGGCCGACCTTCTCCCCACACGGCCATGCAAGATTTTAACAACTTCATTTTTAACGCCAATCTCTCCATGCTCCAGTTCTCTGGCAATGCGTTCACCTGGTACAACATGCAAGATGGAGATCATCGACAATACTTTCGTCTTGATAGGGCCCTCATGAACACCCTCTGGCATGGTATGGGGATCAGCTCCAGACTATCCCATCTCAATGCCAGTGAATCCGATCACGCTCCCTACTGGTTGAAATAAAAAACACCTACAGTCAGATTAAAAAAACTTCCATTTTCTCGACTTCTGGAGTGAACACCCATAATTCAAGAACATCGTTATGGCAGCTTGGAACCACGCGGTTGAGGTCGACCCGCTAATCAGGGTCACCAACAAGCTTAAGGCGACGAGGAAAGCCCTTGCGGCTTGGAGCAAACAGGCGTATGGGGATATTTTTTAGGCGGTTTGCGTTGCCGAAGATGATGTCACTCGTGCCGAGGCGGTTGTCACGACAGATCGTTCGCCAGCCGCCAGGACCGCCCTTAACCTCACCAAAGCTATTCTCAAATTCCGGCTGAAAGTAGAAATAAAATTTTAGAAACAGAAAGCGTGGCTTAAGTGGGACAACGAGGGGGACAAAAACACAGCCTACTTCCACGCCTGTGCCAACGGTCGAAAGCAGAAGCTGACCCTCCACCAGATCAACGACGATTCGGGTAACATCATCAGTAACCAACAGGGAATCCAAGCGGTTGCCGCTGAGTTTTACTCTCATCTGTTCACCAAAGAAAGGGTTCATGGAGACAACACCTTTATGGCTGAGATCCCCCGCCTCATCGACGACACCGACAACTTGCAACTGGAACTCCTTCCGTCCGAGCAGGAGGTGAAAGACGCGATATGGGCCCTAGACACCCACAGTGCGCCATGACCTGACAGATTCTCGGGGGTCTTTTTTCGAGAGTGCTGGGACATTTTCAAGAAGGACATCCATGAAGCGGTTACCGCATTCTTCCAGGGAGTGACTTATCCCAGAACCATATCCTCCGCCAACCTGATCCTCATCCCGAAAAAAGATAACCCCAAGACTTTTCGTGATTTTTGTCCCATCAGTCTGTGCACCTTCACCAACAAGATCATCTCTAAGATCATCGCCTCCCGTATGTCAGATTGGCTACCCAAGATCATTTCTGAGGAACAAAGTGGCTTCGTTCGAGGAAGAAACATCCAGATAACATTATGCTAGCTCAGGAGTTAATCACCTGCATGAAACTTCCCGCTAGAGGAGACAACATCGCGATCAAACTGGACATGGAGAAAGTTTATGACAGGCTGGATTGGCAATTCATGATCTGGGTTTTCACGGTCGTTGGATTTTCGGAAACCTGGACCAATATAGTGTGGAGATCGATCAACAACTCGTGGTTCTCTACGGTTTTCAACGGTCAAGCCGACGGATTATTCAAATTGACTCGCAGCGTCAGGCAAGGAGATCCCTTATCGTCCACCATCTTCATCATTACGACAGACGCGTTGAGCAAAAATCTGAACAAGATGTCTACCATCCCGAACTTCTAGCATTTTTATTCCGCCAGCGGCTGCCCGATCATCATCCACTGGGCATATGCTGACGATATCCCTATCTTCACATCCGGAGATGTAGGGTCGATAGATGTGGTCTACAATACCCTCCAAAGATACTCCTCCTACTCCGGTCAGAAAGTCAACCCTGCCAAAAGTGTCATCTACGCCCGCCATAACATCAAGAGAGAGTGCGACCAATATTTCCAATATCACCTCTTTCACCATTGAACACCCTCCGTTCCAATACCTTGGTTGTCTTCTGGTGTACGATAAATCTAATGCAGGCATTTTTGACGGACTGATTAACAAAATCAGAAGAAAGCTGGAGGGGTGGCACAACGCTACCTTATCCCCAGGTTGTAAGATGACCCTCATCAAATACGTGCTCACATTAATTCCTATATATACCCTGGCTGCGTGCTCCCCTCCCAAGAAGGTGATCTCCTCGATTGAAAGCATTTTGTGCGACTTCTTTTGGGGACACAGTGGAGGGCACATCAAGCATCATTGGACGAGTTGGGACAATATGGCTAGGCCTACCGAAAAAGGGGGTATGGGCTTCGCAAGACTCTCTCACATTGTTGATGCCCTCTCGATGAAGCTGTGGTGGAAGCTTCGTACGAGTCAGAATTTATGGGCTAGTGTGAAGCCCATGACTTTAATTTTATTTTTAATGTCCCTGTTTTATATTGTTTGGTGAGCCTTTTGTTTTTAGCCCACAACTTGTTAATCATTTTTTTGTGTTATTAATTAATTACTAGTTAGTTATTTTTCAGCCCAATGATTTAAGCCCTGGAACCCACAACCCGAAGCCCAAACACAATAGGCTAACCATTCTCCCACTCACCCGAGTCTTCCTCTTTGTTCTGCCCAACCCGTGCCCACGTACTCCTCTCCCTCTCCACTATGTAACCCTTAGGAGCAGAAACTCTCCCAATCCACAGAAACTTTATTTTTCCACCATCACAATAACTCTTCTATCTCCCTAACCGTTCCACCATTCTCCGATCCAAGACCACCGTGCTCCCCTCGCCGCCCTCTCCGATTACAGACCCCTCTCCCCCACCTTCTGAGTCCGTCCCCGCGCAACCCTGCGCCAGCCTGACAGCCCGGCACCTCCTGTGCATGTTCCCGTGCGCGTGTCCCGTCTCCGTGTGTCCGTCCGTGTGCGTACACGTGTCCGTGCTCGTCGTTTCTATCGTTCCCGGCGTTGTTTCGAGTCCGAGGCCTCCCCTCAGTACTCCTTCATCAAGCTTGGGTAACCCCTTTCCTCATTTTTTCCATCTTCTGGTTGTTCACAGAACCATTTAGACCTTCTGGCCTTGGGTTAGTTTCTGTAGATTATTAAACTAAGTTCTGTGTTTTGATTATTTGGTTTCTGTGGTGTTAAATTAGCAATGTGGTAATAATATACATATTAGAAAACTTTATACATGCTTATTTGGTATTAATTGATTTATGGATTAACCTTAATAATTTAAAATATGGTTTAAATGATTTAATTGGTTTAAATAAAAGTTAGGATTATCACTTATTTTGTAATGTTAATTTGTAGAGATTCTAAACCTAATAAATGATTTAGTTATTTTATTTACAAAATAGTGGTAAATAATATTCATTTAAAAGTTATTATTTTAAATAAAAGTTTTGTTAGAAAAATTGTATTATAAATTATATATATTCTCATTTTAAAATGATTTCTAATCAAAAAGGTTTATAAAGAGATTAATATAATAAAAACTAATATTTATTTAAAAATCGTTATTTTGGCAAGAAAACCGTATTTTATGCAAAAGTTCTATTTTTGTATTTAAAAAAATTATTTTCCCTTTATTACGAAAAATGGTTTAAAAAATGTATTTTCTAAGGGAAATTATTTTATTAATATTGTTCGGTAAATAAATTCTCTTAATAATAAAAATGTTCATTAATGAATTATTTTGGTCTTGAATAATAATTTTAGTAACAATAACCGAAAAATAATTTCTAGCTAATTAAAATATTAGAATATTAGTTTTGGAGAAAATCATAAATTTGGTAAAATATTAATTTATTAAATACAGTTAAAATATTATTTTCCTTATTTTGTGAATAATAGTCAAAAAATGGGTTTTTAGTAAATCGTATTTTTGCGTAATTTGGTAATTACATAAAAATACTAATTTCTATAATACGATTAAATAATAATTTTTTTATCCTTAATTATTACGTTAAAAACTTGTATTTTTACTAAAACGATTATTTTGTAACTTAGTATCTAAAATATAAATGTTTTTCAACATTATTAACAAAATTATGTTATTTTCAACCCGACCAGACTTAGCCCTAATTAACTAGTTGGCGTTGCCCTTAAGGATTAGAGTGTAAATATTTCTAGCTGCTGAACCTGGTGTTACGAATCTGTAGGCTTGGGACCCTAAGCCCAAACGGTTACCTGCTACTCGTCGCTTTCCACGTCAAGGGACTATCTGAGGCAAGTTACGGTTATGCTATCTTATATTTTAATTAGTAATTGTCAAGTTGCATGTTTAAACCACATTGCTACACGGAACCCTCTCCTAGGGTTCAAATATTGATTGATATTGATTGTGGGGATATTGGGGGAATAATGTAGCATTTATGACCAATACCCCTCATATTGCATATTATTATTGTGCGAGCTTACCCCTCTTACACACGGGGATAAGCCGTATCGCGTCGCTAGGATGCTATTGTACAACCCAAGCCGGTCATAGACGTTACATATTCAAATCACATTGTTTCAAATATTAAATTATTAAATTGCTGGAAAATATTGTTTCAACTGTTTAGCTTGCACTTTTCTGTTATTATTTGAAATGTGAGGTACATACTTGTACTTGCTCCCTCCTGACTGGAGACCCAACATTTTAGGTGACAGCGACGAAGAGGAGCTGCCTTATTACATTTTCTACGGGACAGACTTAGGTCCCGCAGAGGCTGAACCAGGAACCCAAGAACCCTAGAATGTTGACTTAGCACTTTTTTTTTCCTTTTCAAAAAACAGTTGTAATAATTAAATATTGTTAATGTTTATTTATTCCAGACCCTTTTCCAATTTAATAAAATATTTTTATTTTTGTTAGATTTCTGTATGTTGTGTTTCACTGCTTGATACAGTTTACTGCCGCCGTCTCACAACGGTGCGGGATGGACATGATCCGACTAGACCCATTATATTGGGATCGGGTCGTGACATATTTTTTGTGGAGGCCCATGCAGGTCGGTCTATAAATTGGTCTAGTCGACTTAGTCTAGACCAGCATGCAGTCCTGCAAATTAGCCTAAGCCTAGATAAGACTTTAGGAAAATAGACTCTAATAACAACTAGAACACTTGGATGATATTCACCCTGTTACATCATAGGGCCGGAATTATATATTTAAAATTTTATTTTTGCTTGCTTATAGTTTCGTAGGTTACCTTGCTTATGTTTGTACTTAAACCTTTCAGATCATGACTTATGTTCCAAAGCTATTCCTTGTTGGCTTTTCTAAACCATTTCAACTTGACTTTCTTGAATCAATAAGATTTACCTTTTAGCCCAACTTATCTAGCAAATTTTCAAACTTTTCTTGGACAAGAAATTATTTTTCTAAATAATTTCAATAAAGATCTGTATTCTCTAAGTGATTTTGCCGAGAATATTCTTATTGGCTTCTTCTACTCAACTCGAAGCTCTGATGCTTCTATCTTATCTTGTGTCCAACTCAATTAGTCAGAATCAGATTTGATCCATTCCGTAAACTTAATCTTTGGAAAGGAAAATATCGGAGAACATACACTCCTCTGGACTTCAAACCAACCTCTTGATTCTCAAGAGCTAATGGAACATATTTATCTGATAAATTTTCTTGATTGCAGAAGAACGGACATCTACATCGTTTCCTATCATGATTAGAACTTTAGAACTCGTTTGAATTTTTCGGAAGCTCCTTTGAAATTCTCATGGACAAAGTTGAAAAAATATTCAGGGACCTAATATGGCTTCGTACATTTGCGTTGTAGTCATTTGTCTGAATTATGAAAACTGTGAGTTTACTGCAGCTAGTTGCGCACTGGTGAGGCAAAGACTCTAAGTTGAAGTGATATCAGGTGTGCATAGGTTTTCTGATATTATTGAGACTATGTCCTAAATGCATCATATTTGTTCCCTATGTTGCTCAGCTATGAAATGGATAAAGTTGATAGACTACTCGGTAACCTATTATTATTCAAGTTATGGAGCCAAAAAAAATTCACTGCAGTCAGGTGCACTCTGGCGATGTATGAATTAGAGGCAAAGTGACTTCAGATATATTTGGTTTTCGAATATTATTAAGACTATATCTATGCCATGGTTGTCCATTTTCCACCATCAAATTATTCTGACTTTGGTCCGAATAGAGGATTTACATTTCTAGCAGTTGTCTCTAATTTCAGAAATATTTTATCCGATTACATCCCTATCATAGATATTCTAATAACTCTTGCTATTCTACTATCATACAACTTGTTGACTTTTCCTGAGTCACAAACCCTTATACCCTATCCTAATTTGATTTTGAATTTTTAGTCCCCATCTCGGAAGATTCTATTATCTTATACCTTCTCAATAAACTGTTGATCTTCGTTTTTTTTCTGTCTTTTCTGTTTCACGAGACCTCATTTGATTTGTCCTATCTTATGATTATTTGATCATATTTTAATCGTACCTAGATTTTACTCGTGCCTAAAACGATTTTGATTACAACAAGATTCCAACTCTATCTCAGATCACATCTAGATAATTCCGATTGTACCTATATTTTATTATTGTACCTAGCGATCATGCCTCGAATCTGATTATGCCTGATGATTCAAAATCTAGAACGATCTATAGCAGGAATTTATAGAGCACATGAGTTATGAGATAAAGATGAGATAAATATGAACACTTATGATTTGAATCAAGGAATGAATGATTAATGATGTGAATACCAAGAAAATTGACATTGTAGATTAGAGGTTGTTAATGATAAGCATGGAGATACACTTTAGAAAGAATGTGTGATGAATCAGAAAATACATAAAGGACAACCGAAACAAGAAATTTTGGACTGAAAGTGTAACTAATTAAGGATAGAAATCGTAGGAATTGATGGATACAAAAGATTATAAATCAGAAACCAGAGATAGAAGGATTGTAAATAACACAAGGTGAGAAGATTTAGTTGGATATTTTTTTGACAGAGAAAAGTTTGGTCAAAATGATACAGTAAAAATCAAGATGAATGATTCGAGCTTAAACAAGATAATTAAATTTTGTTAAGATTTCGGGATCAAATATGGAACATGAGGATTTAGAATCAAGATATATACATGTTGGTGAAAATTGACGTCTAAATAAATTACAGAATGATCATATATGAGTAAGGAAGGATAAATTTTACTAATCATGACAAATTAGAGTATAGAAATATGATGTTGAATTTTGAATGTGATATTGGGCTACTGAGACTTGATACTAGAGTATTACGACAATATGGAGTGTACCAAATTATGATATTTTGGTCAAGAATGAATAAGATGTATAAGAATATGATTGGAACACATGTAGTGGTATGTTTTAGAATTAAAATTTAGATATATATTGACAAGCTGAAGGAATTATAAAATATATTGCGGAATATTATATGTGTTTAGTGAGAAAAGTTAGGAAGACAAAATTTCCAAGATTATGACAGTGATTGATACTTCAGGGATGACAGCAGAAATCCATAATTTTGGATAATGACTCTGTTTCTAAGGAGGAAAGAATGTTAATTGAAAATAGTGGATAAGGTTAATGAAGATATTGTACTAGATAAGTTTTGTTATGGGACAGTTAGCCTAGATAGGCATAAGGCTGTTGAGAAAGAATATCCAGACTGGTTTGAGGCATGATTGCATGATTATACCCCGACCCTTACCTTAAAATTTTGAGGACAAAATTTACTAAGGAGGGAAGGTTGTGAAGCCCATGACTTTAATTTTATTTTTAATGTCCCTGTTTTATATTGTTTGGTGAGCCTTTTGTTTTTAGCCCACAACTTGTTAATCATTTTTTTGTGTTATTAATTAATTACTAGTTAGTTATTTTTCAGCCCAATGATTTAAGCCCTGGAACCCACAACCCGAAGCCCGAACACAATAGGCTAACCATTCTCCCACTCACCCGAGTCTCCCTCTCTGATCCGCCCAACCCGTGCCCACGTACTCCTCTCCCTCTCCACTACGTAACCCTTAGGAGCAGAAACTCTCCCAATCCACAGAAACTTCATTTTTCCACCATCACAATAACTCTTCTATCTCCCTAATCGTTCCACCATTCTCCGATCCGAGACCACCACCGCGCTCCCCTCGCCGCCCTCTCCGATTACAGACCCCTCTTCCCTACCTTCCGAGTCCGTTCCCGCGTAACCCTGCGCCAGCCCGACAGCCCGGTGCCTCCCGCGCGTGTTCTCGTGCGCGTGTCCTGTCTCCGCATGTCCGTCCGTCTGCGTACACGTGTCCGTGCTCGTCGTTTCCATCGTTCCCGGCGTTGTTCCGAGTCCGAGGCCTCCCCTCGGTACTCCTTCATCAAGCTTGGGTAACCCCTTTCCTCATTTTTTTTCCATCTTCTGGTTGTTCACAGAACCATTTAGACCTTCTGGCCTTAGGTTAGTTTCTGTAGATTATTAAACTAAGTTCTGTGTTTTGATTATTTGGTTTCTGTGGTGTTAAATTAGCAATGTGGTAATAATATACATATTAGGAAACTTTATACATGCTTATTTGGTATTAATTGATTTATGGATTAACCTTAATAATTTAAAATATAATTTAAATGATTTAATTGGCTTAAATAAAAGTTAGGATTATCACTTATTTTGTAATGTTAATTTGTAGAGATTCTAAACCTAATAAATGATTTAGTTATTTTATTTACAAAATAGTGATAAATAAAATTCATTTAAAATTTATTATTTTAAATAAAAGTTTTGTTAGAAAAATTGTATTATAAATTATATATATTCTCCTTTTAAAATAATTTATAATCAAAAAGGTTTATAAAGAGATTAATATAATAAAAACTAATATTTATTTAAAAATCGTTATTTTGGCAAGAAAATCGTATTTTATGCAAAGTGCTATTTTAGTAAAAAATGTATTTTCTAAGGAAAATCATTTTATTAATATTGTTCGGTAAATAATTTCTCTTAATAATAAAAATGTTCATTAATGAATTATTTTGGTCTTGAATAACAGTTTTAGTAACAATTACCGAAAAATGATTTCTAGCTAATTAAAATATTAGAATATTAGTTTTGGAGGAAAATCATAAATTTGGTAAAATATTAATTTATTAAATACAGTTAAAATATTATTTTTCTTATTTTGTGAATAATAGTCAAAAAATGGGTTTTTAGTAAATCGTATTTTCGCATAATTTGGTAATTACATAAAAAATACTAATTTCTATAATACGATTAAATAATACTTTTCTTACCCTTAATTATTACGTTAAAAACTTGTATTTTTACTAAAACGATTATTTTGTAACTTAGTATCTAAAATATAAATATTTTTCAATGTTATTAACAAAATTATGTTATTTTCAACCCGACCAGACTTAGCCCTAATTAACTAGTTGGCGTTGCCCTTAAGGATTAGAGTGTAAATATTTCTAGCTGCTGAACCTGGTGTTACGAATCTGTAGGTTCGGGACCCTAAGCCCAAACGGTTACCTGCTACTCGTCGCTTTCCACGTCAAGGGACTATCTGAGGCAAGTTACGGTTATGCTATCTTATATTTTAATTCGTAATTGTCAAATTGCATGTTTAAACCACATTGTTACATGGAACCCTCTCCTAGGGTTCAAATATTGATTGATATTGATTGTGGGGATATTGGGAGAATAGTGTAGCGTTTATGACCAATACCCCTCATATTGCATATTGTTATTGTGCGAGCTTACCCCTCTTACACACGGGGATAAGCCGTATCGCGTCGCTAGGATGCTATTGTACAACCCAAGCTTGTCATAGACGTTACATATTCAAATCAAATTGTTTCAAGTATTGAATTGTTAAATTGCTGGAAAATATTGTTTCAACTGTTTAGCTTGCACTTTTCTGTTATTATTTGAAATGTGAGGTACATACTCATACTTGCTTCCTCCTGACTGGAGACCCAACATTTTTAGGTGACAGCGACGAAGAGGAGCTGCCTTATTATATTTTCTACGGGACAGACTTAGGTCCCGCAGAGGCTGAACTAGGAACCCCAAAACCCTAGAATGTTGGCTTAGCACTTTTTTTTATTTTTCTTTTCAGAAAACGGTTGTAATAATTAAATATTGTTAATGTTTGTTTATTTCCAGACCCTTTTCCAATTCAATAAAATATTTTTATTTTTGTTAGATTTTTGTATGTTGTGTTTCACTGCTTGATACAGCTTACTGCCGCCGTCTCACAACGGTGCAGGCTGAATATGATCCGACTAGACCCATTATATTGGAATCGGGTCGTGACAGCTAGATTCATGAAGGCCAGATACTTCAAGCATATCCATCTGTCACAGGCCATCCCCAACAGCAGATCCTCTGCGGTGTGGCGACGTATCCTTATCGGGGGCACTATGGCCAAACTAGTGATACACCTATATTTGGGCGATAGCGAATCCTCAACCTTTCTTGAATATTGGGCTAGAGAAACCTTTCCCCAGTAGTCCGACGGGCCGGAGGAACAACAAGATCAAGGACTTATGGGATTCCTCTGGTAACGAATGGGATTGGGACAGAATTCGCGATTGGGCCGGTGTCGAGGCTGAAGAATGCATCCGTCGTTGAGGCCTAAAGATTGGCAACGAAACAGATGAGCTGCGATGGTCGGCTGACCCCTCGAGAGGCTTTTCTGTCCATTCGGCCAGACAAGTGGCCCACGGTCATGGAACACCATCTCCGATCGTCGCCGTCTTATGGCATACATGCATTCCCAAGAAATGGTCCATCCTTATTTGGAGAGCCTTTCGTGAGAAGTTACCCACTGACGAAAATCTATACACTATAGGTTTCAACTTAGCCTCTGCCTGCAACTGCTGCTCAGAGCGTCAACCGTCGACCACATCCTATGCCAGGGGGAACTATCTGTCAAAGTCTGGAGAGTGCTGTCACAGCATTGTAGTAAGGCTCAAGGAGATGGGTGATTCAATGATCTCTTGACTGATTGGGCTTTCGCCTCCCACGGACACCAGATCGTAGCGGCAGCCGCAATGTGGGTCATATGAAAGAACCGCAATAAGGCGAGATAAGAGGGTCACCAGTACAACGCAGACCATATCATTAGGGAGGTCCTCCGGCAGTACAGTAAGATCAGGGTCATCTCCTCGCATGGCCAGACAGCTTTTTGGGTTTCTCTTCCCTCCTAACCTTCGGATTTCTGGTTTTGTTGGTATACTTGTTTAGGCGTCGGCATTTTGTGCCTAGGGCTATACTTGTACAGGCTTCGGCATTTTGAACCTTGATGGAGTAAAATAGGGGGTTTCAATATATATATATATATATATATATATATATATATATATATATATATATATATATATATATATATTATTTATAGAAAAGAAAAAAAGGAATATACAAAAAACAAACAAATAAAAACAAACAACCAAAACATCCCCCCAAGCACAGCACAACCCCAGCCGAGCCCAAAACGATAACAAAGGCCGACCCCTTTGGAAAACACAGAACATATATATACGTAGATCGACCGAGAGAGAGAGAGAGAGAGAGAGAGAGAGATATATAGAGAAAACCGAGACTAAACCCTAACCCTTAACTTCTCCACGCGACCCCGACATCTAGGCGCCCCTCTTTTCCATCCAGTGCACCGCCGGAGATGGCCGCAGGTCGTCGGGAACACGCAGGGATCGCACAACAGAGTTGTAACGACGACAGCAGCGACCCTAAATTTGGACCAGATATTCGTCTTGGATTCTCAATCTATTTGCGAATCAATTTCTCTGGTAAGAATCTAACCTATACCTCTACAATTCTATCTGATAAGTTTGAATTACATCGGACAAAGTTTGAGTTAATATCGACCCAAACTTAGTAAAAAAACTGTTCTTGAATAGTTTGTAAACTGTCCTAAAACCCTTCTTTGGAAGGCAGATTTCTGCCAAACCACCTAGAATTTAGGAAATCTATTTAGAAAAATGTAAAGATAATATAATCAGGAATAAAACCCTATCTTTAGTTTTAGTTCATGTTCATTAGACAGTAAGATTATCCTTTGTGAAAATCGAGCAAACCCATGAAAAATTATTTTTAAAAAATCTAGAATTGTCCCGATACAGGATTCGTCCCACCAAACCGGGTGACTTGGTCGTAGCCTGTAAGAATCGAAAGATGCGTACGAATGTTGCGAACGTGTGAGATTCGACGGAACTCGATTTCGTTATGCGTGCGCGACGAAATCGAAGCGTATCCGTCGAGATACCCTGTATCGATTCCTTTGTAAACTAGCCCATAACTTCATGCACGTTTGTCATCTCGAGAGAAAACTTGTGTCAGCAGGACCGTGATACTTTTTTGGCCCTGTGTGACAAGTTTGATCCAATTCTGAGAAGGTCGGCCGAAATACTATTTTGGCGGGCCCGCGACCCGATCCAACGGATGAATTTGTGCACGGTCCATCGGAATTCAACTTTGGACATACGATTTGGTTCATATTATCAAATCAGACCCATAAACATATAGTTTGACGACTTTAGGGACCGTAGATATTGGCACGCTTTTTGGTGCAGAACGAGTCCAACTATGGACATCATTTAAACCTAAAATTATGATTTTACCCATGTGTCCAGAATTGGACTTATGGGTAGGCTATCCAAGCTAATTTGACTATTCTGAACACGTTTATAATGTCTATTTCAGCTCCCGGGCACTTTTGTGAGAGTTTGACTTTTGTAGCTCGTCGATTGATTGGATAATGTTGGTTCTACGTGCTGCCACCAGGCAAGTATACCTTGCGTTTCTTTATAGTTTATTTATATGATTATATTCTTCTTCTTTATTACATGTTATACTAGTTTCTTTCGTTGGTTGGTAATATGTGTGCCTTTATATTATGCATGTTAGTTTAGTTGTCTCGTTTATATACCGTCATTGTTCATAGTTTGACATTATAGTTCATATTGGATTTGTCCTCACATGTACCTTGACTGAGTCGTATCATGTCGTAGGACGAGTGCGTCATAACTGAACTGCTATTTTTTTGTTTCAATTTTCTCAATCTGTGAGTCCACACTCGGGGCGAGGGTTGACTGTTTTGCACCTGCGAGTCCATACTCGGGGAGAGGGTGACTGTCTTGAACTAACCTGGGAGTCCACACTCGGGGCGAGGGTTAGTGATTTGTTCAAACCTGCAAGTCCACACTCGGGGTGAGGGTTTGGTATCCGTTGATCTCTTGTTCACATGTTTTCTTCCAGCAGTTCATTTATACGTAGTTGTTCTTATATCCATGTTTTATAGTCATTTGTCAGTTTCTGTATCTTTTCTGTTTATTTCTTTATGCATAATAAACTGTTAGATAGGCATATTTTATATATCTTGCTAGTCTCCTGAGGACCTGATGATCTTTTTAGATAGTTGATTGCACGGAGTTAGTTAGCTGATCACGATGATAGTTGTTTACATCTGCAGGATCCAGGTATTTGCTAGTGATATTACTTTGTTATCCTCTCGTGCGTTATATTCCTTATCATGATATACTCTGCTTGTTAGTAGTTTATAGACTCATGTTATTTTTTGGAGTCTAATAGGACATATATGCTAGTTGTCTGTAAACCATGATCCACAATGTTCATTCTTATTTTATATTCTTCTTATGGATTGAGATATAGTTTAGCTAACCATATTAGATGTGACACCCTATTCTGGACAACGTATACGTATTCGAGTTGGGTTGGAGTCTGCTTGATACGTAGCTCGCTTGCGCACGCACTCGTATCCCAAAAAGCTGGTACGAGTCGTGACACGAGATGCTCAAGAAGATTGGCTAATATTCGGGAATAAAGTTATACCTGTCGCTCGTTCGCTTTCTCTATCACTGAACTTGGCTGAAATGTATGTATTTCTGGGATACCTAAAATATGTGTATGATCCAACTAAGTGGTATACTGAATTCGAAACGAAGCCATGGGAAGGATTATCATGTGCTAAGTAATTGCACGAGTATTGGAGGAAAGAACAATGATGGTAAACTATTTTGAATCAAATTCGAATGCTGTAATGAGATGGTATATTACTTGAAATAAATCTAGATATTGTGAAGAAATGTTAAATGGTGCAAGTTGATCGTTGAGAAGTTTCATAAAAGTCTGTTAAAGTTTTGGATATGAGTTTTATTTTAAGTTTCAAGGACGAAACTTTTTCTGAGTGGTATATATTATAGTGTCCCGACCCGTAAGATGCCTTATGATGGATGGTTGGATCGATGAAGCCTTGTTAAACTTGGAAATATGCAAATGATCGCTCGGAAGGCTATACGATCGTGGCGGAAAACGTCCTATGAATATGAGTAGTGTTTAACCCTTCGAAGATCCTTTAGCTTCACGCTTAATAAAAGGATTGTATGCTATATTGCTCGTTGAGTTGCTGAATAACACCTTGCATGAAAGTTGAAAAGATAATAAAAGATAATTAATCACACGACCCGAAAACTATTGTGAATCATTTTATCGATTGTGTATTTCGAATCATTTCATGAATTGTGGGCTTGTATGTTGTTACTCTGAAGTACATAACAGGTGAAGAAAAAGTCCCAAGAATTGGGCGGTGTGTATATCGATCCTTAGCTCGATGAATAGATGGTAACACAGATAATAAGACCCAAGAACTAGACAGTGAGTATGCTTGAATTATGTCTGAATGGACGTATGCTAAACAGATGCTAAGTCCCAAGAATTGGGCGGTGAGTACATTGAGTTTTGCTTGAAAAAATATATGGTATCAAAGAGATAGGAAAGGGATTGGGTAAAAACATTCTATTATCCCGTCGTCGATGTAGAATGTTGAATCGACCAAGACCCTGGAATGAGAAAGATGGCAATACGAATGAGAGTGGTGGCTGAAGTACTTAGTTTTCCTTATCATGCATTATATGTTTCTTCATAGATAAGTTGCATATATTTGCATGGTCATGGACAACTTGTCGATAAGTTAGTTCGATAATTCGAGGCCACAGACCCGGTTTATCCTAGGAGAATAAGGATTGGTGCCGACGTACTGGCATCAGTATACGGGACCTTCAGTGGAGCTAGCTACCCACACTATAAGGGGCGCTGTTATACCTGAAAGACGGTCCAAGACGGCGTATCGCTAGTGACCTTCGTATAAATAGGTCCCGTACTAATGATGTCTGATGCAGGAAGAATAAGTTATTACTCAATTATAGAAAAGGATGTCGGCTGTTGGTAAGTGTAACTACCACTTTTCTAGAACAAGGGTATTTTTGTCATTTCATAATTGGTGTTATTTTTTTCTTTTAATATGATGGTTGTATTTATTAGTAGTCTAGATATTCATTAATCACGGTAGACCCTATTTAGATTGACTTGACCAATTAGTTAGATTATTTAGACTCTATTCATGGTTAGGTTGAACACAAGCCTTAATTAGAGCCAAACCACTTGGCCCACTTAAGTACCTACCTAATACTAAGTGTAAAGAGGAGTTTAGGGTTTGTCTAATGCCTATTTAAACCCCCTTCCCCCAAAATGGCAATCAATATTTAATTAGGGTTTCCACCCATTTCTTTATCAAAAACTCTCCCAAATTGTCTCATCTGTCCTCCATTTGTTAGGCAAAAGCTTGGGAGAGCTCAAGAAGGCTTTAGCAAGGATTTGAGGACTCTTTTTCCACCCATATTCTCTAAATTCGTGGAGCTTTGTGTGGGCTCCTTCCTACATAGGTATCACTCTCTAAACTTCCATTTATATGGTTCAAATTCATGCATTTATATAAGAGACCCCTCCCATGACTAATAGAAAGTATATTAAGGTCATAATGAGTCATATTGAGATAATTTCATAGAGTTTAAGGTCTAGGGAGACTACAAATTGTGCCCCCCAAGTGTTTGCTAGAATGACCAAGTGGATGTATAGGTCCTGTTTTTTTAGTTTTCTTGCTTGGATATAGCTAGGTTAATCTTTTGATCGGTGTATATTGATCTCTAGAGTATTAGGAATACATATATATGTATATATATATGTGTTTATATACTATTAGGACTGAATGTTGGTATCTTATATAGATATATATATGTATGTGTGTGCATATGTAACCATATTCAAATGTGAGTAGAGAAAATAAGATTTCAGTCTCTAAAAGGAAAAGGAGATGTGAATGTATCAATGGTGTTGCATTGCCTATACACTAGTCTTTCAAAGTTAAGACAGGTAGTAAAGGATAGAGTGTGTATTAGCCATAGATTAGGAAGAGCATGACAGCAACTTTAGATAGGAAGAGCAGTAGTAGCAAGGTTAAGATATGGGGAGAGTTTTGAATAAGGAATTAGTTGTAGCAGTGGCATGGGGCTCGGATAAGGGATTAGCTGCAAGTAGTGAGAGAGGAGAGGCTTGATCCTATACAAGTAGCAATGTACTGCTTATTTTAGGGTCGAAAAAGAAGCCACAGTGCAGGAAATAAGAGTTGGGGGCTCTACAGATTGGGAGGCAGGCCAATGGAGGGTCTGTGCAAAGGGTGTGCAAGGGTATTGGGCATTTGAGGAAAGATTGGTTGCTCTTGGCAGCATCTTAGTGAGGGAGCTACCCTCTCTGTGTAGGCCAATGGCTAGGGATTAGTGAGGAGTTGGTGCTGTTTAGTTAGTGTCTTAAGTTTCAGTTAGGAAATGTGTTAGTCTTGAGTGAGTGAGGGGTTGGACAGTAGAGGTATCTTATAATTAAGTGAAGGAATGTTTGTATTAGCGGTGATTGGTTAAGATATGATGAGTGAGTGACCATGTGAGTTAGAGTATCAGGTTTTGGGGTTAATGTTAGTTGTCAGTATATTTTTTGTGTCGTGTGTGAGTGTCATGTGTGATTGTGAACTAGTATTTAGTGTCAGTGGAGTCTTAGTATCAGAGGTACTGCGTGTATCTTATTTGGTGGGTAAATATATATAGGCAGAATGTGTTTTGACTTAAGTTATATGTAATGAATGAATAAGTGATTTAGTGCTCGTATCTGGGAGTGGCAAGTGTGTCCTAGTAGGGATATTTGCAGGAAATTAGGCTCGGGCTAATGAGTGCACTGCACAGATGAGCAGGGGGTCCTGCAGGGTTTGGCTTGGCCATAGGCAGTGTCGTGGCAACTTGTTGCAGTGCCATTCGGCTACTGCAGAGTTGTAGACCATTTTGGCCAGGAAAGGGTTGGCCAGGATTTGTCCCTGTTTTGGGAGCTTGGGCTTAGCCACTTGGCCATGGGTTCGAATTGGGACTGAGGCTTAAGAGGAGTATTATTAGAGAGTGTTATAGTGTATGTGTATAGTGAAAGGAAGATAATGTTCAGATTAGAGGGGAGGGGTTCACATGAGTATACCTTATACTCAGTTTTAGACTATTATAGAGTATCAGCATATGACTGATGTGGGTTATAAGAAAGGCAGTAGGTGTTGGTCAGATGTAGTAAGAGAGGGATGTGTTCGGGATCTATATTCAGTTTTAGGGTTTGACTTGAGAGTATTTGTCCATAACTAATACCTTGTATCAATTATTGAACACTGACACTACACCAAAATAGACAATTTGTAACATTTTTTTTTTAATTTGTAACGGTTATTACTGTTACAAGTTTCTAACTAAAATTATCGTGACAATAGTAAAATAAGTGTTACTAAAATAACTTTTTCTTATAATTTTTAATTCCTTTTCATTTTCCCTCTACAAAGTTTTCTTATCCCTCCTACCATCTCTCCCTAAACCCTCTTCGAGTTTTCCTTTCCCTTCACTCATCTCTCTGTCTCTCTAAACCCTCACCCCCTTTCTACTTCTAAACAAACACCCACTTACTTGAGAGAGAGAGAGAGAGTGTGTGTGTGCGTGTGTGGAGATCGGAGCATCAAGTCGGGATTGTAGATCAGATTAGTCGAAAAATTTCGGACATGGGGTTCGACTACGACAAGAGCTATGACATTTTATATACCACCACGACCCCTCCCTGGAGAGGAGGGCCAGATGGATCCAAGGTGATATCTTTCTTGTTTATTCTCCAATTTTGATTTCGATCTAGATTTTTAATTGGAGTTTTTCTATTTTTTGGGAATTAGGTATAGGAAGAGGGGAGCATGTCTCAATTCCATGTATTGTTGATTGTAGGGAAAGAAATTTGAAGCATTCGTGGCCCTTCGATTCATAGAGTGGTCGAATGACCTACGTCGGTGGTTAATTCTTCGATAGAAGCTTGCTGATTGTTACCAGCATGAGAAAAAAAAGACTTCCTGAGGATTAATTACTGAAATGATCACGTGCATGCCTCAATTTCATATAATATAAATTATAGGGATGAGTTTCGCTTTGTATTGTTTTAGTATGAAATTTGGTTTATTTGGGGACAACTAGATGAGTGTTAATGGCAATTTGCTAAATTTATTTCATTCATTGTCAACCAAGAGGATCATGGTATGCCTTAATTTCGTAAATTGGAGCCTCAATGGTTAGAGCCCTCGATTTTCAGGGAAAGGTTTCAATTTTCAAATGTTTGTGACGATTTGCTCAATTTATTAAATATGGTCGACAAAATTGGAGATATTTGTGGTTAGAGTGGTTAGAGAACAAATGGATTCCTCTTCATTTGCAATGTCTACTATGAACCCGATTGATGCTTGGATAACCAACTAAGCGATTGTAGCTTCAAGGACAATTTTATGAAATTAGGCATCTCTTAGTCTACAATGCCTAAGAACCATTAGTTTGGGATTTAATTTCTACACATTTGGCTAGCAATTTGAAAGTTCAAAATATCAGTAATGGTTTGTCAGACTGTTTCATTCATTTCCAACGGAGAATGAACAAGTTTTTTGGTGACAAGTGCTCAAGCAATCATTTTGTTCTTAGTTTGCAATGCTTAACCAGAAATCACTTGATGTGGAGATAATTTCCCAGTATTTGTTTAGAACTCCTAGATAATGATTTCTCCGAGACTAATCTACCATGGGTTTTACCACTTTATAACTTCAATTATGATAAGACTTGTTTTTAGGACAATTCGTGTGTGATGGCGGTTTGCTTAGTATGCATGCATTTTCAATTAGAATAGAAAACATTATGGTTGTATTTATAAAGTGATCACGGTTCTATTTGTTTGTAATGTAATAGGAAATCTCTTGAGTTAGAATTAAGTTGGGTTTTTTCCTTGACTTCGTACTTGTTGCTTCAATAACACTTCACAAATTTAGGGTTCCTGAAACAAACCAAGAACATCAAACACAACAAAAATACGTTAGGGTTTCCGAATTGTACATAGAAAAAGAATTTCTATCAGAGAAATTTGTTTCGTTTTTCATTCATATACATTAGGGTTTTTTCATGAACACAAATTCGTTTTTGCATTAACACAAATTCGTTTTTCATTTTTGCATTAACACAAATTCGATTTTGCATTAACACAAAAATACGTAAGGGTTTTTGCATTACACAAATTCGTTTTTCATTTTTTAAGGATGATAATCATCTGCCATAGAATTAGGGTTCCTGAAACAAAACAAAAAAAAACATAAAGAAGAATATAAAGACTCACACACTATAAGATCCCTCACGAAAAACCCAAATAATCCCTCACGAAAATCCCAAATAATCTATCAGTCGGTCGGTCGGTCTTTAGGGTTTTCATGAGGGGAGAGAGAGACAGAGAGAAGAATACGAGAAAGAGGGAGGGTTTTGTGAGGGGAGCATTACCTGAGGAAGAGGGAGGGTTTCGTGACAGAGAGAAGGGGGGAGGGTTTCCGGAAGGGGAAGGGGTTTTCAGTTTGGCGCACGAGTTATGAGGAGTTGAAGGGTTGGAGGAGAATACATTAAGATTTTTTCAAACATAAGACATAGCATTTTGCTATGGACGGTATCAATTTAATTTCTAAAAATCCAACGGACGGGATCGCCCGCTATCGAGAACGCTATAAATTATACAGCAAAACTGAATTGCTACTATAACTTATTTTTCTAATATAAAATAGAAAACTGTGTTGCTTCTCCCATGATTGGAACAGTAGATAGTTCAATTGTGAGCATTCGATTAACTCGGTTAACCGAACCGAATTACCAAATACCGAATTCGACCGAATCGAATAACAAAAATTTAAACCAACCGAAATATCCCGTATCGAACCAAACCGAACGGAATAAATCTGTTCGATTTTCAGTTTATTTGGTTTAACCAATATTTCAGTTTATTTATAATTTTTTTTTGTCAATATATATAGTAACTAAATATAAAAAGATATATTTCGTATATATATTATTAAATTTTCTTATTTGGTTTACCAATGAGAGGAATTTTAGATAAAATTTCTGAAAGGTTAGTGAGATTAAACCGAAACCGAATCCCAAAACCGAAACCGAAACCGAAACCGAATAAGAATTTTTAGTATTTTCGAAACCGAAATCGAACCGAATTTTTTTCAAACCGAACCGAATATCTTATTCGGTTAGGTTCGGTTCGGATTTCGGTCTAAAAATCGAATAATGCTCACCCCTAGACATACGGGCATAGCAATATTTAGAAAAAACTATACCTTTAACAGCGTTTATAACACGCTATATAAAGTGCTGTTAACAGTACTGCATAATGAACGCTATTGATAATGACATTCTAATAGCAAGGAGGTTTCAACGCTATAGATAAACTACTATTGTATGAACATTTAATAGCACTTCAATATGAACGCTATGGATGATTATATTATAATAGCAGGGAGGTTCGAACGCTATAGATAAACTGCTATTGTATTCTATTTTAATAACACTACGGAAGGAACGCTATTGATGATGACATTCTATAGCACGGAGGCTTGAACGCTATAGATAAACTGCTATTGTATGTCCTATTTGTTGTAGTGGACGGAACTTCTTGAAGTTGCGGACTAGAAGAGCTTGGTCATCACCTTCAGAATTTTTGTCGTCAGTATCTTCAGGATCAGCCCTTCGACGGTGAGCTTTTAGGGCAATCTCTTTTGCCTTTGGAGCAGGTTCGTCGAAATCTTTGAGGTCGAGCTCGTGGGTCATCAGCCTTCCCATCAAAGTTTCCATCGACATTGTGGTGAGATCATTACCTTCTATGATTGCTGTTACCTTAGGGTTCCAAATCTTTGATAGCCCCCTAAGTAACTTGCAGATCTTCTCATGATTTGTATATTGTTTGCCAAGAGATGACAGAGGGTTTGTAACGCCCCAGAACCAGAATACTGGAGAGCGGGAGCATACATAGCCAGCTACGTATATTGAAGTATAACCCACCTTGCTATATGGTCACGGCTGTCTAGATACGTGAGGGTTTAACTATAAGCCATCAGTCTCTTGTAGTCATGAACAAGCCTATTGTCTCAATCTCAAGCAAGTAATAATAGTACAAGATGTCAGAGTACCAAATATACAATAGTAAGGCATCCCATACATTACATATTTGGATGATCATGAAGCTAGTCATACAAAATGTGAGGACTAGCAAGAGTTTCAGTCATACATGATCAACCCTAGGATTTGCCAATCATGTTACAGCCCTTAGGCAGACAGTAAGTAAATGTGCAATACGAGCTAACACGTGCTCGCCGGCTAAACGTCTCAAAAAAATATTTGTACAATAAAGTGGAAGAACAAAAGGAACCCACTCGTTGCCTTGGTTACGCCTGGTGGTCACCATCTGACTGGAAGATAGGAAGATCCTCTGGAGCTGCTCCGATATCTGGCCATGCAAAACCAGCTGGGTCAGACCCCAGAAAGAGCAAGTGTCACAAAGGAGGCCTCACTTAAGAACTAAAACCATCAATTAGCACAAAACATAATAATATAATAAAACTGGAGATCTAGAATCATGATGATATACGGTAAGATAACCATGGAACTAATCAGATAACCAAGTTACAACCCTTAAACCAAACAAGGACCAGGGTTGTAACCTTTCATCTGAACGGAACTTGGTTTCTCACCATTTATCGATAAAATGAAGCACAAGTAATCAGGTCATGATACAATCTTGTACAGAGTCAGGACAAGACTAGACTGGGCTAAACTCCATCCAATCAATTATGACAAAGCAATGAGTACGGCTTGATACTTTAACTAACTAGGGTTATCACAGGCTTAGTTACTAACAAGATGCAATGAGATTATCCCAACAGCCACAATCCCTGCAGTCCATCCAGGTTATCCAGGTCGAATATTTATTCAAGAAGGGTGCAACACATGACAGTGTGCTGGAAATGTGCCCTACTCGTCGGCAGGCTACAAATCCACTAGCGCGTCCAGATAACGTGATCGCCTGTAGCTGAGAAATCTATTCATGACTACTGAATTATTCTAGTTATTAGCCTTAGTCAATTTTAGTAGGTACCCCTGACCGTGGTACTCAGGGGTCCCCGTCCTAGGCATGATGCAAGATAATACTGGTTCATTTGTACAAACACAATCGTCCACGGTGTCCAGATCATTCATTCTTGTCATGCCAGGCTAGCCGTCGCAACAGCTTATCGAGGTATATCATGTCAGGTTTACTTATCAAGATTACTTATCATGTCAAGAGTACGTCACAACGGACCACCAACAAGAATTATCATGCCAAGTTACTTATCAAGAGTGCACCGCGACGGGTCGCTATCGTATTCATGGAACATATGCAGAATTTATATGGTACAAGCATTCTATCAAGAGACCTAAGCTACACAGAGGGTCATGAGACATGAGCATAAATGTAGCAACCCAACATAATAATAAAAGGTGCAAGGGCTATGGAAAGAGCCATGCGGCTAAGGAAAACAGGCTCATGCGGCTCGGGAGAATGGGTTCATGCGGCCAGGAGGGATCGGGCACATGCGGCCAGGGGGATCGGGAACATGCGGCTGGGAGAACGGGACGCATGCGGCTAGAAGGGAACGGGGTGCATGCAGCTGGAAGGGAACGGGGTGCATGCGGCTGGAGGATGCGGGCTCATGCGGCTGGAGGATGCGGGCTCATGCGGCTGGAAGAACGGGGGGTTCTTATGCGGCTATGGGGATGGAGTCTCATGCGGCTGAAGGCAACAAAGCCATACGGCAATGGGGTTGGGTCTTATGCGGCTGGGGCGAAGGAACCATGGCCTATGCGGCCAAGGAAAAAATGGGTTCATGCGGCCAGGAGCCAAAGGTAGCTATGCGGCTGAAGCTGCCAGGAGCCATGCGGCTAAGGCCATGCGGCCAGGGGAAACTTGCCGTATGAAAAGCCATGCGACTAAGCACTGTTCTTCTTTTCCGTTTGTCCGAGAAGAAGAACCATGAAATCCATGGCTTCCAAGCTCCACTAAACCTTCATCTAAGGTCAAAATTCGGACTTCCATAGGTCAAAATGGGACGAAAAGAAATTTCCTACAATATGGAACCATCAAAACTTAAAAATAACAAGGTTAAATAGATCAAAATCCAAAAAATCCAAAAATTCAACAAGCTTAGATCTACAAGAAATGAATCATGAAAATTAAAAATGCTAAGTATTAAAGTATCTTAGAATCTCATGATGAAGACAATAGAACAATAAAACTTGAGTTCCTCCATGAAGCAAGTTACACTTGCCTAAGCCTCTCTCTCTGGTAGGTGGAGAGAGTAATAGAGGAAGAAGAAGTAATGAAGAAGAAATAAATGAAGAGAGAGAAGGGGTTGGCGGCTAATAAAGGAAGAAAGGGGATGGTAGGTAGGGTTGGTCCACATGCAAAACCAAACCAAATCGAACCAAGCAATGAAATGCCAAGATAAACCGTACAAATGAGACATACAATACGAGTCAAAATACGTACACGTATATCAAAATATGTAATACAAACTACGGACATTACGACTCTACCCACCTTAAAAGAATTTCGTCCTCGGAATTTAATTAAGAGGCTAGTGAGGCGAGGACAAGCTATACCAATCACAGACAAGCTATACTAAGCAGTCCACCATGCAATCATTCATTCAAGCAAGGAATTTAGATCATAAGGCATAAGAAAGACATTATACCTTACGAGTGAAACAGGTCAGGATATCGCGATCGGATATCATTCTCACGCTCCCATGTTGACTCGCCTAGAGAGTGATGACCCCAAGCAACATGGACTAACTTGATAGACTTGTTCTTGAGTATCTTCTCTCTCTGGTCCAATATAGACACGGGCCTCTCCTCAAACGAAAGGTTGGTACCAACAACCAATTCCGAATGATCCATGATGTGGCTCGGGTCTGAGATATACTGTCGTAATTGGGATACATGGAATACATCATGCACCTCACATAACGATGGCGGAAGAGCGAGTCAATAGGATACATCACCTATTCGCTCCAAAATATCAAACGACCCTATGTACCTAGGACTAAGCTTCCTCCGTACGCCGAAATGAATGACACCACGGGTTGGCGAGATCCTATGGAACACGTGGTCGTCGACAAAAAATTCAAGAGGGCACCGATGAGAATCGGTCCAAAGACGCTGGCGATCTTGTGCAACTCGAAGATGATCTCTAACTTTTTTGACCACCTCAACTGTCTGAGTAATCATTTCTGGACCGAGCATCTGTCTCTCTCCAATATTATCCCATGCTAGCGAGGATCTGCACTTCCTACCATACAGTGCCTCGAACGGTGCTATCTGGGTACTGGCCTGGAAACTGTTGTTGTACGAGAACTCTACCAGGTGCAGGTGATCTTTCTACGAATCACCAAAGTCGAGTGTACAAGATCTCAACATATCTTCCAAGGTTTGTATTGTACGCTCTGACTGACCATCTGTCTGCGGATGATAAGTTGAGCTGAACTGGAGGTGGGTTCCCAAACTCTCTTACAGACTGCACCAAAAGTGCAAAGTAAATCTTGAATCTCTATCCGAGGTGATACTAACTGGTACTCCATGCAACCTGATCATCTGCCTGAGATACGTCGCTGCTAGCTGAGCCGTCGACTGACTAACTCTGAATGGGAGAAAGTGAGCCACCTTCGTGAGCCTGTCTATAATAACCCAAATAGAATCTCTACCGGCCGAGGACCTAGGTAATCCAGTCATGAAATCTATGGTTATATGCTCCCACTTTTATTCTGGAATTGGCAAGGGCTGAAGAAGTCCAGCTGGCCTCTGATGTTCAGCTTTAACTTGTTGGCAAACCAAACACCAAAAGACAAACCGGGCTATATCCCTCTTCATACTATTCCACCAAAAGTGCTGACGGATATTACGGTACATCTTCGTACTGCCCGGATGAATGGAATACTACGAACTGTGAGCTTATGCTATGATCTTCTGTCTAATATCTCTACTGGATACACAAAGACGTCTCCCAAGTCGAAGTGTACCGTCCTCATGGATACATAGTTTCGGTCTTCGTACCGCTATACATTCTGCTCTGAGTCGCTAAAGCTTGGAATCTGCTGACTGAGCTAACTTGATCTTCTCAACTATACTGGACTGAACTTGCATACTGACCATCAATGCCACATTGGTAGGAAGGACAACTTTTATACCCATCTTCTGAAGATCTGCTAACAACTCTGGTTGTGTTGTTAGAAAATAAACTCTGCCTCTCCTGCTCAATGTATCTGCAACTACATTGGCCTTCCCTGGGTGATACTGCAGGTTGATATCATAATCTATAAGTAGCTCTAGCCATCTCCTCTGACGCATATTAAGATCCTTCTGAGTGAACACATACTTCAGGCTCTTGTGGTCGGTAAAAATCTCTACCCTATCTCCATACAAGTAGTGTCTCCAAAGCTTAAGTACAAACACTACTGTTGCCAACTCCAAGTCATGGGTTAGATAATTCCTCTAATGATCATAAAGTTGGCGTAATGCATAAGCTATTACCTTCCCATGCTACATCAAGACACATCCTAAACCTCTGCCTGAAGCATCACAATATACTGAAAATCCTCCGATCCTATCTGGAAGCGCGAGAATGGGTGCCGTCATCAAACCTCGCTCCAACTTCTCAAATGAATCCTGACATTCTGCTGTCCAAGCAAACTGCACATCCTTGCGGGTCAACTGGGTCAATAACGCTGAAATTCGAGCAAAATCTGAAATAAATCGCCAGTAGTAGCCGGCCAATCCAAGAAAACTGCAAACTTTTGCAACTGTGCTAGGTACCGGCCATATCTCAATAGCCACGATCTTCTGGGGATCCACTTCTACTCCTCCTCTAGTGATGATATGACCCAAGTATGAAATACGATCGAGCCAGAACTCGTATTTACTAAACTTGGCATACAACTGGTGCTTCTGAGAATCTGGAAGATAACTCTGAGATGCTGCTCATGCTCTGCTTCACTCTTGCTGTAGACCGGGATGTCATCTATGAACACAATCACGAACTGATCCAAATAAGGCATGAAGATATGATTCATGAGGTCCATGAATACAGCCGACGCATTGGTTGCTCCAAATAGCATAACAAGGAACTCCCAATGCCCATATCTAGATCTAAAAGCTGTCTTCGGGATGTGCTGCTCTCTGACTCTGATCTGATGGTATCCTGACCGCAAATCAATCTTCGAGAATACTGCTGCCCCCTTGAGTTGATCAAATAAGTCATTTGTCCTTGGGAGAGGGTATCTGTTCTTGATTTTCACTGAGTTCAAGTTACGATAATCTACACATAACTGGACGTACCATCATTCTTTTTCATAAGAAGCATCGGGGCTCCCCAAGGCTATCCACTAGCACGAATGAATCCCTTGGTCCTGAGTTCTTCAATCATCTTATACAATATCTCTAACTCTGACGGTGCCATCCTGTAGACTCTCTCTGACACTGGGGCTGTCTCTGGGATCAAGTCGATAGTAAACTCGATCTCTCGTACTGGCGGCATTCCTGGAAGCTCTTCTGGGAAAACATCTGGAAACTCCTCGACTATCCGGGGTAACTGTACTGCTGCTACTGCCATCCGTAATACTGGAGGAGAAGATTCAACTTCGCCTCAGGAAAAGGAAAACTCTGGCTCGCCTGGAATGCTAAAAAAAATCCTACCAACATGACAGTCTATCCTAGCATACTGGTTCCTCAACCAATCCATCCCTAAGACCACATCATAATCGGCCATCGGGAATTCTATCAATCTAGCGGGAAACTCTCTACCACTAACTACGATCCGACACGAGAAAAATACTCTATCTACTTCCATAAGTCCGTTACCAGTAAATATATTAAGACTTACTGATAATGACTCGGGCTCCAGTCCTATTCGTGTCGCGAATCGTGCAGACATAAATGAATGCGATGCACCAGAGTCAAATAACACTGAATCTGGAAAGGTGTTGACGAGAATAGTACCTGCCACTACCTCACCTGGTGCCAATCCTTCTTCTACGGTCATCGCCATTGCCTGACCATGCCCTCTGGGTACGGATCCCCTCTACTAAAATCCTTGCTGTCTGCTCTGACTCAGGGCTTGGGCTTGTGCATACTGCTGGGGGTTCTGCTGCTGGAATGCTTGTGATTGAGGCGGCAATGGCCTCTGAGGCTGATACTGTTATTGCTGTTGGACTGGTGCTGGTCCTCTCACCGAAGGACTAGAAAAGTTGGACGATGATGAACTACCCCTATTCGGACAGGATCCTATCTTGTGATCCGCTGCCCCACAAGCCAGGTACAATCCCTGCGCCCTGCGACATTCTGCCATCACATGTCCTGGCTTTCCGCAATATGAACATCCCACTACGGAAGAGTGCTTTTGCTTCTGCTGCTAAGGGTATGCAAGGGTTGAATGTTGAACCGACGTCACTGAGGACGCCCACCTCGAAGCTCCAATGGTCAAAGCTCTAGCTGCCGGGGCAGGTGCTGAAGACTGATTCATCTTACTGTAGGATCGCTTCCGACCCCCAGTCATGTCCACGATTCTCTGGGAGATATACTCGTGCCTCCTGGCTGCTCTCAATACCGTATCAAAAGTCTGATGCTCAAATTGCTCCACTGCCAATAAAATCTTCAGATGGAGCCCCTGCTGGAACTGCTGGGCTCTGTCGAACTCGGTCGCTACCAAGGTGGGAGAAAACCGACTAAGTCTCGAAAACTCAGCCGCATATCCGTTGACCGTCCTGCCCATCTGCTTAAGATTAGTGAACCTCGTCTGTTGGTCGTACCGAGCTACAGCATCGAAGTACTTGGTCTAGAATCTCTCACGGAATACTGTCCAAGCAATAGGTGCCACTAATCCAACGGCCTGTACCGCCCACCAGCTGCAGGCAAGATCCAATAACCGTAGGCGTACTACCGCCACATTCTCGTCTTCTGGAGTCCTGGCTGCTTCTAGAATAACCTCAGTGTCCTGCAGCCAAGTGTCTGCGGCAATAGCATCTTCGCTACTATCGAAGAAGGGAGGGTTCAAGCGCTTGAAGTTGTTGGCCGCACTGTTACCTGGATGACCTCCTCTTTTCAGAGCATCTGTCACTGCCTGGTGCAATGCATCACTTCGACGATCTTGAGAAGCTAACAATGTCCTGATGAGACCCACCAAAGTGCCATCATCAGGCTCTGCAGGTTGGACTGGCTGGACTGGTGGCTCTTGACCTCCAGTAGGCATGACTCTGAAGGCTACTCCTGAATGCTGGACTTGATCTCCAGGTTGTTGCAGGTCTACGGAAGGTGCTCTGCCTTGCCGATCGGTAGGACCAGGAATAATATCGCTGAAGAAGACGACATAAGGAATAATAAGAAAGGACCAGGACAGATCAAAGACACAAGCACGTGATCAGGTCAAGAATTCAGGGAGTTAGAGGGTACGAGCAGAGATCAAGGACGAGTGCTGATTAAGACATCTATTCGGTAAACCCTCACATAGCTTGATTTACAAGACTTGCATGGGCCACCACTTAAACCATGTAACGCCCCAGAATACTGGAGAGCGGGGGCATACATAGCCAGCTACGTATATTGAAGTGTAACCCACCTCGCTATATGGTCACGGCTGTCTAGATACATGAGGGTTTAACTACAAGCTATCAGTCTCTTATGGTCATGAACAAGCCTATTGTCTCAATCTCAAGCAAGTAATAATAGTACAAGATGTCAGAGCACCAAATATACAGTAGTAAAGCATCCCATACATTACATATTTGGATGATCATGAAACTAGTCATACAAAATGTGAGGACTAGCAAGAGTTTCAGTCATACATGATCAACCCTAGGATTTGTCAATCATGTTACAGCCCGTAGGCAGACAGTAAGTAAATGTGCAATACGAGCTAACACGTGCTCGCCGGCTAAATGCCTCAAAAGAATATTTGTACAATAAAGTGGGAGAACAAAAGGAACCCACTCGTTGCCTTGGTTACGCCAGGTGGTCACCATCTGAATGGAAGATAGAAAGATCCTCTGGAGCTGCTCCGATATCTGGCCTCGCAAAACCAGCTGGATCAGACCCCAGAAAGAGTAAGTGTCACAAAGGAGGCCTCACTTAAGAACTAAAACCAGCAATTAGCACAAAACATAATAATATAATAAAACTGAAGATCTGGAATCATGATGATATACGGTAAGATAACCATGGAACTATTTAGATAACCAAGTTACAACCCTTAAACCAAACAAGGACCGGGGTTGTAAATTTTCATCTGAACGAAACTTGGTTTCTCACCATTTATCGATAAAATAAAGCATAAGAAATCAGGTCATGATATAATCTTGTACAGAGTCAGGACAAGACTAGACTGGGCTAAACTCCATCCAATCAATCACGGCCAAGCAATGAGTACGGCTTGATACTTTAACTAACTAGGGTTATCACAGGCTTAGTTACTAAGAAGATGCAATAAGATTATTCTAACGGCCACAAGCCCTGTAGTCCATCCAGGTTATCTAGGTCGAATATTTGTTCAAGAAGGGTGCAACACATGACAGTGTGCTAAAATGTGCCCTACTCGTCGGCAGGCTACAAATCCACTAGCGCGTCCAGATAACGGGATCGCCTGTAGCTAGGAAATCTCTTCATGACTACTGAATTATTCTAGTTATTAGCCTTAGTCAATTTCAGTAGGTACCCCTGACCGTGGTACTCAGGGGTCCCCGTCCTAGGCATGATGCAAGACAATACTGGTTTATTTGTACAAACATAATCGCCCACGGTGTCCAGATCATTCATTCTTGTCATGCCAGGCTAGCCGTCGCAACAGCTTATCGAGGTATATCATGTCAGGTTTACTTATCAAGATTACTTATCATGTCAAGAGTACGTCACGATGGACCACCATCAAGAATTATCATGCCAAGTTACTTGTCAAGAGTGTATCGCGACGGGTCGCTATCGTGTTTATGGAACATATACATAATTTACATGGTACAAGCATTCTATCAAGAGACCTAAGCTACACAGAGGGTCATGAGATATGAGCATAAATATAGCAACCCAACATAATAATAAAAGGTACAAGGGCAATGGAAAGAGCCATGCGGCTAAGGAAAACAGGTTCATACGACTCGGGAGAATGGGTTCATGCGGCCAGGAGGGATCGGGCACATGCGGCCAGGGGGATCGGGCACATGCGGCTGGAAGAACGGGGCACGTGCGGCTGGAAGGGAATGGGGCGCATGCGGCTGGAAGGGAACGGGGCGCATGCGGCTGGAGGATGCAGGCTCATGCGGCTGGAGGATGCGGGCTCGTGCGGCTAGGAGAACGGGGGGTTCTTATGCGGCTATGAGGATGGAGTCTCATGCGGCTGAAGGCAACAAAGCCATACGGCAATGGGGTTGGGTCTTATGCGGCTGGGGCGAGGGAACCATGGCCTATGCGGCCAAGGGAAAAATGGGTTCATGCGGCCAGGAGCCAAAGGTAGCTATGCGGCTGAAGCTGCCAGGAGCCATACGGCCAGGGAAAACTTGCCGCATGAAAAGCCATGCGGCTAAGCACTGTTCTTCTTCCCCGTTTGTCCGAGAAGAAGAACCATGAAATCTATGGCTTCCAAGCTCCACTAAACCTTCATCCAAGGTCAAAATCCGGACTTCCATAGGTCAAAATGGGGCGAAAAGAAATTTTCTACAACATGGAACCATCAAAACTTGAAAATAACAAGGTTAAATAGATCAAAACCCAAAAAATTCAAAAATACAACAAGCTTAGATCTACAAGAAATGAATCATGGAAATTAAAAATGCTAAGTATTAAAGTGTCTTAGAATCTCGTGAGGAAGACAATGGAACAATAAAATTTGAGTTCCTCCATGAAGCAAGTTGCACTTGCCTAAGCCTCTCTCTCTGGTAGGTGGAGAGAGTATTGGAGGAAGAAGAAGTAATAAAGAAGAAATAAATGAAAAGAGAGAAGGGGTTGGCGGCTAATAAAGGTAGAGAGGGGGTGGTAGGTAGGGTTGGTCCACATGCAAAACCAAACCAAGCAATGAAATGCCAAGATAAACCATGCAAATGAGACATATAAATACGAGTCAAAATAAATACACGTATACCAAAATACGTAAAACGAACTACGGATATTACAAGGGTTGATGACGTCAAGGAACCTTGTTATCATTTGGGTGATCGTCTCATTAGGCTTCATCTTGAACGTCTCGTATTCTTGAGTGACACGACTGATTTTTGACTTCTTGACTTTGGTGGTTCCTTCATACGTCACTTCTAGAAGTTTCCATACATCGTGCGAGGTGGTACATGTCGAAACCATGTTAAACTCATTCTTGTCTATTGCACAAAATAAAGCATTAATAGCTCTAGCGTCTAGACTTGCCTGTTTATTTTCCTCGTCGGAATATTTGTCGTTGGGTTTCTCGACAAGATCTCCATTGATAACTATTCTGACGGGCTTTTTCTAACCATCGGTGACAATGGTCTACAGGTCAAAGTCTAGAGACTTGAGATAGAAACTCATCCTTGTTTTGCCAATAGGTGTAGTTTGTTCCATCAAATATGGGAGGCCTATGAGTGGACTGTCCTTCACCATGATTGAAAAACATAGGTTGTGTGGTTGCCATGGATCAGCTTTAAGATGTTAGTCCTTGTTGAGAGAACCTGGCTATGATACCAATTAAAGAATAGGTAGGCAACTCTAGAGGAGAGTGAATAGAGTTTATGATAATAATATCTAATTAAAAAATTAAACCCTTTCACCAAAGTAAATAATCAGAGTAAATACAGAAATTATAAAGAGCAAGAGAGCATACGCAAATACAGTCGATTTTAACCTGGTTTCCCTCGTGGAGGACTAGTCCAGGCATGAGAACTCTAGCTCAGGATTGAATCCAATATTTATGAAATAGTAGTTATACCCCATGCCTTTTCTTCAGAAGAGCACGTTAACTTCTTACAGAGATCGCGGTGGCGATGCTTGGAATTTTTCAAGTGACTTTCTTGACTCTTATACAAACTCCTAACTGAATAGCACTGAGCACTTTGAGGCTTAGGAAGCTTGTGGCTAGTAGATGAGAAGGTTAAGGCTTGTATAAGGCTTTGTAGAGAGAAGAGAAGAGAAGAATGGATGATTTGAAATGAGAAAATTCAAGGCCTATTTATAGGATTCTGGATAGGCAGAATTCGGCCAGAATTCTGTGTCAATAATTCAAATTTTTGGCCGTTGGACAACTAGCATACATCAAACCCTAAAAATTAGGGTCCTATAATTTAGGGAACATAATTCGGTCCGAACTCTGTGTGGAGACAGAGTTCGGCCCGAACTCTGTCTCCATGAGACAGAATTGCTCAAATGGGCTATGTGGGCCAGTTTGGTTTGGTGGAGCTTTTGGTTTGTGGTTTGGAGATAGGTATAGGCCCAAACTACTCAGTGCGACTCAGTTTACATTTATCTAGACTCAAATAAAAGTAAAAGTACAGACTCAAAAACTGAGCACGCTGCAGGATAGAGCCGACGTCCGTCTTGCACTGAGTTCTGTCTTGATGTGTCATATTGAATTATGACAAGTATCATATTGTCAATTTGATCAATATTTGGTTGACTGTGATTTTGTGTCAATAATATTAGGATACTAATATTGTTTACTGCTGCTATTTGGATAGAGGAGAGAAGAGCTAACCCTCTGACACCTCTTTATCTCGTGAAACAACTAGGTGAGGTACAAAGTTGAGCATGGGGGTTTTGCTACATCAATTAGGAAGACCCCTTGAGTCAGGTTTTGTTTATGTTCAGCCATGCAGTTGTCGTATCCTATCTCATTCATTTTTCACTTGTCTCAAATCTTCGAGATTCTTCCTTGGCAAAATAACTATACTAATTAGATGCCCTAATCCCTTATAAGTCGAGTAGGAGAAATTTGTAGACTTTAGAAAATGTGTCTGCCCACTTTTCCGTAAAAAAAAGAAATATAGACATCAAGGAATTTGTTTTGCATCCTAAATTACTGTCCAATTATATTCTTATAGGTTACTGATTAACTCAAAATTCAAGATCTTCATTCTCTACCATAGTGCAGTCAAAAGTTGGAACTTAAAACATCATAAATTCTTCTGGAATGATACTAGCAAGTCTACACAAAAAACACCTGGAGGTCATAAAATCTATTAAGATTCTGATTTTTGCACAGAAACTTTCTTGTTTCTGTATCTGTCAAATTTTATAGCATAAAAGAAGCTCTTTACCTTGTATGTTGATGACTTTTCCATGTGATGTAGGATTTCAATGCTTTAAACACAGAAAATAATATTCCCCTTCATTGGGCTTGCCTCAATGGGCATATAGAGGTGAGGCCAATTCTTCCACATTATTGTGGTTTTATCAACCAAGTTGCTACAATTACTGGTTTGAAAAAGCATAATAACTTGTAGGTTGTCAAGGCTTTGATTCTTGGAGGAGCTACTGTGAGTGCACTGAATAGGTATGTCAATCCCATTCAGCCAAATGTAAAATGTCATACAAGAAAAAGAAAAAAGGGAAAAGGATAACCAATCAGAAGTTCCTTGTATTTTTTAATTTTGGATATTTACTTTGGCTTCTACTTGGTTGTTCATAATTTGGTAGCTATGAGAGGACACCAGTAGATGAAGCTGTCAACAGGGGAAAGCTGGATGTGGTGGAGGCAATTAGTACTGCAGTAGCTCAAGTCGAACTGGAAGGCGTCAGGGTTTCTTAATGTAGTTTGTCGAAGTCCTCTACACACCTCTGTATAAGTTGACATCCTTTCTATCGTTTCTAGTTTGCTTTCTTTCTCTCTGCCTCCATTGATTTTTAATGGTAAAGAAGAATGGTATATAGTAATAGACACATTTACCATTTTGGAATTTCCATACTTCCTATTTTAGGCTGTTGTGCTAAGCCTATTTCAGGCTGAGCTAGACTTGAAGCAAATTGGTTTGCAATGATTACATTATACATGAAATTAACAAAATTCTATTTTTGAGATGTTACTGACATCTGAGTTATGTGGTGGGTGACTTGCAGGCTGGGCTAGAGATTGGAATTTTCAATGTATGAATTCCTAACATGTATTCTTATAGTTACTTCTTTATACCAACACTTTCTTTGAATATATGTAGATCCTAGGATTAATCATTGTTGATTTTTAATGGAAATATATATGGATTCATGTCGCTTGACATGTCTGTCGACGTCCTCTATCCACCGTGGACACCCTTGGCCGCCATGAATCCTATACACACCATTTAAAACCTTCGTACTTATACATTTAGTATAAGTCTACATAAAATATATGAAATAATTTTGCTGAAAAAGTTTGCTTTTCTCTTACATTCTTTTGAGAAGCCGAGAAACCACTTGGGCATGCGCCAACGCTTGGATTCCAAAGATCAACATGAAGGAAAAGTGACTGATTACAGGTATCAGCTTAAAATTGTGATTCATTACAGTTTATTTATTTTGAAGGCTATCTACTAACATATCTACTGCTTTTGAGTTATATTAAATTGTCAATGGAAGCTTCACAACTAAGCATACTCACACAGGATGAATCTGGGACAAAGTGGAAGCTTCACAACAAAGCATCCAGGTGCTAACCAGTCATCTCAACCTTTGGACAGGGTGAACCACCATGGTTTGTCGCAGCCACCTATATCACCTTCCTCTTACCCAGGCACCGATTACCCTCCCGATGATTATCAGCAGATTCCACCATGTAATAGTCCAGATATCTCTTCCTACCTTCAAGCTTACCACCGCCAGTCATACTCTAATAACCAGCCATCTGCACCTCAAAGCTACCATCCAGAAAATTCCACCCCTCCCCCTCCTCTTCCTCTCTACTCATACCCTAATTTCCAGTCTTACCCAAGCTTTCATGAGACTACCTTCCCTGCAGCTCCAACTCACCAGCCTTCCTACTACCATGGTGCAACTGATGCAACAACTTACACCCACTAGCTCCTTCTATCTCAAACTACTCATCACCATCTATGAATTATGATTATGGTAGCATCGAGAACCATGTTGCTCCTACAGTCCCAGTTGCTCCCACCTACAAGCATGATCCCAATTATCAGCCGTCTATGGAGAATATTGCCAAGGCTCACAAGGCAGCGAGGTTTGCTGTTGGTGCCTTGCATTTGATGATGTAGCGATCACAGTGGATTTTGTTTAGAAATCTCTAGATACCAATCCTTCAATTGAAACATACTGATCAGATTGTTTTGCTCTTACAAAATTACTGTACATGACAAATTTACAATACAGGCTTGTGCATATATTTCTACAAGTTCTGAATGTAAACTCCTTTGTGGTGTATTGAAAGAGAGTGATAAACTGAAGGATTGGTAATCTTATGTACACTATGATGAAGTCACTGATTGTGCTCGTTCTTTCAAGTGTGGTGCATTGAATTTTGTTGTTGATATATACACTCGTCTTTGTAGCAGTCTTATGCTTTTCTACTTCTTGATTTTTTCTGATGGTATATATTCTATTTTTGGTAATCTTATGTACACTACAGTGAAGTTACTAATTGTGCTCGTGCTTTTAAGTGTGGTGCATTTAGCATGGCTTCTTACAGGTATTCAAATAATCTGATCCAAAAATTTGTGATACAGGCTCATGTTGTTTTACCATTTAGCATGGCTTCCTACAGGGATTCAAAAAGAGTGATAAATTTAGTCACGGTTATTAACGTTACGAA
This sequence comes from Iris pallida, assembly GCA_029216955.1. NCBI lineage: Eukaryota > Viridiplantae > Streptophyta > Magnoliopsida > Asparagales > Iridaceae > Iris > Iris pallida. The sequence goes on from JANAVB010034617.1 coordinate 22,383,127, forward strand.
AACCGTTACAAAATTGATTGTGTAACGGTAATAACCGTTATGAAATTTGTTATAAAAATTTGTCACGGCTAATTAGTCACGGTTATTATCGTGACAATTTTTTTATCACGGTTATAACCGTTGGCAATTTTCTATTTTGGTGTAGTGTGATTTGGGAGTAAGTGTACTATGGAGTATCAGGTGTTATAGAGGGTCCAAGGACTTTACAGTAGGCACAGTGTATAGGAGTCTTGTGGAGGGATTGTTCATATATTGTGTGGGTGCCTATATATATATCAAGTGTTATAGAGGGTCCAAGGACTTCACAGTAGACAGAGTGTATAGGAGTCTTGTAGAGGAATTGTTCATATATTGTGTGGGTGCCTATATATATATATATATATATATATATATATATATATATATATATATATATATATATGTGGGTGCCTATATATATATATATATATATATATATATATATATATATATATATATATATATATATATAAATATATATATATATATAAAAGAAACCCCTCATTTATTAAATAAGGTTGAAACAGCCGAAGCCAGAAACGTATACAAGGCAGAAGAAACAAAAGCCTATACAAGTATACCAACCAAAAGGCAGAAGAGGGTGAGAGGACGCTAGACCCCCCGAGGCTAGGGAGGGATCAAAGACCAGAAAGTAATCGGGGTGTGGGAGCACAGGGTGCTCCGCTTACGAACTTGCCGGAAGATATATTATATATATGTGTGTGTGCGTGTGTGTGTGTGTGTGTGTGTGTGTGTATGGTGTCAGGTGGGTACTAAATGATTTGTTAAGTGTTAAAAAAAATCAGTAAAGGGGGTTAGCCTATAGGCTTATATGATAGGAAGTGGAGTGAAGAGCCATGTAGGCAATGAGAAATTATGGTAATAGTGTGTTAGTTGATTTGGAGGTTGGTAGTACATAGGGAGGTAATGTAGGGAAGATGAGAATTTGCCATTTAGCCTTAGTGTCAGTTAATTGGGATGTGAATTTGGATATGGATGCATCATGGCTTAGTGTGTTAGCCATGTGTATCCTATTAAGTATGTGTTTAGTGTCATGAAGTGAAGTGGCAGCGGTGTTAGTGTCCCTTGTGCCTAGGGACAGGGTGAGTTTTGTTGAGAGCAGTCAATGTCGTGTATCCTGCAGTCAGTGAGTAATAGAGTGTGTTAGTATTTAGTGTGCAGTAAGTTGGGTTTTAAGTTAGAGTATCATATATGTCACGCCCCAGAACCAGAATACTGGAGAGCGGGAGAATGACTCAGCCAGCTACGTATTACGGATAGATGAATACCGTATAATACGATCAATGCTGTCTAACAAGACGAGGGGGTGCATACTACATGAAAGTCTCCCTATGGTCACTTCACATCTATTGTCTCAATCATTCAAACAAGAAACAGAAATAGAGAACATGTAAGATAAAGCAGTAAGGCGTCCCAAACGCTCAGTCAAAATGTTCTTGATATATGGCTTTACAAAACATAGCCAGATGATGTAGCAGGATATACACAATTGTTATCAGCTACAGTCTGCCTTAATTACAATTATGCAAAAGTAAGTACAAGACAATCTGACTAACATGTCGGGGCCAAACATCAAAGTATAAAGTAAATAACAAAACGAGCGGGGAAGTAAGAAACACACTCGAGTCCTCCTGCGATCATCCCTCTAGTATTGACCATCTTGGAGGTAGAAGTAAGCTGGATCCTCGGGGACCGGCTCTAAATCTGGCCATGCAAAACCAGAGAGGTTAGACCTCTAATAGCAAGTACCGCAAGAGAGCACGATATGAGGAATGAAGCCAGTAATAAGAGAATATGATAATAGATCTCTGCTATCTACTAGGATTCACATAACATCACGACACTTCGAACCAACCTCCCAACCAAACAAGGACAGAAGTTGGCCCGTCATGTCCTGACATTCTGATCATCTCAATTAGGTAACAGAGTAGATATAGTACACAAAAAAATTAACTTAAACGGCCATACAACTACTACGGCTTGCTACAGTGAGTCCCAAGTTATCCTGAAATTATACAATAAAGGATTCCTCAGTTCTTACTATGTGCAAGCAAGGCTAGTCTATCCAGTCAATCAATTGTGCCGATCATAAATTAGACGAGTCCCAGCAGGATGCCCGTTATAAATATACAATATACAATAAATAATATAAGCAGATACCGCTCCCTGCCCGTGTGGCAGATTTGCAGTATCTTGGGAACCAGCCGGCCTGTCGGGCACTTAATAGTCCCAAAGAGGGCTTCCATGTAAGAACTCGGGAATCCATTCTCTCCATGCAATCATTATTTTATTTAACTTAGTCTCTACGTTGAGTGAAGTCCCATGCCGTGGGTCATGATCATTCAAAATAAGTACTTTTTGTACATGGTAGGGCATGCCCAACTCTACAACGATACCCGTGCGGTTAGGTTGTAGGCCTTACATAGCGTAATGCAACAATCAAAACTAACCACGGAATAATCATGTCTTGACCATAAAGTAAACATGCTATTTTTGTAAGATAAATAAATAAATAAATAAATTGAAGCCTGCATGTGCCTGTATGCCAATATTCGGGATTAGCCAGTCGATTTTAATAGTTCATAATTAATATGAACGTATCTCATTCATTCAATTCAATAAGACGACTAGCCAGTCTCTTAGTTCCAACTAGGAACGCATGATCAATTATTAGTCAATGTCACAATCATTATCAATGGTGACAAGGCATGAAAGTCAACTAGTATTCAGTGGGATCGAGTCTACAACTCTCAGGGTTTAATTCCAGTCATACTGGGTATCCATAAACCAATCAAGACACAGGGCACGTTCTACACAACCATATGTATTAAAAATATTAACATGCCAAGATTATCGAGTTCATGCCAAAAGACGTAAGGATATAATAGGAGAATTATCATGCCAACATAAAGAAAATAAATTATAGAGCAATAGGAACACCAAGGTTAGATTACGCCAAGGATGATCTATGCCATGACTAGTCTACGCCCAAGCTTTACGCTCAGGCAATAATACGCGCGTAAAAAAGCCTGCCTGCGTAAAAGCCTGCCTGCGTAAAGCCTGCCTGCGCAAAATAGAGTCGGGCGTAAAACTTGTCTTACGCCAAACTTAGAAGAGTACGCGTAAAACATAAAGTTATGCGTAAAGGAAGTACACTTAAATAAAGGAACAAGGTTGAGCGTAAAACTCGTTTTACGCCGAGCCAAGGGGTACGCGTAAAAAGATTTGAGTTTACGCCTGAGGCACTGTGCGCGTAAAATATTGCATGCGTAAAGGATCGAACCATGCGTAAAAGTTGCTCGTGTAAAGAGTCAATTTTTACGCCTGAAACGTTGTACACGTAAAAACGATTACGCCAAGTTAAGTAGACTTGCGTAAAACAGTTTTACGCTGATACGAGTGATTGTGGGCGTAAAGCTCGGCACTACGCGGACACGTATAACGTGGGCGTAAAAACTCAATATTACGCTGGCACGTATAACGTGAGCGTAAAGACTCAATATTATGCTAACACGTAACAACGTAGGCGTAAAAACTCACTATTATGCTGGCACGTATAACGTGAGCGTAAAGTTCCTTCCGAACTCTAATTCCCATGGAACCTTCGTTCCTAGCCAGAAATAGGGTTTCCATGGGTGAGAATGGTGTATAACACAACCTCAACAATCTGGAACGAACAAAACTTGAAAACAAGGAAGTTTGATAGATCAAAACCACTAAAAATCTGAAAATAGCAATTTCTAGATCTACGAAAAATAAGACTTCAAAATGCAAAATGCCAAGTTTTAAACTCTCTTAAAATTACGAGAGGAAGATAAGTGAACCATAAAATGGGTTCTCATTGTGGAAGCAAGATGTACTTGCCTATAGTTTTGGTAGGTGGAGAGAGTTATGAGGAAGAAGAAGAAGAAGAGTAATGGTGAAGGAGAGTAATGAAGAGAGAGAAAGGGTTTGGAGGCTTTAAATGGGGGTGTTGGGTTCGGTTCATGATGAACCACTAAGAACCCAAAAATAAACCAACCTAGGCCGAACCTAAAACAAAGCTAAAGCAGAGAATAAAAGCAGAAAGTAAAATGCAAAAAATTAATTAGCATGAAATTAAAGGAATTTAAATACAGGATAATACATGATAAATATTAAATAAATACATTCAAGTAGTATATGCATAAAAATACGTATTCTGGGAACGGGGAGTGACATCTCTACCCTCCTTAGAAAAATTCTGTCTTCGGAATTTCAAATCCAAGCAAGATAGAAACATCAGAGTCAAACTAATCTAAGTATAAGCAATTGCATAAGCAATCATTCTGTAATGCCAATAGCAAGTAACATATCTATGTTTAACTATCGATGACACTAAGCAATTCTACTCATAAGGTGACAAGCATGAGGAGTTAAGACAATCAACGTATATAGAAAGAGATATATCTTGTGAGTCAAACAGGTGCGGATACCGTGATCGGATATCATCCTCACGTTCCCACGTTGACTATCCTAAAGTGTGATGACCCCAAGCAACCCGGACAAGGCTAATTGTTCGGTTCTTGAGTATCTTCTCTCTTCGGTCCAAAATAGACACAGGCTGTTCCTCGTAAGACAAGTTGGTACCAACAACCAGCTCAGAATGATCAAGGATATGGCTTGGGTCCGATACATACCTACGTAACTGAGATACATGAAATACGTCATGCACCTCTCGTAACGAAGGTGGAAGGGATAAACGATAAGCAACATTGCATATCCTATCAAGGATAACAAATGGTCCCACGTATCACGGACTCAACTTCCTGCGAACGCCAAATCTCATGACCCTACAGGTAGGTGAGATCCACAAGAACACGTGGTCCCTAACAGAAAACTCTAGCGGCCTACGATGATGGTCCGACCAATGATGATGCGGATCCTGCACAACTCGAAGTCGCTCTCTAATTCCCTTAATCAATTCAACTGTCTGGACAATCATTTCTGGGCCTAGCATCTTTCTCTCCCTGATATCATCACATGCTAGTGGCGACCTACACTTCTTACCATATAGTGCTTCAAATGGCGCCATCTGGATACTGGCTTGATAACTGTTGTTGTATGAGAACTCAACTAAGTGCAGGTGGCTCTCCCAAGATCCTCTAAAATCCAGAGTGCAAGCTCACAACATGTCTTCCAAAGTCTGAATTATTCTTTCTGATTGTCCGTTTGTCTGAGGATGGTAAGCCGTGCTAAATATTAACTTGGTACCCAGACTATGATGTAAGCTCTTCCAGAAATGTGATGTAAAGCGAGTATCTCGGTCTGACACAATGCTGACGGGGACTCCATGCTGCCTGACTATCTGCTGTATATACAACTCTACCGACTTTTCTGTAGATTGCCCTACTCTGAAAGGAAGAAAGTGTGCCACCTTTGTAAGCCGATCTACTATCATCCAAATAGCATCTTTACCACTTCGTGATCTCGGTAAACCGGTCACAAAGTCCATTGTGATGTATTCCCACTTTCATTCTGGGATAGAAAGCGGTTGTAATAATCCAACTGGCCTCTGCTGTTCTGCCTTTATTTGCTGACATACCAAGCAACGGGAAACGAATCTAGATATCTCCCTCTTCATTCCGTTCCACCAGAAGTGCTGCTTGATATCTTGGTACATCTTGGTCCCTCCAGGGTGTATAGAATATTGAGAACTGTGAGCTTCTGTCATAACCTCCTGTCTGATATCTTTACTAGGCACACATAGGCATGATCCAAACCTAAGCGTACCATCTTCGTAATTTGTATCTCCTTTCTGAGTCCTGACTCACGTTCTGCTCCAAACTTTTGAATCCTTGGGTCCTGTGCCTGAGCTGCCTTGATCCTGTCTACCAAGTCGGATTGAACTTGTAGACTTGCCAGAATTCCTACATCACTAGGAAGTATAACTTTGATGCCCATCTTCTGAAGGTCTTCTAAAATGTGGTTCTGTGTTGTCAACATAAATGTGCCGCCTCCTCTGCTAAGAGCGTCTGCTACCACATTAGCCTTGCCTGGATGATACTGAAGCTCCACGTCGTAATCCTTGATTAACTCCAACCATCTTCTCTGTCTCATATTCAGCTCCTTCTGGGTAAAGATGTACTTCAGATTTTTATGGTCTGTGTACATGTCCACTCGATCACCATATAAGTAATGCCTCCATAGCTTCAAAGCAAATACTACTGCTGCCAACTCCATGTCATGAGTTGGATAATTCTTCTCGTGGTCTCGAAGTTGCCTAGATGCGTATGCTATCACCTTTTCATGTTGCATGAGGACGCATCCAAGTCCTTTTTCTGACGTGTCACAATATACTGTAAAACTTCCAGGTCCAACTGGCAATGTCAGAATAGGTGTCGATATCAACTTCTGTTTCAGATTCTCAAATGATGCCTGGCATTCTGTCGACCAAACGAATGGCACATCCTTCCGTGTCAAGCGGGTCATGGGTGCTGAAAGCCTTGCAAAGTCTGACACGAACCTTCTGTAATATCCTGTCAATCCCAAGAAACTCTGCACATAAGCTACGGTCTTGGGTACTGGCCAACTCTCTACGGCTTCTACCTTCTTGGGATCCACTGCTACTCCGGCTCCTGATATGATGTGACCCAAAAATAAAATATGATCCGTCCAGAACTCACACTTGCTGAGCTTGGCATACAACTGGTTCTCACTCAGAACCTGTAACACTTTTTGAGGTGGTCTTCATGCTCCCCTTCACTAGCAGAGTATACGAGAATGTCGTCGAGAAACACTACGACAAACTGATCTAAGTATGGCATAAAGATGCGGTTCATCAAATCCATAAATATTGCTGGAGCATTGGTCAAACCAAACGGCATTACCAAGAATTCATAATGCCCATACTTCGACCTGAATGCTGCCTTGGGAATATCCTCCTTCCGAACCCCCACTTGATGATACCCTGAACGAAGATCTATCTTGGAGAAAACTCTAGCTTTGCTCAACTGATCAAACAAGTCGTCGATCCTGAGTAGTGGTTACTTGTTCTTTACTGTCGCCGCGTTAAGCTTTATGTAATCAATGTACAATCTGGATGACCCATCCTTCTTCCCCACAAGTACTACTGGTGCTGCCCATGGTGATATGCTAGCTTGGATGAACTTCTTCTCCTTCAGTTCCTCTTTGTGCTGATATACCTTGGCCTGCTCTGAATCCGCCATTCTGTAAACTCGATCTGATATTGGTTTAGTTCTAGGTGCCAATTCTATACTGAACTTAATATCTCTAATCGGTGGTAGACCTGGAAGTTCTTCAGGAAATACGTCTAAAAACTCTTCAACTACCTTCGGGACTTGAACTTCTTCCATTGTCGTTACTACTCCCTGCTCTTGTCGAGTTGCCACTGATCTGACTAAGGTGAACCGCTTCATGCCTGGAATATCAAAAGATACACTTCCTCTACGATAATCTATTGTCACATGACTGTCTTTCAACCAGTCCATGCCTAAGATAACGTCAAAATTTTCAACAGGAAATTCTATCAAGCTGGCGGGTAAGGAATGCTCGCAAACTACAACACTACAAGCTAGAATGACTCTACTAACTCCTACGAGCCCATTACCAGTGAGTATATTCAACCTCCCTGGCAATGTCTCGAACTCCACTCCTAGCCGTGTTGCAAATTATGCAGATATAAATGAGTGTGATGCTCCCGAATCAAACAATGCTACTGCGGGATATAAGGCGACGAGAATGTTGCCTGCCACAACATCTCCCGATGCTAATGCCTCCTCCAAGGACAGAGTGAATGCCTGCCCTCGACCTCCTTGGTTTCCATGCTGTGGCCTAGCCTGGTGCTGCTGCTGGCCCCTTCCTTGATGATGCTGGGGTGGTCTATGCTGGTGCTGCTGCATTGGCGGTCCCTGCTGTCGAAACATCTGAGCCTGTGTCATGAACGGGCGCTGTGCCAACGGTCTCACTGCTACTGCTGGTCCTCGATACTGCCCTGCCCCTGGTGCTGTCAGAGCAGGAAATTGTTGTACTGGTCCTCCTGACCTTGAATTCATGGGACAGGTGGTAACCCGATGATCTAGATTTCCACATATCAAATGTTACCCGTTCAATGTCCGACACACATCTCTAGTGTGTCCTACCTTTCCACAATAAGTGCAGCCCGCTGGGGGTTGCTGGTTCTTCCTCTGTTGTTGTTGTTGCTGCCTTGGTGGTGCTGGCCCTCGTATCGCTACATCGTGGATGCGAATGCCAGGAGACGGTGTAACTCGGGGTGCTGCTCCCCCTCCTCCTTCAATCTGACTGTGGGATCTCTTCTGACCCCCGGTCCTTGTCGTGATCCTCTGAATGGTGATCTCATGCCTTCGGGTTGCTGTCAATACTTCGTCAAAAGTCTGATAATTGTGTCCCTCTATCAATTGCAAGAGCTCAAGATGAAACCCTTGCTGAAATCTCATAGCCCTCTGGCTCTCTGTCGCTACCATCTCTGGGGCGAACCTACTCAATCTGCAGAACTCTGCTGCATAAGCATCTACCGTCTTGTCGGCCTGCTTGAGTTGATAAATTTCTGTTGTAGCTCAAACTGCGCCATAACCCCATAGTACTTCGTCTTGAATCTTGCGGTAAAATCATCCCAAGCAACAGGACGTCTGATGCCTACTTCTTCTGATTCCCACCATTCACGTGCGAGATCCTGAAGTAACAACTTACTTGATCCACACGTTCTTCTGCCGGCACCC
>JANAVB010034617.1:22508100-22816059 GCA_029216955.1 Iris pallida
TTTAAGTTCAAAGTAATTTCGAACTTTTGAAATTTATAAGTTCGAAAACTTTGAAGGGGGTCTTGTAGGGTGTGAAAAAATTATGACACACTGACATAAGACTAGCCAAAGCCATACGCTCAAGGCCATACGCTCAGCCAAGCCTACGCTCAAGGCCATACGCTCAGCCAAAGCTGTACGCTCAGTGAATATTTTATTATTTCTTGAATGACAGCACAGCATACGTTTAATGGAGGATGATCTGACACTCGTTTTTCGTGCAAAGACAGCTGCCCTATGAAGATTAACCGTCGTAGGGTTTTCGAGAATGATTTTGTCTCTTACGAGGACAGCTCATCAGCCATCATACTGTCATTTCTGACAGTCTGTCAGCCATCATATCTGCAACACGATGCGAGAAAATTTATCAATATTAGAAGATATGGCGTATTTGAGAAGATTAAGGACAGCCACGTGTCTACTCCCTCAATGCTTACGACTCCTTGCCAACCAAGTGAGCGTATGGACTTCATACGACTCCTTGTCAACCAAGTGAGCGTATGGACTTCATACGACTCCTTGTCAACCAAGTGAGCGTATGGACTTCATACGACTTCTTGTCAACCAAGTGAGCGTATGTACTCCATAGGACTCCTTGTCAACCAAGTGAGCGTATGGACTCCATACGACTCCTTGTCAACCAAGTGAGCGTATGGACTCCATACGACTCCTTATCAATCAAGTGAGCGTATGGACTCCATACGACTCCTTGTTAATAAAGTGAGCGTATCAGCTTTATATGACTCTATACTATCCAAGTCAGCATATGCAAGACATATGTTTTCAAAAGATAGCGTATGACTCCTCTTCAACAAAGACATCGTATCACAGCAAATGCATTCATGATGACTTTAAACGTATAGTCAACACACGTTCTCACGTGTTCTGTACTCAGTTACCCACTTATTCAGAAGTTATGCAACGTGGCATCCATGCCATCAATCTCTCCTAGATATATTCCACTACTTTCAACCGCACTCTAATGTGTCTCTATCAGAATTCGCTACGCATCCCTGCAGTTATGCACACGTCAAGTAACCGACTGAGCGTATGCTTCAGAACAGTTATCCAGAACTCTATAAAAGAGAGTTTCTTCATCTTCATCAGAGACTACATTCAATTCAGAGAGAACAGAGAGATTGCCCAGTTGCTGTCCAAGTTCTTCGAAGTTCGAGTTTTCTTCATCGTATCGTCCAATGGATAAAGTAATCGTCTTCTAGATTAGATTCCTACAGTTGTAATTTTCCCAGAAACACAATAAATAAAGTGAATTTATTTATGGAAAACAAAGACATGAACACACACCTGGGGAATAACCAGGTCCTCAGAGGGACCTAGCAAAATACAGGAAGAACAAGCTAATATGAACTGTCAAAATAATAATAATATGCAAGACTCTCCTAGACACCAATATGCAAAAGGGAATGCTAACCATCTATTGTGCAATTTAGAGGACAACTTTCATGCACATGGGTGGGATTTTAGGCTATATGTACGTAACTGGCATCCAGTGATCCGTATCCGTCCGTAACGTCCAAAACGTCAGAGGACATCTGCAAATAAATCGCCACAGTTCCATCCGGAGATTGTGGTTTACCTGTTTGGATTCCCATACGCACTAGCGACTGTCCTCCCCCAATATTTTTCACACTGGCCAAGTCATGTCCATAACTCGTCCAGTTTTGTAACTACTTGAGTCTCTAAAACCCTAGTCATAGCAGTTACAAAGATCTACCGTCACATGACTTTAGAGATGGCCAATCCATAAGTCGTGCCCCTAGCAAAATATCTCAAACCGTATAGTGTGAGTGTCATGGCCCAAGGAGATATAAGGATATCCCCCAACAAGAAGCTAGTCCGCTAAAACTAAGTTAACATGCATATAATAAAGTAAAACGACTAATAGAGTCGCTTGCACCGAAGTATGGCTTGGACGCGCAGTTTATAACAAAGAAACTAACAATATGAAACAAATAAATAATGCAAAAAATAAATAATTTGACAGTTAATTAGCAAGGTATACTTGCTTGAGTCCTGAACACTGTGGTAGCGAATATCAGACAAGAAAGCAGGTGGAGCAACGGCTGCCGAGGAACTAAGGTCCAAACAAACATCTCTGGATGTTGAAAATAGTCTATTATCTAATTATAATTAATACTGTACCTACTACATTTATTTAGTAAATTTTGAAATTAGGATATGGCATAGATTTTCATATTAGCTTTCCGAAAAATTAAATGGATCGCATTTTCGTGTCCGGAATCTCCCGAAATCGCAAAAATATCGAAACACGTTTATTTTTTTGGACACTAGATACTCAAACAGTTTTGTAGAAATCTACAGAACAAATTTTGTCTATTAAAATATGTTTCTGGAAAGCTTACCTCGATACGCTTCTTTTAAAAAAACTTGAGGCAAAACGGAGTTCGGAGCTAGGAGATATCGTCGTTCCAAGTTGCTCTTGCTACTAAAAAGTGGGGCTGAATTCTAATGACGAATTTTAGAGTTTCTATTGGACTAAAAATAATTTCAAATTATGGGTGATAGAAGGGGGATGTATTGGGTTTATATAGGTATTTATTTCAGATTTATCTTCTAAATTAGATAGGATATGATTTAAATAAATTAGATTTTGCTTCATTAGGATAGGATATAGATATAGATGCTTTCCTATTAGACTTAGGATTATGATTAACTTAAAATATAATTCATATTTATTTAAATGATCTATAACATTATTTAAAATTACTATAGATAATAAATAGAGTTAATATTTATTTAAACAACATTCATCTAATCTCATTTATACAAGCTGAAATATTTAATACTAAATTGACATTTATTCTATATTATGTAAATAGTATACAATATAAGTAACATGTAAAAAGTAATAAAAGTTATGAAATAAATCCTAAAATTTTGAAAAATATTGTATAATATAGTTTAGATCCTTAATGTACTAGAAAAATAGTTTTATATATTTGTATACTAAATTCACTAATGAGCATTATACTAAATATATGTAAAATAATACAAAGTATATAATAAGTCAATAAATAGTTATTTAAAAATCCAAAAATTCAACAAATATTTATTAAAAAAATCGTAGTAGAAATTAGGGGTTTTACAACAGGGAACCATCGGGTTAGGGTTTCCCTCCAAACCTTCCTCTCTCTCTCGTTATATACCAAGTCGGGTTCTAATTTCGATTACTCGATCGAATATATTAAATTGCATTCGATCCTATCCAATCACAGGAAAACTCTACCGAGATTAGGATATAATTAATACTCGGAAGGATTTGATTCATTTGATTGATTCTATCTATACATATGCTTATCGAACCAGTATCCGCGGAGAAGGGATGGATGAACAGTGCTTTTGCACTGTTCATTCCGTTTCCTTTTCTGTTTCTTTTTTTCTTTTCTATTTTCTCTTTCCTTCGTATATATAATTAAGTATATCTCCATATATGGATATATATATACCTACATATATATGTATGATAAATATATATATATATATATATATATATATATATATATATATATATATATATATATATATATATATATATATATATATATATATATATATATATATACTCCATATAATATATATACAAGCAAAATAATTAACTCATATATTTTAATTCTAATTACTGAAATTATAAATAAAATCTATGGTATATATATATATATATAAAGCCCTATGTTTGCCAATTAAGAATATTTATACACAAGTATATATATATATATATATATATATATATATATATATATATATATATATATATATATATATATATAAAATATATATATATATATATATATAATATATATATATATATATATATATATATATATATATATATATATATATATATATATATATATATATATATATATAATATCATTCTAAGAGAATGATATCATATTTCCAAGGTAAAATAAAGTAACTAGCAAATAATGCATGGATTATATTTAATATACAATTTATAGAATTTACTCATAAGTCTATAAAAATGGACTATATATATATATATATATATATATATATATATATATATATATATATATATATATATATATATATATATATATAGACGTCGTTGGACACACCACATGACTACATATGCTTAGGCTTGGTTAGGGTGCAGTTCGAACTAAGTTGGTACAACCGGGTCACCTAAAAATCAAATAATATTAATAATAAATAATTAAATTATTTATAGTGGTCATGTCACAACTTGGCCTGGTTTTCCGAGTTAGGACACACTTATGGCTGGGTCTTCCTTGGCATGGCTAACACACTAGTCAAGACACGCCACTACACTATCCGTGCCATGATTCCTAGTCGTTTGGTACTCTAATTGTCAACCATGATTAAAATCACCTACCGTAATAATTAAAAAAAATCTAAAAATCACCATTTAAAACAAATAAATAAAAAAATATTTTCAAAAATTTTTCGGGAAGGGAAGCTACATGTCGTGCAAGCCTAAGTTGTACTTGCACAAGGCTAAGACCTGCAACAAGACAAGATAAACAAGGTTGACAATAGCACAACGGAACATATAGCAGATAATTGAAGCAGCAGCGGTCATTTGGCAGATATATGAATTGAACACAATGGTAATAAGAATAATTCTCTTTATTGATATTCTTTGAACAGATTACAAGCTCTCATTTCACTCTGATACAATGCTTACATTCTCTCAGAAACATTTCAGATTACAATGATCTCGTTCCCATACATTACATCCCTTTATATACAAAACCAACTCTTGGCATCTCTTCTGATTTCTGGCTCCTGAGGATGAGGCTCGGGCTATCGCTTTGGACTATCCTTCTCGATGCATCTTGCACCTACATGTAGACTGATGATGGGTCAGTATATCAGCATACTGGTGATTGTGAACAAAGAGCTACATTTGTCTGAAACGATCACTGTTCATTTAGTGAGAAAATATTTCTTGTGATGTGATCTTGCTACTTTTATCTATATTCATTTCATGCATACAGAGTCAGTTAACATTCTTGGAAAACATCTTTGAAAAGCCACAGTTCATTTCTTTCAAGCATACAAGGGACTATTCATTTCAAACACGATGACTATTATTCATTTTATGTGGAGTGCGCAACGTGTTTCATGAGCCATAATCATTCTCAGGGACAAAAGTATTATCATTCTTTTCTTTTATTCAAGACATTCTAAGTGTCAGATTACAAGCATGATTATCACATCTTTTCTTTGATCGGGACATAGCTATTCTTTGCAACAGGTTATTCTCTTTAAGCAATTCATGATCAGAAAACTTAAGCAATGAATGTATCACTTTTTCATTAATTCTTACCATAGCCGACGGTCCATCCCTGCACAATACAATGATTAGCATAAACATAATATAACCAACATTCTTATTTCCTGTTCGTCTCTGCATCGTTAGCTCTTAGCAACACTTATTATAGACACATGCAGACTCGATTGGTAGCTATAACATATGGGTTCAGCTCTGCACCAATCAACATCTATCTATATGATGGTCCATGGGTATTTCCATTATTAGCCGCTGTGACACTTGGGTTCAGCTCGTCGCTAGTGGACGGGATGCAACACCCGAGGTTTCTTGTACCTCTAAGTGTCTAGACAATCTCTCCTAGGCCAATCGGCTCCCAGTGCCCTGGAAACCGTCGAGAGATCTAGTGACCTTGTATACAAGTTGTCCGAGACCAATGCATGAATACATCTAGTAGATAAACTCTTTGAGGGGCAATAATTCATCTTTCTCTATGTCAATCTTTGTAACAACAGAGCTATGACTCTGCCTTCTTTCTTTTCTGTAACAATAGAGCTATGACTCTGCCTTCTTTCTTTTTTGTGATCTCAGAGCCGAAGCTCCTACATAATTATTTTCCTTTGCAACATATACAAGTTCTTCCGTACATGTCTAGCATTCAGAGCATATTTGAGGGACAAACAATCATTCATTTCTTTGAAACATGATAGCAGTTCTGTTCAGATTAAGCATAAAAAAAATTACTTCTTTACAAGTATACAAATTCAGGACATGTGAGCAATCTCTTTTCTCTTCTTATTAAATATGGCATAGTTCTCTCTTTTGAGACAATATCTTAAACTTTTAACAAGGCATGCATCTCATTTGATTTAACATAGCAAAAGTTCCTTTTTTTTAATCAGGCAACACTCTTCTTTTAGCATACAGGCATCAGTTCGTTTCTTATTAGCAAGCAACAGTTCTACTTCTTAGCATGCAGATTATCTCTTTTCTCGTATTAGCATAGCAACATGTGGATTCTCTTAAAGTATACTCAATGATTTACCATCTTGTTATTAACAATAGCATTCAATCAAAAACTCAGATTCTTATTAGGCGTAAGCGAATCAGCAAATGAGACTTCGTCCATTCACCCAGATTAATCGTCTTCTGTTACAGAGCCAGTAATCCGATCTCTCCGTTTATCTAGTACCTTCACGGAGCAGTACACTACATCCAAGACCCTTTATATGCTAAACCTAGACATTCACCATTATATGCAAGGAAGTAACATAGAACTTTTGGATACAACTGCCCTCGTATGGGACCAACATTGGCTACTGCCACCGCCACCACCACCACCACCACCACCACCATAACAACAACAACAACAACAAAAATCAATAATTTGGGCTACCGACGTGGTAGTGGTGAATCTTAATTTTCCACCACTAGTGTCATAACATATTAGGAGATAGTGACATTCAAAGAAAGCAGATATATTGTTACTGTTTCTTAAATGCTGTCCTTCTCCTATAAAGGAGACACATGTCCTCAATGCTTGGAATGATTGTTTTTTTTATTTAGAAAAAGAAATACACATGTGGTGACATGAGGAGCACAACTTTGACACAAAATAAATTGGGACATCAAATTTGCTCCTACATTGAAAGAGTGGAGGAAAGATTCGACATTGACACTTGGTAAGCGGGGACTACTGAATAATTTCTCACCATGGGATAGGAGGGGGACAACATTGGCAAAAAATAAATTGGGACATCAGATCTGCTCCTATATTGAAAGAGTGGAGGAGAGTGACACGATATTAGAATCCTGCTGAGGGGAGGACGGTTTGGCGGGTGAGGCCCACATTAGAAGGGTGTGTGGGTTTGAGCCAATGGGATGGGGATAAGTCACACCTCGATTTGGGTCGTAGTCCCCTCTCCATCGGTTTAGAACCTTTTCTCCGGATATTATTAGTTGAAAGTCAAGGTTCAATACTGCCACTTGGTGAGCGAGGACCACCGTATAGGGTGTAAACGAGTTGGACGGACACGGACAGTCCGCTATCCGTGTTTGGTCCGTGAAAATGAGTTCGGACGGACACACACAAACAATCCACTGTTTGAGTTCGGTCCGGACGGACACAGACAACCACCGTTCGTTAATTCAATCGGACGGTCCGCAGACAAATTAAATATATTACAAAAAGCTGTTATTTTATCAAGATACCTTAATAGTTGGTACAAAAATCAAGTTGAAAGGAAATACAATTAAATGTTATAGAATACAACAAACAATGGTAAAATGTTAACGAAAATTCAGACTGAACAACCCAAAATTGATGCAAAAAAAATGATATGACATAATTGATGCAAAACCAAAAGGAGTCTCCACTATCGTACGGTCCGCGGACAAATTCGGACCGTACATGGATATGACCATGTCCGGGTCCGATTTTTAAACCGACAAAAAAAAGTCTAAGTTATGTTCGTTAATTCAATCGAACAGTCTACGGTCGAACCATTTATGGAGCCGGACTCGTACAAACAACGGACTGCTCTGTCCATTTTACAACCATTTTACAGTCCTATGTATAATTTCTCACCATACACCCAATGTGGGGCCCACAAAACAGAAGCCAAAACTTAGCGGGGAAGCCAAACAGTCTAAAAATAGATGACGCGAGAGCGAGAGAGAGAGAGAGAGAGAGAGAGAGACTCAAATCTCAAAAATTCTGTTTCCCCATCGAGACTCCCCCCTTTATTTCCTTCTCGTCCACCATTAATAAAATTAGGGTTTTTATTGTTTATCACCACCAAAGCTCACTCCTTTGTCAATCATGGCACACAGAGAGGTCTTCCGGTTCCTCCAGGAGGTTTTCCCACAGGTGAGGATGTTCCTTTCTTGTTCGTTCTTGATCACTATTGCTGTCATCATTCTCGTTACAAATCTACACATATAAAAACATCGATTCGTATTCATAGGCCGCGCTGAAGCGATAGGAAGTTGAGTCCGGTGTCGATAGTACCAATAATCATCGTCGCCGCAGCGATATCGCTATGTCGCACACCCGAGGAAAAAAAGGAATTTTATGGTCACCGCCGATAAAATTGTTGATCTACATACGAAAAAGACTCCAACTTTCTCTGGAATTTGACATCAAAACACCCTCTATAGCCTCTTCAAAAGAAGCACTCATATGGGTCTGCTTGGATTTTTGGGGGTTGGGGGGGGGGGGGGGGGGGGGGGGGGGGGGGTTTAAGTGAGGGAGAGGGGAGTCAATACATATAACCTTGCTTGGATTGGAGGGAGAGATAAGTGGGGTGTGTTTAATAACTCTTGCTTGGATCGGAGGTTTTGAGTGGGAGGAGAACTAATAAAAATAAAGTAGCTATCAAAATACCCTTATTACATGTGACATAAAATTGAAAAAACATATGTGGTCATCAACTCAACTGATGCATAAAATATGTATGGTCATCGACTTATTATCTCCTCCAATTTTTTGACGCACATAAACGAATTTTTTATGCATCAAATATGTGGTCATAAACTCAACAAATGCATCAAAACATAGACGTTGATTTTTTATAATTTTCAACGATGAGTAGTAAGTGAAAGCGTGAAGAGATACGCACCTGGACGTCAGCATGTCATCATGTTGAAAGCCAGAAAGACAGAGCAGCAGTTGAAAGCAAGAAAAGTGGAGGAAAAGATCACGTGATGTTATATGGCAAACAAGGAATATTTACGACTTTTTAAACAACCCCTCATTTTTTCTATGACTTTTTAAACAATCCCTAATTTTCCCTCGTTAACCTCCCGATTCGAGGGGTTGAAAAATGTATAAAAAAGGTTAAATAAACCCTCACTTAACTTTCTATGACTCTTCCTCTTAAACCCTCCCCCCCTCAAACCAAGCAGGATTTTCTCCCCCCCTCACTTAATTTCCCCTCAATTAACTTTCTTCACCCTCAATTCAAGTAGACCCTAAAAACGCACCATATCCCAGCATCCTCCCCACCCTCCCCCCCCACCCCCCGGAAACCCTAATTGCGTTTCCGGGTCAGAAATATTATTTTGGTACTTATTTGGTTGCGTATCTGATACAGAGTCACAGACCCATATGACTGCAGCTTCCGGTAGCTCCCAAATCACCTACTTTGCAAGGGAGTGGTAGCATTGAACTGTTGTAGCGTACAATAACATAGATAGTTGTAATGAAGAGGAAGGATCAGCCCAGTCCAGGTCATCACATCCTTCCTTGCAGTGACAATTAGGGTAATAGCAATCTCCAAGTCAAGGGGGACAGACTGTCACCAGTTCCAGCTAATATCCCTGACAAGTTGTCCAAATCAACAGCCTAAACAGTTCACTGAAGAATCCCAGGGTGGCATTGTAGTAATTAGAGTCATCTTGTACCTCCTCTCACTATAAATAGGGAAGGGGAGAACTCAGTAGAGGAGGTTGTTGATATTCTGTTCCATTTAGATCATTTCTTTCCTGTAACTGTTTTCCCGCCATTTTCAAGAATCAAGGAATTTCCCGTTTTCTTCCAATTCCTAGAGTAATTTCTCTCGATTAGCTTGATTCATCCACAAATCATAGAAAATTATACAAGATCTCCTCTAACCCTAGCAATTTGGGAAGAGGAGCTATTAATTTGGTATCAGAGCCTCTTGATCCCATCGCGGAGGCGAGTGGAGAGCAACTTTCGAGCATCCATGGATCTCCACAAGAACATCAATTCCTCCTTGAGGAACATAGATTCTTAGCATTATAAGGTAAAATTCTCAATCTCAGTGACAAATTTGACATGTTAATGGAGGAAATTGGTAGATCTAGAAGAATGTAATATTTTTATCAATATGCGCCATCAATGGCAGCACAGCCCCATAGGAATTCACAAGTTCCATCAGCAACTCACCAGTTTGGTCCCCATTCCTTAGGGTTACCCACACGCTCCCCTTAAGTTCCTGCTCAATCTCATGTTACTCCACATAATTCATTCACAAGCAGGGCCAACTTCTTTTTATATGCAAAACCTTGTGCAAGAACAATTTTACCGGCACACTTCTGCACAAATGGCGCCAAATTTCCGTCCAGTCCTATCTAATTCCCATGTGGATCCATAGTTTGGTACGCCACAACAACCTAACAATTGCCAACCTGGTTCCCAACCTACTTTGAAGTTGAAAATTCCAGATGGAGCATCAGACGTGTTAGAATGGTTACTCAGGGTTAATCACTACTTCAATTACTATGGACACCAGAATGGGATAGAGCGAGGATTTGTTCAGTGCAAATAAAGGGCGTAACTGCCTACTGGTTTGATTGGATAATGAAGATTAGAGGAGGATTGAAGAATTGGAAGGACTTCTGACATTCTATTAAGATGGAATTTTGTCCTCAGTTCACTGATCACATGATAGAACTGAAATTGTTAAAACAAGAGAGTACAGTACATGAATATGATCTACAATTTCCAAAATTATCCAAAAGAGTGTAGGGTATCTCTAAAATTTGTTTGATGAGCCTGTAAGGGAGGATATAAGATATGAGGTTTGGATAGCTAGCCTTGTCAATTAATTTGCGAGCAGCTATGCAGGAAGCTAAATTGCATGAGGCAAAACTCATGGCTGTGAGGAACTCCTACAACGTCTTTCCAAAAAATACCAATGTTGTAGGCAATTTTACTCAAAGCACTGGCAACAGCAAGAAAAACCTTGTTTCTACCCCCAAGAGTACAAATAGTCATCCTACTATATTACCTAATGAGATCATTGGGAGGAAAAATCTGGGTCAATGTTTCCTTTGTAATGAGAAATGGTTCAAGGGACTAAATGTAAGGAGAAAAAGTTAATTGCTGATGAAGATGAAAGACTAGATGTGAGCCAAACCCAGAACCAGTTGGAGAAAACTTAACATTGGCCTCCCAGCAAAGTTCCTTTGCTATTTCCTTGCATGCATCATGATCTAATATTACTACAATGAAACTCAGGGGATTGATATAACATAAACCGGTGGTACCGTGGTAATATTGTTTGATTTTGGATCATCCTATAGTTTTAATATAGACACAAAATTCAGTGACAAATTGGGACTTGAACTATCTGATAACAAGTTTTTGAAATCATGGTTGCCAATGGGGATAAACTACAAAGCAAAGGCATATTAAAAAAAATGTGATTATTGATTGTCAGGGAAAAAAATTAACTACAGGCTTACTGTAGTTGCCCCTCACAGGGTGCGACATTGTGGTAGGAGCAAATTGGCTTAGCACTTTGGGATTATCATTTTGAATTTCCAAAAACTCACTATTAAGTATGAGAAAGATGGAATTATGCAGCAGTTTAGAGGAGTTAATTCT
Source organism: Iris pallida (assembly GCA_029216955.1). Classification (NCBI taxonomy): domain Eukaryota; kingdom Viridiplantae; phylum Streptophyta; class Magnoliopsida; order Asparagales; family Iridaceae; genus Iris; species Iris pallida. The sequence goes on from JANAVB010034617.1 coordinate 22,519,791, forward strand.
CAAACATCTCATTTAGCAGAAGCTGAATGTAAAGATATGCGGCAGAACTCTCAGTTTTTTTATATCCAGTTGTGTGCTACAGAAGTTGACAAGACTGAGAAAGAAGATGGACCCTGAGACCAAAATTCTACTACAGTATCACCTGTTAGAAGAAACCAAGGAACTGCCTCCAAGGAGGAGTTATGACCACAAGATTCCATTAATATCAGGAGCTCAACCTGTGTATAGTAGACCTTATAGGCATCCTTTCATTGACAGAGATTGAAAAACAAGTTCAAGAAATCCTGAGTAATGGAGTTATTATACCTCGTAATAGCTCATATTCCTCCCTGTGATACTAGGCAAGAAGTCGATAGGAGTCGGAGAATGTGCAAAGATTATAAGGCTCTAAACCAGAACAAAATGAAGGATACATTTTCAATTCCTTTCATAGAATTAAATGGAGCCAAATTATTTTCCAAATTGTATTGAGAGCACGATATCTTCAGGTTAGAATGACTGAAGAAGATATTCACAGAATTGCTTTTAGAACTCATGAAGGGAACTATGAGTTTTAAGTAATGCCTTTTGGACTTACCAATGCTCCTTCTATATTTCAAGCCATGATGAATGCAATGTTCAAATCCTACTTTGGGAAAATTTTGCTAGTGTTCTTTGATAACATCTTGGTATATAGTTTGAGTCATTTGTTCCATTAGGAAAAGGTTCTTCAAACCTTGACAGAAATCAACTCAAGGTTAAGGGGAATAAATATTACTTCGGTAGGCAACTGGTGGGCTATTTGGGACGCATTATTTCTGGTAGAGGGGTTGAAGTAGATACAAATAAGATCCAAGCTGTTGTCCAGTAGCCAGTACCTAAAACCATCGGGAATTTGATAGGGTTCTTGGGATTAACAGGCTACTACAAAAGGTTTGTTAAATACTATGGAGCCATAGCAGGTCCTATGACAGACCTTCTCAAGAAGGATGCATTCAAATAGGGGCCTCAAGCCCAAACTTCTCTTGAAAACTTGAAGTCCGCTTTAACAAATTCCCCTCTTCTCACTATCCCTAATTTTGAGGAGGATTTCATACTTGAATGTAATGCTTGTGGTGAAGGGATGAACAACAATTTTAATGCAGCAAGGCAAGCCTATTGCATACTTAAGTCAAGCTCTTAAGGGAAGATCAAAGACTTTTTCCATTTACGAGAAAGAGATGTTGGGATTATTGTTGGTGGTGAAGTGGTGCCAATATTTGTGGGGAAGACAATTCATAATAGGACTGACAACAAATCACTCAAGTACCTCTTAGAACAAAAAGTGTATACATATTATCATTATAATTGGGTCATGAAGCTTCATGGATATAATTACAGAGTGGAATACAAGAAAGGCAAAGAAAATAAGGCAGCTGATAGTCTAACAAGAAGGGGTGAAGTAGAACTGGCAGCTATAACTCTACTCTTTGCAGGACGGCTTACCCAGTTCAAAGACTAGATGGAGAAGTCTGTCTTTTGTAATGAACAACATACTAAATAGGAAGGAGCTAAAGGACTGGGTAAGTATTCCATGAGGAATGACTTTGTTATATTACAAAAATAGATTGTTGTTAGACTCACAATCTTCTTTTGTTGCCACAATGTTACAAGAACATCATGACCCTAGTGGAGGTCATTAAGGGGTACTTAAAACATTGCAAAGGTTGAAAAAGGTCTCTTACTGGAGAGGAATGAAAGATCCAGTCAAAGACTTATGTTAAAGCCAGTGAAACATGTCAAATGAACATAAATGAAAATATCACTCCAGCTGGCTTCTTACAACTCTACCTATTTCTGAAAGGTTATGGGAGGACATTTCTACGGATTTCATTGAAGGGTTACCTACCAGTTATCATAAATCAACAATATTTGTGGTAGTTGACAGGTTAACACAAATATGTGCATCTGTTTCCCTTGACACATCCTTACATAGCTGCCATTGTGGCCCAAGTTTTCATGGATGGGGTATGCAGGTTACATGGATTACCCAGGAATACTGTGTCCGACAGAGACCCATCCTCACTAGTCAGTTTTGGAAGGAACTTTTTAAACTGCAAGGCACTCAACTGAGTACTGCCAACCATCCTCAAAGTGACGGACAGATGAGGTTGCTAACAAATGCATTGAAGGATACCTGAGATGTTTTCGTACAGACCTAGAGAGTGGAGTCAGTTTTTGTCATAAGCAGAATATTGGTTTCAATAGCAATTGGCATCCTGCAACCAAGGATAACTCCATTTGAAGCATTATATGGGAGAGCACCTCCCAATTTTCTTATGTACCTGAAGCTAACCAAAATCAGGAGGTTGCAGAGACAATTGTTCTTAGAGATAATGCTTTGCAGTTACTCAAACAATTTGATTCTTGCACAGGATAGAATGAAGAAAATGATTTATTTGCGAATTTGCATCGACCAAACATGGAATTTGAGGTTGAGGACTGGGTCTATCTGAGAATCCAACCATATAGACAAATTTCAGTGGGGAATAGAAGACCACAGAAATTATCTCCCGAGTACTATGGGCCATACAATGTTTTGGCTAGAATTGAGTCAATTGCCTACAAATTAGACCTTGTTGATGCTAAAATTCACCCGGTGTTTCATGTATCTTAATTAAAGAAGAAAGTGGGATCTAGAATTGAAGTCCAGGTGGGCACTCCCAGTTTTAGGGAGGAGGTACTTCTGGAGCCGGATTGGATTTTGAATAGGAGACTAGTGCGAAGGAGAGGGATAGCTGCAGTTGACTTGTTAGTCCGGTGGAAGGAGGGGAGCTGCGGATGCTACATGGGAATCTTACAAGGATTTCAGTAAGAACTATCCTTACTTTGACCTTGAGACAAGGTCAAAATAAGGGGAAGTGAACTGTGTGAGTGCAGCTTACAGTAGCTCCCAGATCACTTACTTTTCAAGGGAGCGGCAGCATTGAACTGTTGTAGCTTAGAATAGCATAGATAGTTGAAATGAAGAGGAAGGATCAGCCCAGTCCAGGTCATCATCTCCTTGCATTGACTGTCACCAGTTCCAGTTACTCTCCCTAACAAGGCCAAATCAACAGCCTAAACAGTTCACTGAAGGATCCCAGGGTGACAATGTAGTAATTAGAGTCATCTTTTACCTCCTCTCACTATAAACAGTGAAGGGGAGAACTTAGTAGAGGAGGTTGTTGGTATTTCTTTCATTTGATCTTTTCTTTCCTGTAACTGTTTTCCGGCCATTTTCAAGAATCAAATAAACTCACAGTTTTCTTCCAATTCCTAGAGTAAATCCTCTTGATTAGCTCAATTCATCCGCAAATCATGCAAATTATGCAAGATCTCCTCCAAACCCTAGCAATTTGGGAAGAGAACTATCAGTATCAGAGTGTCTAGATAAAAGTAACATTGTTCCCATTGATGAAAGCGCCAAGCTGTACTGCTGAACTTTTTACTTCATTTTTTTAAAGTTTGTTTGATCGTGGTTTTTTTTTAATACAAGCTCTAGGATGCTTTGACCACACTGTCATTTTCATCCATATAAGGCTAGTACTACTGTTCAAATATCGTTTCCCCTTGTGTAGTTGAGTTTTAAGTTCCACAGCCATGCTAGCTAAGCTTGGTGGTTGGGCTCTGGCGATAATGAGTTTGATACTCTTTTTGTTGAAATTGTTGGGGTATTAAACAATGCACCCTAATGCAAAGGATATGGCTATAGGAAATAAATTTTGGACTGTATTGGCTGATATGAACCTTTCTGAAACTCTCTGGTTAAGTAGGCTTCTGGCTATGGTGTAATATATTTGTACCCTTTGTTTTTTCTTCCGGTTTTGGCAAACTTTTGGTGTTGGACACATCCTATGATGCATGGATAGTTATTCAGAGGACCATATCAGTGTCTGTATTTGACGCATATCCAACACGATATATATTCGACACTGACTATGTCTAGGCTCCAAAAAAAACACAAAACATGGTTGAAAGTGATTTTGCATGGTCGTGATCATGCAAAACATATTTGAGATATAAGAAAGTAACATTTCTTTATAACAAATCCTTTCTAGAACTTTTTGAAGCCATCAATCAACACAGGTGTAATGTCCACCACATCGAGGACTTGGGTAGAGTCTCCTTAAGTTTGTGAATATGTTTCTTGAAACTCATCCAATTTGCACATCGCATGTCTTAATTGAGTCTATACTTGTTGCAGCTTGATCCCCGTATACTAAAGGCTGTTGCAATTGAACATCCCAAGGATGCCGATGCAGCGGCTGAAATTATTCTTTCTGAAATCCTACCATCTTCAAGCGCAGCCCTTGAGGCATCTTACACGGTTGATGATGCAGAAGAAACACGACGTTTACCTGGTGTAGGTGAGTAATGTTTGATCTTGTGTTTGCTTGGTAGTTATATGCTTTCAGCTTTGGAGGAGTTGCACAGGTTCTCATTGTATATGTACATGCTTAGCTTTCAAAACATTCTTTTCCAAAATTAATCACACGCTGCACAGAGGAGCCATCAGTTCTTCAAAATTTTATAATATCTAAGCACATACAACCTGTTTTACATTGGTTTCCTTTATGTTCGCCTCACATATGAACTTGAACATGTTTGGACAATGTACTCATGCATTCATTTTTTGCTGATACTGGATCTCATAGTGGATATGTCAGTTGGAATGGAGAAGGTTGACATTTCATCACAACGTCATGGAGCCGAGGATGAGAATGTGAGTGTCCTCTCTGGATCACTGGTAGCATGTGAAAGTGATCCATTTCCTAATCATCCATATGCAGCTCTTATCAGCTCTCCATTCATGGCGGATGTAGGCAAAAAATCAAATATTAAAGCAGATGACACACATTTGTTATCACATCATCAAGAAGCGGAAGGGTCAAGCTTCCCTTCAGAAATGATCTCTGTGGAAAGCGAAGTGGCTGCTTTTACTGATCATGGAAATGCTTTTGCTTTTCAATGCATTTCAGATTTAATTAACAAAACAGATACTGACTTAACATCCGATGTGCATGTCAATGATCAACAAGTTTCCAGTAAAAAATCTATGGAAGAAGTTGCTTCAGCAGAGCAATTTTCTCCACCTTCCCAGGGATATGAAAAAAATTGCTGTGATGGTGCCAATGCTATAGAAGCTACTGTAAGCGTAACTGCCGTCTCCTCCAATGCTCAAGATTCTCTCTTGATTCATAAAAGAAGTCCGGATTTGGACGAGTTTGCCTTAGAGACGGATATGAACGATATAGATGAATATGAAGTACCACTTTCAAGAAGGTCAAAAAGGAATGCTGATGCACTGGATTTCTGTGGTTCAGAAGTTAGCAAGCCTGCTTCAACTGGTACTATCTCAGCTATTGACATCTCACCATCTACTGTAGAAGTTATCCCGAACGTTTTGGATGGTGGCTCACACAAATCTAGGAGCAGTTCTTTATTTGATGTGGATGGACAGTCCTCAATGGTTCAACAACAAAACAGTAGTGTGGAGACAGTTTCCGAACCCGTCGAGTCTGATATTGTTTCGGCTTCAGATAAACCCACAACATTAGATACCCAATCATGTCATTTTATTACGATTGACCTTCTCGAGGATTGTATAACAGATGTGAAGAGCAACAAGGTAGCACTGTCTATTATTCTTATTCCACTTTTCTAAATGCATGATTTCAGCACTGTCTATTATTCTTATTCCACTTTTCTAAATGCATGATTTCTTGTTCTTTTTAATCACAATCAAGCCAGTTTTAATGCATAATGTTGGAAAGAAGATGGGAACCCCATAAATAGTGGATATGACATGCAAGCTTCCAGTAATCATTTTTTGTTTGGGTCATTTGTGGTTGTTCTTTTGTAATTTTAAATTTGGGAGGACAAAGCCAATATTTGCTATGAAAGGATCATGTATTTGATAATTGTTAGAATATAAATATAACTCTCATCCCTCACTACAACTCTAGAGTTTTGGTGTAGCAACATGGACTTCAACATGTTATCACTTTAATATGGCAACAGAGCAACCCGGATTTGAATTCTCTAGCACACATTTCGAATAGATTAAAAACAACCTTTGCATGAATCCACTCCCAGAAGCATGCCTTATCATATGATGAGAGAGGTAGATCATCTAGAGGATTATGAACGAGCTTATTGTTTGTTAGAATTACATGACATTGACAGCTTCTTTATCTGTGCATTATGAACCAACTTATTGTTTGTTAGAATTACATGACATTGACAGAGCAAACTCTGGTGACGAGTATTTTTTTTTTGCCACATGCTTATGTAAATCTTGTTTCTGCCTAGTTAGTACTCCGTGCTGCTCTAATCTTATGTAAAATATGCTCAGAAATCTTTGGTGTCTGCCTTGGGATTGACTACCAATATGATGAGAGAGGTAGAGCATCTAGAGGATAAAGCTAAACAAGCTAAAGAAGAAGTCTCTAAGTCTGGTCAAGATATTCTTACAAAGGCAGAGGACATCAGAGAGATGCAGAAGCATGCAAAAGAAGCAAACGACATGGTTACATATTTAGAAAACAACCTATCTGCATTTCTCTTGAAACAAAGACTTGATTTCAGTTATCTGTATTGCTTTCGTGTACATGACGTTATAACCGACACTACTCATATTTTGGCAGCGGGCTGGAGAAGTCCATGGTGAAAAATCCATATTAGCAACTGAAGCACGGGAGCTTCAGTCTCGGCTTCTCAGTTTATCAGATGAAAGAGACAAACATCTTTCTATCATCGAGGAGGTAACTGTATAAGGTTTACATGGATCATAAATTGATTTTATATGCTGATTAAACAACTCTGGTTTGTAGAATATTGATGCCCATCGGTGATACCTGTACATCACTTATCCATTTGGCTAGTTAAATTCGTTTTTTATATTAATAGTGCACAAAGCTCCCTCCAATTCATTATAAGTCCTTCCAAGTTGGGTGACATAACCATTAACCATACTCGCCTCACATTGGTAAATAAACTGGTTATCTCGCCAATAGACTGCAAAATAAAGTCTTTGAACTCTAAATGAACAACAAAAATTAGTTGCTAATTTTAACTCTAAAAAGCGAGTTATCCTTGCTAACTCAGTCGTCAGAACATCCACCTCCAGCTGATGTATAAGTGTCAGAGAATACCCCTCCAGCTGATGTGCAAGCATCTGAGGTCCACCCTACGACTGAATGTTCAAACCATCCTTCTTCACTTGGGTTTATAGTTGTTTTTTTGTGGTAGCTAAGATTGTGCTCTCCGATGTACGAGATATCGGATACCGGGTTTCATTTCGGGTTGAGTTTTGAGATGTCGGATATCAGAGATATATTGAAATATTGGATACCAATAAATATTTAATAAATTATATATACTAAATGTCCTATCAAATTCAAATTTCTAGATGTACTAAACGTTCTTAATGCCCTAAAAGACGAACTAACTTAAAAACATCTAACATAGTATCATAACATGGTAACAAACTAACCATTATAAAATTACAAGTAGAAATACAAAACTAATAATATTAATAATATTATATCAATATAAAGATGGATTCGAGAGAGAGAGAGAGAGAGAGAGAGAGAGAGAGAGAGAGAGAGAGAGAGAGAGAGGTAGGAGGGGGGGCTTCCTCGCACTAGCAGCCGTTAGGTTTAGTTTAATGGGTAGGATGACACAATCCTACCTGGAAACACTTTAACCTCTAATGTTCGATATTTTAATACGTCGGGAGATATCAGCTGATTTATTGGATTTTGACTGATATATTGACCTATTTTTCTCAAAAAGGTATACAGCGGATATATGTTGGTTTAGGCCTCAAACCGATATATCCAATATCACTGATATCGATAACAGTGGTGTTCTCCTATTACATCTTTAAACAGTACATAGTCATTTTAAAGCTATTGCTTACCTGAAATTGCCATTTGTAATTGAAGGTTACAATTAGTTACGGTAGGTTGGTCAGCAGTAGAAGCTAGTACTCTCTTTTCTCCAAATTTTTTCCAACTGCCGTCTAAAGTAGCCCTGTCGATTATTCTGTTTATTTCATCAGTTATCATCATGGAGATTATTTGAGATAGCTGTGCCCGTATCTTAGTCTCGTTTGGCACCTAATTCTTTGTGTTTGTCCCTGTTAATCAGTATTTTAGACTTGGCAGTTCTCATCCACTTATTCATCCAATCTATCTTTGGGCCAAACCCCTGTAATTTTCATCAACTTGGCAGTTCTGTAAACAAGGTTTCTTTTCATTAACTCCCAATGATTTTGATCAACATTAGTATTCTATTTGGCACTGCCATTTTATTCTGCCCAAGCTGGAAGCTGCCTTCTTAATTTCAGCTTTCTTAAAAGTTTCTTCCAGACTATCTACCAACTATTGTAATCTGAATGGATTTCTCCCCAAACCCATTAAGACATATATTATACAACCCACTCTCCTTCCTACCTGTGAAGTTGTTGAACATTGTGTCTACATGTACACATGCACTAGAAACTATTTTGATCGATAATATGGGCCCCATGCACCTCAAAATCGAGGATCAAGTTTTTCTTTCTACAATTAGCCACTCTTTGAAAAGATTAGGTATTGAAATGACCTTTTTGCAGTCAGATAATTCTGTGTCCCAAATATCTCTACAATATCCTGTCTTAACCTGCCTTAGGGTTTTGCATCTTGGGTTACTCCGTCAATTCAACCTCCAGACATTCTCCTCTTCCAACCTCTTTATGTTCATCTATAAAGTTCCCCTCTTTTTATCGTTTCCTTATCTTGTATAATTGACAAACAAACTTGCTGCTTTTCTTAGTGTTTCCCTTTTTCTAACTAACATTTCTTGATTATATTTCTTACTCCCTCTCTATGGAGACACTTCTTAAATATGAACTTTCTTCCCAACCGTTTACATCCTCTCTCTATAGATTGGAGAAGTAGGTATATGTAAGGGCGAACCAGAAATTTAAGCTCAGTTGTGCTGGAGTGGACTAGGGTGGGCTAGATGTGGGCTGAACCATATGAAAACAACAAAAAAGAATATAGAAAAAAAGGAAAAAGAAAATAGGGTGGGCTCCAGCCCACCCTAGCCCCTTACTGGTTCTGCCTCTGGGTACATGGTCCGAGATTGGGTGTTGCGACGATCTAGCAGTTGCTCTGGGCAATTTGATTTTCGAGTCTAGGCTTACATCACCTCAACATCGAGGATCGAGTTTTTCCTTCTACAATTTGCCACTCTTTGAAAAGATTGGGTATTAAAATTACCGTTTTGTACCGTTTTGCAGTCAGATTATTCTATATCTAATTCTCTTTGCCACCAAAGATCTTTACAATATCCTGCCTTAAGGTTTTGCATCTTGGGATACTCTATCAATTCAACCTCCAGACTTTCTCTTCTTCCATCCTCTTTATGTTTTCCATGATTGCTTATTTTTGGTGTCATCTATAAAAAAGTTCAACCTATCCTTTCTTTTATTGCTTCCTTGTATAATTGACAAACGAACTTGCTGCTTTTCTTAGTGTTTCCCTTTTTCTAACTATATTTCTTATTCCCTCTGAATGGAGAATTCTTAAACATGAACTTTCTTCCCAACCATTCACATCCCCTCTCCATAGATTGGAGAAGTAGCTATATATGGTCCGAGACAATATAGCAGATGTCTTGGGCAATTTGGTTTTCCAGTCTTGGCTTACTAGTATATTGTCCAGCTGTGTATTAAGTGTCAACCTCCTAATACCACCTGAATCATGAATATTGAGTAATATGGTTGATCTTGTTCAAACTCCTTTCTATTCCTTACCATTTCCCTCCCAGCAACTATTTCCCGTGAATGCTACATAGCTGATCCCACCTGTTTCCAGATATCAAATTTGCTTACCATGAAAATTGAGATGGTGTATTCTCCTATATAGTGTTCTTTTGTTTCCCAGATTATTGTGATTAACTCCCACCACAATCCCCCTGAAGCCAGCCTGCTGCTCACAACCTTCCAATCCCCAATGCAATTGCCTCCTAGCCATTGTTCAGCTGGTATTTTGGAGCCAAACATTTGTACTTTTGATGGTAGCTAAATTTTGGCAAGAACTGATGGTATGTGAAGGTTCTGAAACCTAAAATTTGGAGCAAGAGTTGCAATTATATACTGGAACACTGAATACGTTTATTGGGAAAGTTTGAGATACCTTTACTAAAGTAACTGGACTTCCTTGGTAACAGACTTCCATTGTAACAGTGACTAGAATGATTGACGCTAACAGACTTCCATTGTAACAGTGAGTAGAATGATTGACGCATTTAGTATTCTGTGTTGTCTCTATACCATTCCATACTTGCCTCTATGAAGCACAGGTGCCGGTCTTGTACGTTGATACTTTCGAAAAAAACCAGACGTGTGTATGGGTGGGTATATACATAGTACCACGAGGCTCCCACTAGCCTAGGGTTTGGGAAGGGTCTTGTACGTTGTCACACCATGAGATACCCTCTTGTGTGTGTGTGTGTCTCTCTCTCTCTCTCTCTCTCTCTCTCTCTCTCTCTATATATATATATATATATATATATATATATATATATAAAGGAGACTGAAGACTAGTAATGCATCTTCATGACTTCGTAAGTAAAACTACTTATCAAATGAATTTTGTTTGAAAACAATGTGGTTTAAGTTTAAAAATAGAGAAAGTCCGATTTCTTGAACAAAAGTAGCAAAGCTATATTTTAAAAGACTAGGTCATATCCAATGACACGCACTAGAAAGTAAAAGTACCCTCAAACTACCCAAAAGAAAAGTTGAAATAACAAATAAATATAACTTTGGGTGTGCATGCGCTAATGAGTACCCAAGGAGTGCTGATTACCCGGTACGGGCTGGTATGCCTTCCTAAATGGAATATATGGAATATACCGTGCTTTGTAGACTCTCCCATGACATGCAATTAGTTATATTTATGTTAGTTTTTGTACAGATGAGTGCATATGCCGTAAGTATCTGCCAGTATCCAAGCAGTACACGGTTCGGGTACACCTTCCTAAATGAATATAATGTTTTGTGGACTCAATGTCTTATGGTAGATGCAAGTTTTTAGATATCTGTTAGTTTTTTTTTAACAGCAGTTTCTTACTTAATACTTAATCTGGTCCCACAACATTTCGCCCATAATACCTGACATTTGTGCTTGAGGAGCATTATACTGATTTCTTATGAGATTAAAATCGTAGTACGCAATATCGGCTGATACCAATACGTATCGTCCGTATCGTATTATATCGCATTGTTTTGGCATGTCTTGATCTAATACCGACGTTGGGAATCTCTTTCCAGTCCATTCAAGAGAGAAAATTGAACAAAAGAAGTTGTATGGAAGATAGTGTGAACAAGATGATTTGGTTATCCCGAAGATCGACAATGTGTGTGTCAATAAGATCCCCTATTAACACATTGTAACCATTACCATTTGTATGAAGTTGCATATCTATAAATTCACAACATTTATCCATATTAATATTATTCTATTTAAAAGTATTTATTGTGGTTGTACTATGTCTAAAGACAAGTAAATGAATAATAGTATCTTTTGCGGGTGAACAATTTACCAATGTTTACTATGTCTAAATGCAACTAAACAAATAATAGTATCTTTTGTGGGTGAACATTTAGCGATGTTGAATACTATTCCACTTATAATGATAAACATAATATGATAATAAAACTATGTCTAAATGTGTCATATCTTTTTATCTTTTAAAATGCTTTTCAATTTTTGACTTTTCCAAAAGAGAACTCCATTGTCAGATTGGAAGCCGCCAAAATTGCCAAAACCTTATCGCATAGTGTAACCATTACCATTTGTCGCATACGGTAACCATTACCATTTGTTGAAGTTGTGCATCTATAAATTCACAGTGGTTATCCATATTAACATGTTAGTTCAACTTGTTAGTTCAACATGTTGAAATGAATGAGATACTTGAATAATAAACTGTTTAATAGTATCCGTTCAAAACTATTAATTGTGGTTGTACCTTCTAAAGGCAATATAAACAATAATATCAATTGCGGTGAACGATTTTGTAATGTTGAATATTATTCCATGAAAACCATCGAGAAACAAAATATTATGTCAAACTATGACTAATTTATTATTTTTTTAGCTTTCTAATATATATATATATATATATATATATATATATATATATATATATATATATATATATATATAAAATCATTTTTGGCTTTCCTAAACGAGAACCTGCTACTTCGATCCTAAACCGCCGATACTGAGACTCACAGGAAGGTCCTGAACCGGTTCCGATACTAAAACTACGAACCTTGATTAATATTGGTTGGGTTTTGCTACTACAAGTCTGCTACTCAAAGAGAATTGGAGGGAAGGAGAGGAAGAATAGTCAGTTCTAGCAAGAGCAAAGCCTGAAGAGGGGCTTCTTAAATTGCTATCCTTAATTGGTTTTCATGAGCCTGCAATGTGGAGGGAATGGAAGTTCTCATTACTCTTACGTAGGCAGAACTGTAATAGACCTGTAGTTGTTGCATAATTTCAACATTTTATTTTTATGGTTTCCGTTTTTAAGTGTGCATTTCTCATGTACTAGATCCGTCAAACACTGGAGGCACGCCTAGCTATTGCAGAGAAAGAGTTGGAAGAAGCTGAGAAGGAGAAGCTTGAAAAGGTAGCTGAGGCTCGCAACATTCTCAAGGAGCAGGAAGCCATCTTGGAGGAAATAGTGCAGGAGTCTAAAAAAGTTCAACAAGAAGCGGAGGAGAACTTAAAGGTACTGTGTTTGATATTTTCGTTATTCTTAAGCTCACTGCTTATATGTGGAGGATGCTGCCTTTCGTCTTGCAAAAATACTCGATAAATATGGGGTGAGACTGTGTGCAACTTGACTCTACCCTGGCCCAGCAATAGCAGGATCCTTGGTGCTGGGACTTCGATATATATGAATGCAGTTGATGCGTTGCATAAAAAGGGCGTCCCGGTGTCACATGGCTCCTGCTTACTCAAGGTGTGGGGAGGATCAAGATGTATGCAGCCTTACCCCAGGTATTTGGGGAGGCTAATTACGTGATTCAAACTTGCATCCTCCAGGATGCAAGCATCAAGTCGTACCGTCCTGCCATACGACACCCTCAATTGATTCCTTACATAATATGAAAAACTATACTATCCATGAGTTACCTGAATCTTTCTTTTGTTTGTATCCCTGCTTCAGCTGAGGGAGTTCTTGATGGATCGTGGTAGTGTTGTTGACATACTGCAGTAAGTTTTCGTGCTCATTTATCATTTCTGTATATTAGTAATAGCTTATGCAAATTTTGAAATGTTTTTTGTTCAATGCTAAGACCAGCCATGTTTTATGAATCATAGTGAGTTGGTCTAAGAAACATGTTCAGAAAGCAGTTGAAATTAGAATGCTAAGATGGATTAGTCGCAATAAGATTAGAATTAAGATAAGAAATGTGTATTAATGGGAAGTAGGTGGTGGCACCAATTAAGGACAAGATAAGAGAAATCATCAGATGGTTTGGACAAGAGCAATAAAATAATAGTTAAATGAGCCACTAGGACTAAGACAGGCCTACATGCCTAAACGAACATGGATTGAAGCTATGATGATATAATTTTTGTTGAGTGTTACGGATAGAGGCCAGCGTCTTCCTAGAGCTAAGGAAAAGATTCAAACAACAGACTCGTAAATTTTGGTGGTAAAGGTTTTGTTGTTGTTATTTGGGCTCGCGGCTAGTATGTACCTGATCAAGATTACAACTATTTTTATTAGCTAAAGTACTTTTGACTTAGTTTTGGGTCAAACAACAGGCCCAAAAATTTGGTGGTAAAGGTTTTGTTGTTGTTATTTGGACTCATGGCTGGTACGTACCTGATGAAGATTGCAGTTATGTTTATTAGCTAAAGTACCTTTGACTTAGTTTTGGGTCAAACTTAGATGTATTCTTTCCTTTGTAATAATTAATTCTTTAGACTAGCAAATGTTTATTTACTCGTTAGTTCTACATTTGGACTATTTGATACTTCAAACTTTTTGAGAAACTCGGCATATTTCAATATTGTAATTCTAACTTCTGATTTACTATCGTCTGCAGAGGAGAAATGGCTGTTATCTGTGACGATGTAACTTTGCTCAAGGAGAAAGTTGATGGACGTGTACCGTTCAATAGATCGCTGCAGTCAACTATTTGCAGCTTGGCCTCTTCATCAAGCTCCTCATCCCATAGCAAAAGCATGTCGGCTGAAACATTGCCCCGACCTATGGAGGTGGGAGAGAGCCAAGAGAGGACATGCGGAGAAACCCCCATAAATATGCAGCTGGAAAGCATTGCTAATGATGGTCACTGGAAGTTAAGCGTTGGCAATACTAATAAAAGATCTGATGATGATGACTGGGAACTTTTGAGCAACGTTTCTCCCTAGTTCATAGTACGGATAACTTACACACCCACTGATGCAACAGTTGCTGGCGCTTCGTTTGCTTGCCCACCATCAGTTGCTGAAATAGGTTTCTGGATCTTGTAAATATATTTCTTTATACTGGGATACGTTCTTCAGTTTAGTTTGCTTTGTATGAAGTGGTTGAAAAAGTTTCTGGAGATTACTTGTAAATAGTTATCTTCACACTAGAATATGTTCAGGTATTGCTTATGTGAATTCCTACTGTGGTATTCATGGAATTATATGATTGTGTAATGTTATACCATTTCCGCTATCATTTGAGGCATTTCTTCATGTGCAGAGATTTTTTAAGTTTCTGGTTTTCCTCCAGTATTTAGGTCTCTGGCTGAGATTGATGATAAGTACTACTTTAGTTGTCCATATATTTGTCTTTATGTAATGTCACTCGTGATACGGTTATATAATTTTGGTTTTATTTGTCATGTACTCTTGTATATGTTGGCCTTGGAATCCAAATGAATGTGTTATAGGTCCGGTGGTGGAATTCTTGTGCAACTTCTTATGTACATATTTCCACCGGACCGTATAAAAGTGCATATGCCAGTCTAATACTTGTTTTGTGAAGCTGGTTGTGAAACTATTCTGCATGGGTTTAAGAGAGTTTCCTATCAAGTAAAAGTGTTTTGTACAAAGTAAAAGCATTATAGAATTTAGTGTCTTGATTGGTTAAAATTCTGAATTTCTTGACGCTACTGTATTCTTGAGACTCAACGGTGAGAAAATAAATTCACGAAAGAAACAAAATCTGTATATATGAGTACGAGTATATATATATATATATAAATTTTTTCCAATTCGTAGGATGACATTTCAAAAAGTGGCAAACCAAAGCTTCCCATAGGCACTTCTATTTTCCTTTTGTGGCATGGTCCTTTCGGTGTTTGGATGTCAAAGGAAATGAGGAAATGAGCCATTGAGAAAATTGGTACCCAAAGGGAAAAAAAGGTTTTTTCCCGGGAATCACTTTCCTCCTAAAAGGATTCATATTCTCTTCCCATTTCTTTGACATTTTCCAGACAAAAAAAAAATTGATTGGAACTGCAATTTCAGGGGGTGTTTGGTACGCGGTATTTTTTTTTATTCCCGAGAAAATTTAAGATGGGAATCTATTACCACGTTTGTTTGGCTTATAAAAAATTTATTCCCGGGAATTATAAATACCCGGGTAAATAGTTTACCCACAAAACATGGGAATTCTATCCCTTGAGAATAGGTGGGTTTTTTTTTTTTTGCCCGGGCAAAAAAAAATTGTTTAAATTTTTTTCTTCTTTTTTGATCAATTTTGATTAGTTTGAACATTTTTTTCTTTTTTTGTCGTTTTTATCATTTTTTTGTCATTTTTTTGTCGTTTTTACCAATTTTTTGTCGTTTAAAACAATTTTTTGTCGTTTTTACCCATTTTTTGTCTTTTTTGTCACTTTTTGATTATTTTTTGTCGTTTTTATCGCTTTTTTGTCGTTTTTTACCATTTTTTTGTCGTTTTAAGCGATTTTTTTGTCGTTTTTATCCATTTTTTGTCTTTTTTGTCACTTTTTGATTATTTTTTGTCGTTTTTATCATTTTTTTTCGTTTTACCAATTTTTGTCGTTTTAAGCAATTTTTTGTCGTTTTTACCCATTTTTATCTTTTTTGTCACTTTTTTATTATTTTTTGTCGTTTTTATCGCTTTTTTGTCATTTTTTGTCGTTTTTACCAATTTTTTGTCGTTTTTTAAGCGATTTTTTATCGTTTTTACCCATTTTTTGTCACTTTTTGATTATTTTTTGTCGTTTTTATCGCTTTTTTTGTCATTTTTTTCGTGTTTACCAATTTTTTGTCGTTTTTACCAATTTTTTGTTGTTTTTACTCATTTTTCTTTTTTTTGTCACTTTTTTGATTATTTTTTGTCGTTTTTATCGTTTTTTTTTGTCATTTTTTGTCGTTTTTACCCATATTTTGTCGTTTTTAAGCAATTTTTTGTCGTTTTTACCCTTTTTTGTCTTTTTTTGTCACTTTTTGATTATTTTTTGTCGTTTTTATCCAACTTTTGTCCTTTTTGTCGTTTTTTTGTCCATTTTGGTTTTTTTGTCGTTTTTACCGATTTTATGTCATTTTTGTCGTGTTTTGGTTATTTTTGTCGTTTTTACCCTTTTTTTGTTATTTTTTGTCGTTTATACATTTTTTTTTCGCTTTTTGGTCATTTTTGTCGTTTTAACCGATTTTTCGTCGTTTTTCATCGTTTTTGTCGTTTTTTGTTATTTTGTCGTTTTTACGATTTTTTTCGTTTTTACCGATTTTTTTGTCCTTTTATCGGTTTTTTTTATATTTGTTTATTTTTTTTCGTTATTATTATTTTTTTATTTTTTTTCCGGGAATATTTATATTGTCACCAAACATGGGAATATAATTTTCCCGGAAATTTAATTCCTTGGAATTTGATTCCCGGGAATATAGAATTTCCGGCTATATAGCATTCCGCATACCAAACGCCTCCAAAAGGAAAAAACAAAAAACCGATTTCCTTTCCTTTTCTTTCCGCAAACCAAGTGAGTAAAGCAACATGATTGGAATTGCAACTTCTCAAAGGAAAAAAAAAATGATTTCCTTTCCTTTTCTTTCCGTGAACCAAACGAGTAAAGCAACCTTAAAGTCCTCGCTAAGTGAACACTTGTGTTCCATTTACAAGTTCTTTCCCTCGTTACCTTCCCTGAAGTGATTTGATAACGAGCACCCGACTTACTTCTCAAAACTGACCACCTGAACGTGTAGAAAATGACTTGGTCTACTCGATGAGCACCCAACTATAACCCAACTATAAGAAAGTGATCTAGGTTGCGTTTGGTTTAGTATAATATAATTATAATTGTAATAGAAGGAGATTGTAATATACTATCCTATAATAGAATAACAGTGTTGTTATTTGTATAATTTTGACAAATATATCATTGACATTTATATTTTCCTTTTTTACCAATCTTAACATTCATAAAAGCAATAAAAAATATTTTTTCCAAAGTTTAAAATAAAATAATAATAATAAGTAAAAAATAATTTTTTAAAAATAAAATAAAATAAAATAAAATAGTAATGATAAAAAAAATAAGAAACAGTTTTTTTAAAAAAGAAAGTAATTTTGTAAGTTATAAGTTATAATATTATTGCGATTATGAGTTTTATTTTTTATGATGTAATTAGTTCTAAAGGAAAATGATGTAATATAATCAAGTTTGTAATGACCGTTACCTTACATCAAAATTCTAATTAGATTGCATTATCCAATCTTGCTATAACTATTCACATCCTTATTTAATGAACACTCGAGTTTAGTTTATACTCTTCAGCTTGATAATGAACAGACTCTCGGGTCCAATAATGAACATCTGACCTCCCGAAAGTGACTGCTCTCAGCCTTGGGTTCCAGTTACGAGAGCAGATATGTTGTCCCCAAAATGAGTCCCAACTATGTCTCCTCCTCCTATGCAAACAACTTTTGTATTTTTTTTTTTATTTAAACAACTAAATAATCATGGATACAACAAGTTGCATGTATAGAAAGGGGACAATTGGAATATCCATTTTGGGGACATCAGACCTGCCTCTTTCACTTGATAATGAGCAACTAGCTTCCAGAAAGTGAATTGGCCTCTCACCAAATGGACACTAGTAGCTCTTTCCCTTTCCCTTCCCTTTCCCTTCCGTGCTAATATTATTTGACTTCAATAATATAAATTGAAATTATGATCAAAATTAGGCAAATGAATCAACTGATGAAAAAGCTTTAAAAGAATTGAAGATCAAAGCATGATTTAATATATATTTTTTCTGGTGCAAATAGGGTTGCTTTAGAGATTAAAATTGAACGATCAATCACAAACTATCGTTCAAGTACCACTTGTACTTTCCAGTGAAATCAAACATCAACATTGGGGCTGGATGATTATTCATCTCTATTTCAAAAACAAAATTGATCAGATTATTTTGGTACAAATCGATACAATTAATCATATGAGAACGACCACCAGCATCCTCAAAATACAGCATCGCATCTTCTGATACAATTGTAGAAATAGGCTTTCCTTCAACTAATGTAGGTTGCACAGAGTCTGGCCAATCCAGATTTGACTTGAAATCTTCAACATCCTTCATAGCCATCTTCATATTTGAATTTGCACAGAAATTCCTTGTACAGGGATTTTATTTCTTCACAATACACTGCGGCATTCACCACCAGCATCCAAGCATTCTCCATCCAGCGGTCGAGGAGCATGAGTACAACCATGACCCCTCCCCTACAGAACACCTGGCTATCCTGACATCATGCAATAAACGCAACAAAAGCTCAGTCAGGAGACTTCGGCAGCTTTCAGAGTTGATGAGCCATATTGAATTGGTAATAGTAATGAAACTAGAGATGGAATAATGTTTATACATGCGCTAAATTAAACTAGCAAACCAACATTAAAACAGAGCACCGTTATTGGGACTAAAATTCTCTCATCTGCAGAAGGGTAGAGCAGAGAGATCTGCCTGGAAGAGTAAGTTGGTGCTGGGATCTTTCTTTTTGTAAGAAAAACACCACCGATAATTTAAGAAAAAGATTCAAAGAAATAGTGATTCGTTAACTCTCCGTAATTGCCATCTTCTAAACCCCAGATCATGCCTGATAGGCAGTGGCATCTTTGCCAAGATAGAAGGGAAGGGGGATCCAGAAGGACTTCGGCAGCTCGTCTACGAGTTATATAGCTGTATTTCTGTTTATGTCAGATTTTTACATTTGAAGTCCTACTTTCTTGTATCAGCAAATTGAAACTGAGCATTACTTTTGTGGAGTATAGCTTTCAGTCAGCCTTTAAGTAGATAGGACTATTAGATGCAGTTTTGTGAATAGAAGCTATGACATGTTATCAGGGTGCTACTACCTTGGTGTATATGCATATATGGACACGAGGGATCGGGGCACACAGAAGAACATGAAAGATCAAGCAGAAATTAAAACATAGCAGAATTTTATTATTAAAAATAGTAAAAACCTCAAGTTAAATATTAAAATTGAGCATATTTCCAGAAGATTAAAAAAAAGATATACAGAAAACATTTGATGATTCAAACTATCAAAAAGAAATCAAAAGAACAGCTACAAAACCTTTCAAAGAATCAAACATTTTTTTGAGAACCAATCATAAAAAATACCACAGATTCATAAAAAATAATAGAAAAGATGTGATATTACCACAGATTCATAAAAAATAATAGAAAAGATGTGATATTAACAAATGAGCCTGATCGAATTCATGGAATATCAGCAATAATTTTCTGATTTCCAAGCAACTACTGGAATATATAATCATGAATGATTAGAACCAAACCTTCAGATCACTATATGACTTCTACTGTAGAGCATTCATTCTTCTCCTGTGGCACCGGTTATAAAGAGTTAACTCAAATTTGATTGATAACCAAGGGCGGAGCCAGAAATTTTTTTAGGGGGGATGGGGGGTTGAGAGCAGGGATAAAAACAAATGCATGTGATAAACTCAAAAAATAAACCAAAAAAAATGAAAATCAATGAAAATCCACAGACAACCTACACATGAATTGAACCATACCTACAAAATAAACACACAAACACTCTACCACCTGAGCAAGACTACTACTTGTGATAATATGCTTTTATCTTACTAATTTATTTTTTAGCCCGGGCCAGCCCACCTTATGCTCCGCCCCTGTTAATAACCATATAGTAAACTTAAGATATAGTAAGTAGACAAATTTCTCTCTAAGCAACTTAAAAGATAGAAATATCTAACTGATAATTAACTGAGAGAATCCTAACTTATCTCATTCAACTGGTTAGAGTAAATGACATATTTATCCCTAAATAATGTTGCACCAAATAATATATGGATACCCCTGCTATTTAAATTATATATTAGTATATCTTATTTGAAATTTCATCGGTAAAAATTAAACATGCCTATACAGTATATACACAATGATGAAAAGGGTAGAAACTGAATTCAGCAGTAAATACTTGCAAATCAAAAGCTCATAGCGGAGAGGCGAAGCCGTGCAGGGATGAACAAACAAGCATTTTGGAAAGACCAAGAAAATGATATTACCTACACACTACACAACAGACTTACCGAACTGCAAACATAAACATAAATAAATGATTAACAAAGCAAAAAAAAAAAAGAGAAACAGTGCCACTAACAAAGAATATAACATGGCCTCTGAGCAATGTATAAATCAAGTAAGATGCACTCTTGTACTTAGACTTTATGAACTTGAAAATTAATCAAAATGGTTTCATCCTCCAACAAAACTTTTCTTTTACACATTAGCACATAAGTGTTGTAATTAATTACACTATGCCCTGTTTCAAGCTCAAATTGAGCCGAAACAACTCCCTGCAGCGCCTACTTCCCACTCATAACACATAATATACCAATAACAAATTTAATGCTATTCATCTAAGGTAATTGAATGTAGCAAAATTAAGTTTGTGTTTTATTGTTAGCGCTTGTTTGGTAACCTGTGGTTCTAGATTTGGATTTTGCAAATATATAATAGATTTTGGATCGAATCCTGAATTTATAATTTCAGGATTTGGACCAAAAGTTGTTTGGTAAACTTGGAATTTGACAATGAAATAGACATAATCCAAATTCTTTGTTTGTTAGTAGGATATATTTACAAGAAAAAAAAATTATGGTGCCTAATAATATAATCAATTGATATTAACAAAATATTATGGTTAACTAATTAAATATCATAATTTTATAAAAATATTAATGACCTAATATTGTGGTTCACTAATGATCATAATTATTATGGTCAACAAATAATCATAAAATATTAGTTACCTAATTTTTTAATTAACAATATAGTATGGTTAACTAGTAATCATAATTACTAAGTACTTATGATGAATGTGAACAAAATTATTTTATTAATTAATTATAACTTTAAAAACTAATTAATTAATTTAAATATTAATAAATTAATTTAGTATTAATTAACTATTATAATTATATAATAATATAATAGTACAAACAAATTCATTATCTAGTCTAACTTATAATTACCTATTAATATTATATTTAAATATTTTTTATTTATATTAATTTAATATCCTAACAACTTATTTATATTAATTAAGAATAAAACATCCATACTTTAAAATGTTAACTAAATATTAATTAATTGTTAATTAAGTTATTAGTCAATTAATTGTTCATTGTTGATTAGTGTCAACTAAGTATTTAATAGAACAATAAAATTATTAAAAAAAAATCAAAGATTCAAAATCCCACTTTTTCCCTTCCAAATCCAGATTGGAGAGGATGTGGGATAGCCTCCAAATCATGGTTTTGGAAACTAATCATTATTCACTTTCCAAATCCAAATCCAAATCCAAATCCAAATCCAAATCTAGATCCATAACCCAACCAAACATATGATACCATGGATTTGGCTCCAAATCCATGGAATTCGGGCTGCAAATGAGCCAAGCCGTTCGCGAGCTGCTCGAAGCTCGACTCGATAAAAGCTCGTTTGAGCTCGGTTCGTTTAGTAAACAAGCTGAGCTCAAGCTTCAGTTTCGAGCTCGTCTAATAAATGAGCCAAGCTCAAGCTTCTGGCTCGTTTATGAGCTTGCGAGCTGGCTCGTTTAGGAACTTTTTTAATTAAATTTTTATAAATAAATTGTTTTTAATATTGCAGGTACTTGAATTCAAACCTAACTAAATTGAAATCGAGCTTGAAGTCAAGCTTAACGAGCTTGATTTTGAGCTTATCAAGCTTGAATCAAGCTTGCGTATCAAGCCAAGCTCGAGCTCAAACCAAGCCAAGCTCAAGCTTAATATAAACAAGCTTGAGCCAAGCCCAAGCTCTAAAATAAAAAATTTATCAAGCTCGAGCTTGAGCTCGATTAATTCTAGTCAAGCCAAGCTCAAGTTTACAAAAGCTTGGCTCGGCTTGGCTCGTTTGCAGCCCTACATGGAATCTTCAAATCCAAGTTCACTTCATGTTTACCAAACAGCCCCTCCAAGAAATGAGGGAAAGTGAAGGAAAATGAAATATGATCTTATGGTTGTGTTTGGCAGTTAAGGAAGTGAGGGGAAGGGAAGGAAAATGAAACTTGATCTTATCTACACGTGATTAAGTTTCTACATGAAACACTTACATTTTCTTTTCCCTATTCTCACTCTCCAACAAAGCAAACGCAGCCTAAAAGTGAAATCACGTTTGGAGCATTTCGAACATAACAGAAGAATGCAGTTACTACTACTGTGATGTTCTGTATGTAAATAGAGTTGATCTCTGTTCAAAGATACTCCTTTGTACAGATTTAATGCCAGAAGGAATTGATATTTGGCATGTTTTCTGAAAAATACTTAAACCTACAGTTGCCTTGCGAGCTATGCACGAACACAGCAAAATGGTGTTTGTAATCCATACATGCTCGTATTCGTGCTAAATAGGTAACTATGTTTGTACTTACTTGAAAACGTCCGTATCTCATATTTGTATCCTTTCTGTCAGTATCCCAACTTGCAAGGGTTGACAGAAAATAGCATACACCACATCTTTTCTCTGATAACTAGCCAAGTAGCTGACCTCAATAGACAAGATGACAAACTCATTTTGATGCAGGCATTTACAGAATACTAGTAAGGAATTGCTCAAACAAGGGTATATAGTTTTCCACAACAATGAGATAGTAAGCCATTTGCACATACAATCAGTTTAAGGTGAATTATCACTCCCACAAAAATACTCAAACAAGCACAACTGTAGATGTTCTGAACCTATGATAATCCGATGTCAAATAACACAACTTCTGTAAGTTACTAGGGAAAGGAGATCCATACTCACATAGGTTCGTGAATAAATGTATATCACTCAAAGAGGACCCTCCACATCTACATCTACCACCGTTCTCTCGGTCTACCATCCGGAAACACTGGTGCAAGAACTTTTTCTTCATTTGATTCCGCAACACCACCATTCATTTGTGGTTTGCTCCCATTCAAACTAAGGCTATCCCCGTCATCAAAATCCGGAGGCATTTCATCATCTTCGTCACTCCAATCATCTTCCCCATCCTCATCGTCATCCTCATCCTCATCCTCATCCTCATCATCGAACTCGCTACCCAACCCATCGACCACGCTATCATCCCCCTCGTCTTCCTCCCCGTTCCCATCCTTGCTTCCCCCCTCCTCCCCTGTCCTCGACGGGAACCTATTCGGGAACCGAGGGACGGCGACCAGCGCCCTCAGCTTCTCCTTCAGAACTAACAGCTTGTCCTTCTCGAGCAGCTGCGAGTCGCGGTACGCCTCGCGGAGGAACACCGAGTCCCTGTCCCCCTTGAGGGACACGTAGAACATGTCCGGGTGCCTGATGAGCATCCCCCTCAGCTGCTGCGAGAACCGGAACTCCTCTCGGAAGTGCGTCAGGTGGTCCACAAGAGTCCTCTTCTCGAGCGTGAGGCTCAGCATCTCGTGGATCACCGCACAGGCGTGCTTCTCCTTCTCCGCGGAGCCAGACCGCAGCTCCGAGAAGTCGGAGTAGGGGGAAATGTACGGCATCTCCTTGAACATGTTGATCCTCCTCATCTCCCCCTTGGAGAGGTTCAGGCCCCGCGGGAGCTTCACCCTCCGGAACTTGGGCGGGCGGTCGATGATCAGGTTCCGCTCCTCGGCCTCCCGGGCCCTGTTCTCCTCCTCGGCGACCTCCGCGGCCGAGACGGCCAGCTCGGTGTCCCAGTGGGTCAGCTCCAGCGCCGGCCCGCGGTCCGTGCGCACAACGCGGAAGTACTGCGGGTAGCGCTCGCATATGGTGTCCCGGAAGTCCGTCGGGAGGCCGAGGTCGGCCTTGAGGTGGGCGATCTTCTCCAAAAGGATCCTCTTTTCCAGCGACATCATCAGCAGCTTCCTGAGCTTGGCAACGAGGGCCTGCTCCATCTCGTTCCGCGCGCGCAGCTCCTCGAAGTAGACCCGCTCGGCCTCGGGGGTGAGCCGGAACCGGAGCGAGTAGACACCCTCCTCCACGATCTCGAACACGGCGGGGAAGCGCTTGAGGAGGGCGATGAAGCGGCGCTTGCGGGTGAGGCCGAGGTCGCGGCGGTAGCGGCCGAGGTCGCGGAGGTTCATGACGCGGTCGGGCTGGCTGACGAGGATGTTGCGGATCTTGAGGACGAGCTTGAGCTTCATGTCGCGCTGGATGACGTTGTCGAAGGGGACCTCCTTCCGCCGCTTGACGGCGGCGGCGGTGACCGGACGGAGGCGGATTCCGCCGTGGCGGAGGAGCGGCGGCGGAGGTGGACGTTGGGGGAAAGTTAGGGTTTTCCCGAAGAATTGGGTTTTCTGGAGCGGAAGGAAGGATGGGAATGGAAATATTGGATTTTGGGAGGAAAGGAGGAGTCTTTGTTCCATGGGGAAGAGGGGTTTGTTGATGATCAGAGCATGGAGTGGTTTCAATGGAGGGGAGAGAGGCTTCTATTGGGGATAGGGTTTATCAGGGTTTTGGGTCTTATAGTCAAAAGAAAATCTCCCTCTATGGCCTGTGGGCCCTAAATTGGGCTTTATATGTAAGCCCTTTCTCTACTAGGCCATATTTTATAGGAAAAGTCCCAACGAACCGACGGAAAGTGTCTGCGCATTCGAAACGGACGTCACATGTCGTCCTCCTATTGGTCGTAACGTAGGATCCTTAAAACCAGTCCTCCCTGCATTCACCGTTTAAAAATTTCGACCAATGGGGGGCAACACATGTCGTCGGTTCACGCGTCGATCCCCCTTTCGGTATGTGTAGAAGCATTGCATTTTATAAGAGCTTAAAGTTTGAATCCTTGCTCGTGAACGCATTTCCTCTATTTTATGTATGTCCTTGTCAGTGAACACATTTCATGGATTTTATACCAACTTAAGTTCAAGTCATGACATCCAATTAAAAATTTTGGACCTTAATTTTTATTTTTGGTTTTAATTTTCTCAATATGCCCTCTTTTTCAGCATGTGTTTTGTTCCTTGTACTCATATTCAGTGTAGAATGAGAAAAAGAAAACAAAAATAAATTTCAGATCCAAACTTTTCAATTTGACATATTGTTGGCCCATTGGTCATGGTCAAACCTGATTTTAATAATTGATCAAACTCTGTCTCGATATACGATGGATATCTACTCAGTTCAAGACTCAGTTTAAGAAGATTTGTTTGCTACTCAAAATTGTATTTCCCTAAAGTAATGTAATTTTCATTTTTATTGAGTCTAGGAATACATTGTACACCAAGTCGTACTGGCAAATAGGCTATCCGAAATCGTTTTTCAAAACTGACCTATCTTTTTAAAATGACCTATGTTTTTGAAAAATATCTATTTTACAAAAAGCTTCTGAAGAATTTTCAAAAAGCCAAAATTATTTTCACAAAATCAACCTGACCAAACCCTGACAGAACTCGGCCAGAGTTCAGCCATGGTGAACGTTATGTGAACGTTTAATTTTTGAACTTTGTCTCCCTTCGGTTGCGGTTGGTTACAAAGAGTTCTGTCTGAATTCTGTCCGAATTCTGTCAGAGTTCTGCCTTTGAAAAAACTATAAATAGAGAAGAATTCTGATCTTTTCAACACACCAATTCACTTTCATCTCTTCTCTTCTAAAGCTTACGTTTCTTCCAAAGAGTTCTAAAAGCTTCCATTTTCAAATCCCAAGCCAGTTACAATCTTCTAGTCGATTTGCCAGTGTGGTACGGTCTAGAAGTTTCAGAGCGATTGTAATCAGAGGCTTGATTGAAGATAGACTCTTCACAATTGAAGTTGGTCGAGTTCTTCGTATCAAAGCTCGCGTCTGTAGAAGTTGCAAGGACTTCGTATGAAAACTTGCAGAATTTTCCAATAGTGGATTCAACTGGAAGCTAGAGTTCTTCCGATTGGACTAGTCCTTACAAGAGTAAAACCAGTATAAATCTCTATATTTGTGTTTGCCTTCTGATCACTCTTTTTCATTACAGTTATTTACTTTGTGATTATTATTAATTCTGTGATCTAACTGCTAACAAGTTTTTAATTAGCAATATTCCGCTGTCTACTCTATTCACCCCCCCTCTAGAGTATTCTGCTTTACGATTTCGTTCCTACAATTGGTATCAGAGCAGGCTCTCCATCTAGAGGTATTATATTCTGATCCCAATTGTTCCTACAATTGGTATCAAAGCGGGTCATACAGGTAAAGCAAGGTAAAATTGTAGCTATATTCAGTTATTTTTCAATTGTTATATAGATCACAGTATTACACATGACAACTGTGAAATTCACAAGTGAAGGCCAAGCCACAAACAGACCTCCACTAATTGACGGCACAAACTACACTTATTGGAAAACACGTATGAGTTTCTTCCTAAATCTCTTGATTTTGACTTATGGTCTGTAGTTATTGATGGATACAAAAAGCCTCCTCCTATTAATGGAGTTTTAGTTGAAAAATTCCATGACAAATATACAGAGGATAAAAAGAAAAAGGCCAGTCTTGACGCACGTGCTATTAACGCTTTATTTTGTGCTTTAGACAGAACTGAATTCAACATGGTGTCTACCTGCACAACATCAAATGAAGTATGAAAACTTCTCAAAGTAACCCACGAAGGAACAACACAAGTCAAGGAGTCAAAGATCAGCAGACTTACTCAGGAGTATGAGGCGTTCGAAATGAAGCCAAGTGAATCAGTCACTCAGATGTTTACAAGATTCTTGGATATTGTAAATCCTTTGTCTTCAGTAGGCAAGGAATACAGTAACCATGAAAAGATTCGCAAACTTCTATGAGCTCTCACAAAGAACTGGATTCCAAAGGCTACATCAATCATTGAAGGAAACAACCTCTCAACAATGTCTCTGGAAACACTCATGGGTAAGCTACTCACTCACGAGTTAGACTTTGAAGATGCTACACCAAAGGAGAAGTCAGAAAAGTCGATCGCTCTCAAAGCTCAACATAGAAGAACTGTCGAAGATGATTCTGACGACAGCGACTCTGACTCTGAAGATCAAGCTCTTTTGGTAAAAAAATTCAAAAAGTTCATGAGATTTAACAGGAGAACAAAAGATAGCAACAACAACGAGGAAGATCCTATTTGCTACGGATGTAAGAAGAAAGGATACATGAAGAAAGATTGTCCAACAATATCATCATCAACAAAAAAAAACAGCAAATATGACAAAGGCTACCTGAAGAGATCTACATCAAGGAAGTACGTCAACACAAGCATATGACATGAAAGCGAAGCCAGCGATTCAGAAGACGAACAATCAGATGACGCTACAAATGTATGCTTGATGGCTTGCGATCAGGTAATCACTAATCCTCTATTTGATCCTTATGATGATTTCACCTTTGAGCAACTAGGAGAGGCTTTCAGTGACCTGTTAAATGATTACAGGAAACTGTGTAGTAAATATGAAATCTCTAAGAAGGTACTCAAAGAGTACAAAGGTGAGATAGGAAGACTTACCGACCAACTAGATGATGTTAGAAATAATGACTCTTCAATTGAGTCTGGTGAGCTTTCATCTATTAAGTTGTTGTTACACGAGACTATTAAGTTATCCGAAGAAAAAGACCAAACCATCATCCAGCTAAAGGAAGACCTATCTAAGGTGAGAAAGAGTCTCCAGTGTGCACAAGTCAGAATAGAGATACTTACATCTGACTACACTAGATTATATGATACCTCCAAAAAGTTGGAAATTAGTTTAGGAAAATGGCCTGAAGTTGCTGCTTCCTATTTTAACACGTATCAATTACCGAATCATCGGAACATGTCCAAACCAAACACTGTCAGACCAAACCATACCAAAACTATGCCCAAGAAGACTAATAGGCATGCATTCTTCTATACTAGAAAAGCAAAACCTACCAATCATGCACCTCACACAACTTTCAATACTCAACATGCAAAATATCATTATTGTGGCCTCATTGGTCATATATCCTCTGCATGTAGAATCAGAAAGTTAGTAGATTTAAATGTTTATGCATGGATACCAAAAACTAACCAGTCAGGACCCTACAAGAAATGGGTACCAAGAGTTTTATCTGCAAATTGTTTTATAGGTGGAACGCCCTTCACATGCTAGGAACAAATGGATTCTCGACAGCGGTTGCTCACGGCACATGACCGGTGATGCTTTATTATTCACAACACTGTCGAAGAAGAATAAAAAAGGATACGTCTCCTTCGGTAATAATTTAAGAGGGTACATAATCGGTATCGGTAACATTGGTAAGGCTCCCTATCCTGTGATTAAAGATGTCTGTCTAGTTACCGAGTTAAAACATAATCTGCTCAGCATAAGCCATTTAGCTGATCATAGTTATGGCATTAACTTCGTCAAAGACAAATGTACTATAGTTGATAGTTCAACTGGCAGTACTATCTTTGAAGGTATCAGGGAAGACAACATATATGTTTTCTATCTGTTAGAAGATGCTAACAAAGCAGGTAGATGTTTATGGCCAAAAGTATTGAGAGTCAACTATGGCATATGAGACTCGGTCATGCAAACATGGATATAATTTTAAAACTATCTACAAAGAAGTTCGTACGTGGCTTACCGGACATATCTTTCAAGATGGATACGGTATGTAGTGAATCTGAAAAGAACAAAGCTACCCGATCCGTCCGTAAATCTAAGAACGCTGTAAGTACCACTAGACCTTTACAATTGTTGCATATGGACTTATTTGGACCAAGTAGAATTGTTAATCTAGGTGGTAAGCTATATGTATTTGTTATTGTAGATAATTTTTCTAGATATACATGGGTATATTTTCTTGCACGCAAGAACGATGCATTATCAGAATTTGTCACCTTTTACAAGAAAGAACAAAATGAAAAAGGGTTCATGATTACTCGCATTCGTAGTGATCATGGCGACGAATTTGAGAATGCAGAATTCAAGCAATTTTGTGACACATACGGTTATTTGCATGAATTTTCTTGCCCTAGGACTCCACAACAAAATGGAGTTGTGGAACGTAAGAATAGGACTCTATCTGAAATGGCTAGAGTAATGTTAAACCAGTTTAGTCTACCTAGATACTTTTGGGCTGAAGCTGTCAATACAGCGTGCTATATTCTCAATAGGGTTCTAATTCGACCTATATCGAAAAAGACTCCCTATGAACTATGGTTTGATAGAACACCCACTGTTTCGTATTTCAAGATTTTTGGTTGTAAATGCTTTATTCTTAATACTAAAGATAATCTGAGTAAATTTGATGAAAAGGCCGATGAAGGTATATTTTTAGGTTATACAGCAAAGAGCAAAGGATACAGAGTCCTCAACAAAAGAACCATGATCATCGAAGAATCAATTAATGTCAAGTTTGATGAGCTAAATCAACACTTAGACGATGACGACAATGAAGACGTAATCACACCAAGTACAGCTACTGCAAATCTTCACACAAAGATGCAGAACCTTCAAGCAAAGAATCAGGAACCAGCAATCCTGAGGATATGCCAAAAGAGATGAGATTCTTGGCAGATCATCCAAATGACTTGGTAATTGGTGAGATTACCAAGGGTGTAAGTACTCGTTCCTCTAGTAAAGATATAGCTTCTTGTGTTGCTTTTATTTTACAGCTTGAACCCAAAAATATTGAAGAAGCATGTAGTGATATTTTTGGTTAGATGCTATGCAAGAGAAATTAAACCAATTCGAATAGAATCAAGTTTGAAAACTTGTTCCCAGCCCATTGATCATCCGGTCATTGGCACCCATTGGGTATTCCGAAACAAACTGAACGAGAATAGTTTAGTGACTCGTAATAAGGCTCGTCTCGTTGCTCAAGGATACAATCAAGAAGAAGGTATCGACTACGATAAGACCTATGCCCCAGTTGCAAGATTAGAATCCATTCGTATGTTATGTGCATTTGCATGTTTTCACAATTTCAAGTTATTTCAAATGGATGTCAAAAGCGAATTTTTGAATAGTTTTATAAAAGAAGAAGTTTATGTAGCTCAACCTCCCGGTTTTACTGATTTCAAAATCCTGATTATGTTTTCAAGTTGAAGAACGCCTTATATGGTTTGAAACAAGTCCTTCGTGCTTGGTACGATCGTCTAAGCTCTTTTCTACTTGATAACAGTTTTTCAAAGGGAAAGGTTGATACTACATTGTTTATAAAATCTTTGAATAACAACATTCTTTTGATTCAAGTCTATGTAGATGATATTATTTTTGGATCTACTGATGAATCTCTTTGTCAGAATTTTCAAAGTGTATGCAGAATGAGTTTGAGATGAGCATGATGGGAGAGCTGAAATTCTTTCTCGGATGCAAATCAAACAAACCAACAAGGGACGTTCATAAATCAAGTAAAGTACCAAAGGATCTATTAAAGAAGTTCGACCTGGAAGGAGTCAAGCCACTTAGCACTCCAATGGCAACTTCACCAAGCTTGATATTGATGAACGAGGCAAATCCGTCGCCATACGTAAGTATCAAGGTATGATCGGTAGCTTACTGTATTTAACTATGTCGACCAGACACTTCTTCAAGCCAATCTAAGGAATCATCTGTGCGCAGTTAAGCGTATCTTTCGATACCTTAAAGGTACTTCTTCTGTCGGCTTATGGTATCCAAAACTACGTCATTTGACCTAACCGGTTATTCTGATGCTGATTTTGTCGGATGCAAGTAGATAGAAAAAGTACCAGCGGCACATATCATTTCTAGAAAAGTTCTAGTCTCTTGGTTTAGCAAAAAGTAAATTCTGTCGCATTATCAACAACCGAGGCTGAGTATATCGCTGCAGGACGCTGTTGTGCACAAATTTTGTGGATGAAGCAAACTTTAGAAGACTATGGATTGCATTTTACAAACATACCCATTTTCTGTGATAACACTAGTTCTATTAATTGACTAAGAATCCAGTATGTCACTCTCGTACTAAGCATATCGAGATTCGACATCACTTTCTTAGGATCATCAACAAAATGGAGATATAGACCTTGTATACATAGACACACAGAATCAATTGGCTGACATACTCACAAACCTCTAGCATAAGATCGTTTCAATTATTTACGTCGAGAATTAGGTATTTTAGATATCAATAATATTAATTAATTTTGTTTATTAATTAATTTATTCAATACTCATAACTGTTTTTGAGACAAGCCTAAAAGAGTCTGTATGTCACCACGACTACGGTCGAAGCGAAGCGGTATTTAAGAGTTCCCCGGTGAACCTCGTTAGCTGGGACAGTACTACAGCTCATCTGAAACAGACCTGAGTAAAGAATATTAATTTATAAAATAATATTAATTATATTATTTAAAATTTAAAATTACTAAACTTTGAATTAAATATTTGAAATGTATTGATGAAAAGATGTGGCTCCCAAATTTTTTTATATAGCCAGGAGAACCCTTGGCGAATTTGGCCCGAGTTCGGTCCGAATTCGGCCAGAGTTCTGGGTGTATATATTTCAGTTAGAACCCGAGGCCCCCATCTTCTTCATCTCTTCCAAAACCACATCACAACAGCAGAAGTCGCCTGAAAACCCTAGTTCTTCTCCACCTACTTCTTCCATTCTATGTGGAGATCTTCGTCCAAATTGGATTCGTGCGGAGAATCACGTCTCTAAACATACCTGATTCTCGGAAGGTATAATTCCTCTCCTCTACTTTCAAATTTTTAAGGTTTCTAGTTTTTGGGATAGAATGCCTAAGGGATTCAATCCTTTCAAGAGGAAGAAGACCCATGCCAGTGAAGAGGCATCGTCTTCTGATCCGCATACGAATTTTCTTTTTCTCCGGTCCAATCGGATGACGGTGCATCGAATGAGTTTTATTTCAAAACTTCCGACCAAGCATTACTTTGGTATGCCGACTTTATTATGCGTACTATGTACCGGATCTCCGATCAAGTGGACTATATTTTCTGACCACCGTCCTTACTTTGAGGCATTATGGTTACATTACCTACTTTACAATTCCCTATTGCTACTAATGCCATTAGATTGTTTTACTGTAATTTTGTGTTAGACACTTTTACCGCGAGAACTCGTGTCGGCGGTATAGATATCGAGTTCAATGATGAATCACTAGCGGAAATCCTTGGTCTTCCAAACGAAGTGCCCCGCTCGATGACATCACTGACTTCGATTTTCCGAGGATACGACTCGTTAGTTTTAAGAATGAGCTTTGTGCGCCCGCACGTGCTCGTCTTGGAAAGTTCAAGGCTAATAACTTGAACTGTTTAACTACGAATTACATCGCATCATCTATTCCACTCTACTTCCAAAATTCACTTCAAAGATGATGTCACTGTACTCGAACTTTCTGCTTTATTCACATTCTTAAGGGGATTCTTTTTTCTGCCCCTAAGACTATCATTCAGATAATGGGTATATGTCGCGGAAGAGATCGCAACCTCTCTTATGCGATGAACATCCCATGCATTTCAGCATTTTGATATTGACTTATCCACTTGTGCTCTGGACTCTGAGCCCAAGTTCCTCAAGCTTTCTCGTCGCAGCATTGCACTACTCCTCGACCTCCTGTACCTGCTCCTACTGCACCTGGTCCTCCTCAGTCTTACCCTATGACCTTTGAGGGTATTCACCAGCATCTATCAGATCTGCAGACATTCTTCGTTGACACTTCCAGGGAACATGAGTTCCGTGACGTGACTCGGTTCCAGGCTATTGCCAACTCCTTTGCCGATCTGAGATTTGTACATACGGGTCACTCTGCTAGTTCTCTTCCTAGAGACCCTTCTGTATACCGCATTGATGATGAGGCGGTCCATTCTCTGTTCCAGCCAAGAAACGCATACGATTGGTATCGTACATCTGGTGATACTCCACATACTTCTGGATCTGGCACTTCTGGAGCTGGTCTATCTGGACATGCTGGCACTGCAGAGATGATGATGAGGATGACTTTGAGTTGTTACTTTTTGAGACTGATGACTTTGTCTTATGTTTACTTGAAAATGCTCCGACATTCCAAGATAGTATCAGTTTTTTATGATTTGTGACATTTGATAGACATGTTTTATGCCTCAGTTTGGCATATGACTCAGTTTAGTTTATTATTCAGCTTAGCACTTTATTTGTTTCAGCTTTATTATATCATTACCTCTATTTATGCTTTCAATAAACTGTCCGTGACAAATATTATTTGCTTCTCTTATTTCTATCTCTGATATTCTATCATGCCTGTTGAATGTTTATATATTTATTTGTGTTTTTTCACTGATTGTTACTTATGCATTTATTGCGAGGGAGCTTTCTCTTTTGCAATTATTTTGCTAAGTAACAAGGGGGAGAAATAAGATCTAACATCTTCATGGATACAGGTTATGAACAATTTTCACATTTTATATCTCAGTACTTTCGGTACACTTTTGAATTGATCAAGACCAAAGATGTTATATCGGCCAAGGTTTGTCAATTATCAAAATGGGGGAGATTGTTGGCCCATTGGTCATGGTCAAACCTGATTTTAATAATTGATCAAACTGTCTCGATATACGATGGATATCTACTCAGTTCAAGACTCAGTTCAAGAAGATCGTTTTTCACTCAAAATTGTATTTCCTTAAAGCAATGTAATTTTCATTTTTATTGAGTCTAGGAATACATTGTACACCAAGTCGTACTGGCAAATAGGCTATCCGAAATCGTTTTTAAAAACCGACTATCTTTTAAATGACCTAATTTTAAAAAATATATTTTACAAAAAGCTTCTGAAGGATTTTTCAGAAAGCCAAAATTATTTTCACAAAATTAACCTGACCAAACCCTAACAGAACTCGGCCAGAGTTCGGCCAGAGTTCGACCATGGTGAACATTATGTGAACGTTTGATTTTTGAACTTGGTCTCCCTTCAGTTGCGGTTGGTTACAAAGAGTTATGTCTGAATTCTGTCCGAATTCTGTTAGAGTTCTGCCTTTGAAAAAACTATAAATAGAGAAGAATTCTGATCTTTTCAACACACCAATTCACTTTCATCTCTTCTCTTCTAAAGCTTACGTTCTTTCAAAGAGTTCTAAAAGCTTCCATTTTCAAATCCTAAGCCAGTTACAATCCTCTAGTCGATTTGCCAGTGCGGTACGGTTTAGAAGTTTCAGAGCGATTGTAATAAGAGGCTTGATTGAAGATAGACTCTTCACAATTGAAGTTGGTCGAGTTCTTCGTATCAAAGCTCGCGTCTGTAGAAGTTGCAAGGACTTCGTATGAAAACTTGCAGGATTTCCAATAGTGGATTCAACTGGAAGCTAAGTTCTTCCGACTGGACTAGTCCTCACAAGAGGGAACCAGTATAAATCTCTGTGTTTGCGTTTGCCTTCTGATCACTCTTATTCATTACAGTTATTTACTTTGTGATTATTATTAATTCTGTGATCTAACTGCTAACAAGTTTTAATTAGCAATATTCCGCTGCCTACTCTATTCACCCCCCTCTAGAGTATTCTACTTTACGATTTCGTTCCTACACTATTATGGCTTAAACTTTAAACCGGTATAAAATCTAGGATCAAAATGCTAATTAGGGCTTTCCTTGGTTGATGATATGTCTTGCTGACAAGCTTATAAGGGAGATATTTTGTAGGACATTTTTCAACTTCTTGCAGTACTGATCGACTAGTTAAATTTCACCCCCATTCTTAACTAACTTTATTTACTATTTTTTATTTTAGAATTATTTAATTGGTTATTATAATATGGGATTTGTTATAAAGAGGACGACTATAATCATTTAAATTTACAGAAATTTTCTTACAAAGGGAGAATTGAATTTAATTTTCGACAGACGAAAGAAGTTTAAGAATTTGCAAGTAACGGGATAAATCGCCATGAGTGATGGCTGTGACGTCCAAAATATGAAGGAGGGAGGTTGGGCCGCCATCAATGATGGCGCGGAGGGGTATGACCGCCATCAATGATAGCGAGAATGGAGAGAGAGAGAGAGAGGAGAGAGAGAGAGAGAGAGAGGCGGAGAAGGAAGAGAGAGAGATGACCGCCAAAGGTGATGGTGGTGGCGAAGTGTTAGAGAAAAAAGGGAGGGGGGACCGCCAAAGGTAATGGCGTGGGGGGAGGGGGGCCCGCTATCAACGATGGCAGTGCGCCGAGGGGATGGAGGGGGGGAGGAGTGACAGTAAGAGAGAGAGAGAGGAGGAGAGGGGGGAGAGGGCGAGAGAGGAGGAGAGGGAGAGAGGACATGAAGAGGCAGGGTGACAAATAACGTTAACCTCGCCAAACTAGATGACGACCTTAGATACGTTACTCCACAACGTTAATGTTATCCCATATAAAAACATACACATATTCAACAATCGCATTCACTCATACTCTTATCTAAGTCTCCTATATTCTAACAACTACTTCTCTCCTCTAGCCACTCTAGCAAAGCACCTCTTCTCCAGTACTCCAACAATATCATCTCTCCTACACCACTTAGAAGTAATTATAACTATTTTTTAACTACATGTAACCTACATGTAACCAATCAGGCATCGTTATGACCAACCAAACACTATAAAACTATTTTTTTTCGTTATTTATCAAGGTTGGTTTGAATTGCTATTACTTTTTAAAAGTATACAACAAAATTAACTACTGACAACATGTGAGAGTCTACTGTCAAAATATGTCTCAAAATTAAACTAGTTTTATAATTTTTTAAATAAGTTATTATGATGAAACAACCTCATATTTCTTTCCAAGAAAGAAAAGCAAAAGCAACCAATAATATACGATCTCAAATCCAGCCTAAATAAGTTAGTTGAGAGACGATGTCGTAAAAAGTTGTCTAGTCAACAAGGAACCTACCATGTCCAAGCTATCTAGCCTAGTGGTATTAGAACGGACACCCAGAGGGACCGGCAAGGTTCGAGTCCCCTAATTGTGTGTGCTTGCTTGGGATTTAAAAAAAATAAGGAACCTACCACATTTGAAAAAAATGGAAGGTGCATTAGAAAATAGTGACTTTATGGTATAATAATATATATATATATATATACTTTTCCAGTGTAAAATTAGAGGTGTGTGTTCTCTAGTTGATTATTTCCAGACGTGTATTCTTCTAATAATTTACTCTCTCCAAATACATCTTCAATATTTGTATACGTACGTAGGGGTGTCAATGGACCAGAATATGGGAATATGGTGGGTTTATGTAAGATCTGAATTCTAAGTTGTTTTCAGGTTCAGGTCCGTGGGGGTATAGTCCTTTGGGTATACGGGTCCCGTGGGAATGGACACGGTTCGAATTCCTCTTAGATGTTGCTCGTCAGCCCGCAGAAAATGACACCTCAAAAAAAAGTTCAGACCAAATTTCTTTCCTTTTTATTGGATTCAGATCAAAATTTGGATTTTACATAAGTTAAAATATTATGTACTTCAAAATATTCGATCTATACTTCTTCTAATAACCCAGATGTTTCTCACGTATAATACATACTAGTGATACATTATTGAGTATTTTATCTAAAATTGATAGAAGATTTAAAGTTCTTTACAAATACAGGTGATATATTTGATTTTGTTATATCTGAACTGATTTCGAATTTCTTATTAGATTTCTAGTTCTTTTGGAGCTATATCCAAACCCTACCTTTAAAGATTTTGGATTTACATTTTGGATCTATATCCTATAATTATAAAATAATTAGGCCTGCCTATTAGATTATTGAATACCATTGGTGGCCTACTTGTATAACATTAAGAACTATAATATTGTTATGAAAATAGAAGAGAGGAAGAAAATATTGTCACGTCCCACTTTCGGATACGAATAACTGACCAAGTCCAACCTACGTCGCAATATCGACGGTAGTACGTTGTTTATGTGCTTAATGGTCCATAAAATAATCATAACCATAACATTTTACAATAACGTCCATAACAAGTAACTGTTAGGAGAGATTGAACAAAAGGCCTATATGCTGCTACACTAAACCAAATAAGAATATGAATGCATACGAAAAAATATATATCATTTCAGGATATGCATTATTAGAGGAAAGATAGGATCACACCTAAAATTGTCAACAGTTATGATTGACGTAAATACAAGTCTAAGCCAACAATATATAAGTACATATAAAGTAGTAAAACACCAAACACGAGAATCAGATGAACAATGAGAATATATACGGTGCCTGCAAGTAAAATATGTAACAAGATAAACTGATAGAAGCAAGAACAAGTAACACAATGAGACATATGTCACGATTATCTCATGCTTTTCGGGATACAAGTACGTCGCCAAGTCCAGTCTACGCCGTAACATCGACGATAGTACGCTGTCTATACCTTGATATCATCTCAATAATTAATATCAATATCTCAACATGGAAATTCACTAGTTTGCTCAATCACGCAACTACAATTGATAACATATTAACTAAAAGTCTTTACTTAATGTAACGCCCCAGAACCAGAATACTGGAGAGCGGGAGCTTACATAGCCAGCTACGTATATTGAAGTGCAACCCACCTCGCTATACGGTCACGGCTGTCTAGATACATGAGGGTTTAACTACAAGCTATCAGTCTCTTAAGGTCATGAACAAGCCTATTGTCTCAATCTCAAGCAAGTAATAACAGTTACAAGATGTCAGAGCACCAAATATACAATAGTAAGGCATCCCATATATACATATTTGGATGATCATGAAGCTAGTCATACAAAATGTCAAGACTTGCAAGAGTTTCAGTCATACATGATCAAGCCTAGGATTTGTCAATCATGTTACAGCCCGTAGACAGACAGTAAGTAAAGGTGCAATACGAGCTAACATATGCTCGCCAGCTAAACGCCTCAAGAGAATATTTATACAATAAAGTGGAAGAACAAAAGGAATCCACTCGTTGCCTTGGTTACGCCTGGTGGTCACCATATGGCTGGAAGGTAGGTAGAACCTCTGGAGCTGCTCCGATATCTGGCCATACAAAACCAGCTGGGTCAGACCCAAGAAAGAGAAAGTACCACAAAGGAGGCTTCACTTAGGAACTAAAGCCAGCATATAATAATGGATATTAAAGATAATTATATATAAAGAAAACTGATAATAACAGAGCCAACAACAGTGAATTGAGTACGAGAAAACCATTCAGGTAGCCAGGGTCGCAACCCTTAAACCAAATAAGGACCGGGGTTGTAACCCTTCACCTGAATAGAAACCTGCCTCAAATTCTTGTTGGTAAAGTAAAACATGACGAGCATGACATAAGGTGCAATAAGACAATAACGAAGAGAGGACACAGAACTGCTCCGGGAGCCAGGTTACAACCTTAAACTAAACAAGGACAGGGGTTGTAACCCTTCGCCTGAACAGAACTTGGTCCCCTGATCATTATTGTTAAGGCAAGCATGAATAATCACGTTATTAAAGTAACCAGGTACCGAAACAGGGTAAGACTTAGACTCCATTCAACATTCACGGCCAAGCAAACAAGTACAGCTTGATACTTTAACTAACTAGGGTTATCACAGGCCTAGTTACTAGCAAGATGTAATGAGATTATTCCAACAGCCACAAGCCCTGCAGACCATCCAGGTTACCAGACGCAATTTGGGGATTGAATTCATGTGGGTACATCGTCCAAGAAACGCATGTACCCTTAAGTAGCTTGGTGGGTGCAACACATGACAATGTGCTGGAAATGTTCCCTACTCGACGGTAGGCTACAAATCCCATGATGGGGCGCCCAGATAACGGGATTGCCTGTAGCTGGGAAATCTCTCCATGACTACTGGATTATCTAGTTATTAGCCTTAGTCAATTTCAGTAGGTACCCCTGATCGTGGTATTCAGGGGTCCCTATCCTAGACATGATGCAAGATAATACTGGTTCATTTGTACAAACACAATCGTCCACGGTGTCCAGGCCAATCGTTCTTGTCATGTCGAGCTAGCTGTCACAACAACATATCAAGGTATATCATGTCAGGTTCACTTATCAAGAGTGCGCCACGGTGGGCCACTATCGTGTTCATGGATCATGTGCAAAATTTATATGGTACATGCATTCTATCAAGGGATCCAAGCTACACAGAGGGTCAGAAAATATGAGCATAATTGTAACATTCTAATATAATAATAAAAAAGGACAAGGACTATGGAAAGAGCCATGCGGCTAAGGAAAACAAGCTCATGCGGCTAGAAAAAGAAAGGGGCTCATGCGGCCAAGGAAAAGAGCTCATGCGGTTTGGAAAGTTAGGCTCATGCGGCTAGAAGGGAACGGGGCGCATGCGGCTGGGGATGCGGGTTCATGTGGCAATGAGCGCCTATGCGGCTCGGGCCATGCGGTAATGGCCATGCGGCAATGGCCATGCGACAATGGCCATGCGGCCAGGTGTCACGACCCGTTACCCAATTTGTTGGGCCGGGCCGAGTCATGTCCAGCCTACGCTTGAGATAAAACGTAGTAAGCTGTTCTAAAGATAACAGGAATAAAACTAAATGTGCTAACAGATCTATAAGTGAATAAAAGTCATAAATGCTCCAAACACAAAAGTCGTCTCATATAGTAATAAGTCCAAGTACAAGTCTGAAATGTAAACTGGATACATGTCCAGTTACAAAATACATAGTCTAATACATGACTACTCTCAAAAGTCTAAAGCAAAAAGACAACTAGACGAGGTTCCCCGTAGGTACATCCTCGTAAGGCAAAGCCGGGGTCCTCGGCAGTAACTCCATAATACGGATCACAGAGCAACTCCTCCTCAGTAAGTATACCTACAACGTTATCCTGTCAGGACGGGAGCAAGTACTGATTCTAACAAACTAGCATATGAAACATGGAAATGAACATAAGAGGAATAACTGGAAACATGGCATCACATAGTCTATCATGGCAAGGACACATATGTCATAGAGACAGATGTATATATAATGTTTAAAACTGTAGCAGGTACGTGATCGTCAATAGGTATAAAATGTACTGTGGTACAAGTATAAAATGTACTTCCGTACAAGTAAAACAAACGATAGATGTACATACATACAATACAGTTGGTGCGCCTACGACAAGGTATACATAAAATGTCAACCTTGCTCGGTACGTACGTACGAGTAGGGGGGCATGATCACGTACGCTACTAACAGTTTCTCCATAACCCAGGTTCTAATCATGTGAGAGATACATAAAGACTGTTCTAAGCATGGTAGTAACTGAAAATACAACATGTGAATATTTAACTTGCTACCCCAAGGATCAGCATTTAACATGGTTGGATTTGCAGTTCATTGATGTAACAGTATGTAAAGTTTGTAGAGAGTACTTGCCTCTAGCAAAGCAAAGCAAAGCAAGCTGCGATAAAATGCTATAGATGCCTGGTAACTCGTCACTGTAGAATAAATACATAAACTTAGTTTTTACGCTAAGCTAAAATACTAAGACTAATTG
Source organism: Iris pallida (assembly GCA_029216955.1). Taxonomy (NCBI): domain Eukaryota; kingdom Viridiplantae; phylum Streptophyta; class Magnoliopsida; order Asparagales; family Iridaceae; genus Iris; species Iris pallida. Next base: position 22,560,705 of record JANAVB010034617.1, read on the forward strand.
GTGCAACACGACTTGTGACTGGGCACCTAGCCAAAATGATGACTTTAGCATAGGAGACCAATGTGGGGTGACACACTATAACTAACTTTCTAGGGTCTTTACACTAGTGAGGGGTGAGGTTCAATACGGCTATAACTCAAAATAACACAAAAAGTTGCAAGTCGTAATTATTCAATAAATAAATCAAATGTACATTGTGTTCCAACAATTTTTGAGATAGGCAAAAAGCTCAATTTTACATAAAATAAAGTACCAAAATGATCCTTGTTAATTATAAAAATTTATACTAATTTTTCTAGAATTTATAAACCTTCATAAATATTTATTAAAAATCAGCAAGCATAAATATACTGAAAATGAGTTCTGTTTTTCTATTTTATAAAATACCAACAACACTTAATAAATGCTGGAAAAATTATAATAAATTGTCTAAATTAACATAGTATTTAAATATAATTTTTTCCAGATTTTTACAGTAATTAAAATATATATAAAAATTCAAAAACAGCCTAATCGGATTATCCGACGGATTACCGCGGATACCGACGAATTTTCTGATCCGTCACAGCAAGTTTTGTGGTGCAAGTTTGGATTTTCCGACGGATTTCTGCGGATTTCCGACGGATTTTCCGAACCGTCACAGAAAGTTGATTTTTGAACTCAAAACTTGTTTCGGCCATAAAAACTTCGTTTTAAATCGAAATTCGGACTTTCAAAAGTCAAAATTGAATAGAATTGAATTTTCTACAACATGGAAGTATTAATTTTCACAAATCAAAACATTTGATAGATCAAAACCTCAAAATACTCGAAAATTATATCTAGAAACTCAGATCTACGCAATAGTGTCGATCAAAACCAAAAGTGCTATATACTAAACATGTTAACAATTTAAAGAAGCATATTATAGGCCAATAAAACTTTAGTTTCTATGGAAAACAAAATAAAATATGGTCATGTCACTTTTAAGCAAGATGCACTTGCCTAGGTTAAGCTCCAAGCCTAATCTTCTACTCCACCACCAAGAGGGTACGAAACCACACTCTAGACCTCAAGGCCAAGTTCTTGGCAAGCTCCAAGGGAAGAGAAAGGAAGAAGAAATGAAGATAGAGTGAAGAGAATGAAAAGAGAGAGGAGAGAGAAAGTGAAATGGTATATATAGAAGGGGGAATTAATCTTAACCGTCGGATCGTGATCCATGTGAAAGTCTAGGTCAATCATGGCCATTCAAACAAAACCAAATACCCATTGGGTAATAGGGTGCATCTATACTATTCACAACAATATCTAAAACACTATTCACGAAAATATCAAAACACTATTCATGGAAATATCAGAAACCGAAAATATCTAAAGTGTAGGAAACATGTCCGGGCGGTATGCCGTCGGTATATTCCGGTATACTGGCGGTATGTCGGCCAAGAAAAAATGTATAAGTTAGGAAAAATTTCAAAGCATACGAAAACCAAGAAAATACGAAATATGCTGCAAAATACGTATTAAAATTAATATAAATGCTATTGAAAATTATAAAAACTATTTTTTGAAATCTAGGGGCTTACACCAGGGGAACTACATGCATATGCGGTAGGGAATAAATGAGTTCATGCGGCTAAGGAAGCAGGAGTTTATCCGGCTGAAAGTTGCCAGGAGTTTATGCGGCTGAGGAATCAGAAGTTTATGCGGCTGAAAGGGGAACCATGGCTTATTGCGGCCGAGAACCAATCAAGGCCATGCGGCTAAGGGGAAGATCTCATGCGGCACGGGCCAACCAGAGCCATACGACTAAGGAAAGATGGGCTCATGCGGCCAGGGGGAACTGTCGCATGAAAATCCATGCGGCTAAGGCACTGTTCTTCTTCTCCACTTTCCCGAGAAGAAGAACCATGGAATCCATGGCTTCCAAGCTCCACTAAACCTTCATTTAGGGTCAAAATCCAGACTTCCATAGGTCAAAATGGGACAGAAAGAAATTTCTACAACATGGAACCATCAAAACTTGAACATAACAAGGTTAGATAGATCAAAACCCAAGAAATCTAAAATGCAACAAGCTTAGATCTACACAAATTGAACCATGAAAATTAAAATGCTAAGTATTAAAGTGTCTTAGAATCTCGTGAGGAAGACAATGGAACAATAAAACTTGAGTTCCTCCATGAAGCAAGTTGCACTTGCCTAAGCCTTCTGTTAGGTGGAGGAGTAATGGAGGAAGAAGAAGAATTAATGAAGAAGTAAATGAGGAGAGAGAAGGGGTATGCGGCTAATAAGGAAGAGAGGGGTGGTAGGTGGGGTTGGTCCACATGCAACAAAACCGAACCAAGCCGAACCAAACCAAGCAAATGAATGCCAAGATAAACCATGCAAGGAGACATGCAACATACGTACACGTATACCAGAATACGTAATACGAATTATGGTCGTTACACTTAATTAATTAAAAAAAATCTCACAAGGTCTCGAACAAACAATAGATAGAAACTACGGAAACAAATTCGATCAAATAACTAAAACTAAAAGTTCATTAAACTAAAATCATCAACTAAAAATCTAAGATTGGTCACCAAAGGTTGCTATGTCTTCATGGGAACTGTAATGTGTATAGAATAGTCTTCTTCGCCATATATAATTGTGAACGTATCCAGTCAGGATTGAAACAAAGTACAAGTAATACAATATGACTACACATCAAGATATAGATATATCAACGCTAACATGAAAAGAAAACTAAGTTAATATCTAGGAAATAATATTATGGCCAAAACTAAAAGGAAACAAGATCGATAATAATATGCATAATGAGACAGTAACAAAAATCTAGCATGCAACTCTAGCGTGAATAAAAGTATGTGTACTATGCCTTTAGAATACCATTTTTTTGTATGTGGACAAAATATATATTAGTCGGTCGTACGTGTAGTGCACGACCGATAACAGTCATTAGAGGTAAACATTATTTGAAAGGCCACATGCTTACTCATGGTATTCATTCGCCCATAACTCACTAATACAATCACGGTAGCATTGAAATATTAAATATTACTTTAATAAGAAACATTGTATAATTATGAGCAATGGTGAGTAGTAAACATGCAAGAAAATAATATCAAGGCAACTCTCTCTATCTCATGTGCACAATAACAAGTAAATATGAAATTTAAACATGAATCATGAACTAAACAAGATGATAGTAAAAAATACATATAAAATGACGACAACGATAAAGTTATATTGTACTTGCCTTAATCTTCAGTTGGATATGGTTGATCAATCTCAAACTTATGCTATCCCAAATCTAAGTTAAAAACCAAGCATCACACAATGATCACATAATCCAATAATTAATTAATATTTCTAAATATTACAAATTGATTTGGTTGATCTAATTAACTAGATTGCTCCTATGAAAAGTTACTTACTTTTAGGTGGTCTATTAAGCAAATCATCACGTTCCAAATCTATAAGTTGCTAATCCTAAGTTAATATAGTCTAGTTAAACATAATTAAATTTTTGTATATCATAAATGTTCGGTACATGCTTTGAAATTTAAATTTTGAAACTATGACACATAAATCGAGACAATATAGTTAACGATCTTATCTTTGAGATTCGTCCTGTCACTTTGTTAGTTTCAGCGATACACGATCACTAGAATCAACAGATTTTGGTTTCGTTGTACCAATTTCAAAATACAAGCTCGACACCAAAAACGAAAAGTGGTGTGATTGATCTATAAAATTATATTACTATGTTGTAAAAATTGATAATCTAAGGTAAAACGTTACGATCACAATGGAATTAATGGGTCGAAGATCCAACAGTTGAATCTTCCAGAAAGTCCAAACTACCAATTATGGACAACAAACAAATTAAGATTGAGGTCGCACAAATGTATGGCCATAATTCGGTCGATCCAACCATATAAATTAAACTTAATACATAGAGGAAGTATACCTAAAAATGTATCGACAAAAGTAGGTCCCAACGCGAAGATACGAGCACTAACTAGTCAACTAGGCTGTTGGACTTACCAAGGAGACGATGAAATGCTATAATGCATTTTTGGTCAATCAAACGTCATCATGGTTCGCATACTCGACACGTTAAAATTTGGCTATCCTACGAACGCCATTAAGAAAATAGATCGTGAAAATAGTCGTTGGATTCTTTGTGGCGAGCGCAAAAGTTTCTGACATGAACTGTACTTCGTGTTCTCGATACGGCACTCACACAAGGTGTACGAGCGTTGTGGGGTGTTAAGGACGAACTAGGATGAAAGGGGTGTATGTTAGGGTGGTATGGGTAAAATTTGGTGTGGTTTGGTGGAGGTTTGATGCATGGACATGTCTAGTGGACTTCTATTTTTTTTATTTTTTATTTACTTTGCTTTAAATCATTGGATTTATAAGATTTCTTTTTTTTAGAAAAAAGGGCTTGGGATTTAAATGGTTTATTTTTTATTTATAACATTTGGGCTTGGCTTCTATTAAAATTGACTCCATTCTTTTTATTTTTCTTTCTATATAAGTACTTGGGTAGGCCCTCTCGTTAGACGCTCGCGAGCGCGCACACACACATAATCAGATTAATGGTCATAGAAGTATTTAATAATTATTTATTTATTTTCTAAACTAGATTTTTAGGGCTTAGAAAAACCTAAAATTTTCAAAAATTACCAAAATTTTATTATTAATATTTTAGGCACTAGGGGCTATTGGTCAAGTTTCATAGAATTTTAAGCTAGGGATTCCATTGGTAAAATTCCTAGAAAATTCTTAAAAATATGTTTTCATTTATTTTCTTTTGTTTTATATCTAGGAAAAAATTCTTATGAATTAAATCTAAAATAGGTTTCTATTGTTTCAGAGATAATATGTTGCCAATGTGTCCTACCTTCCTCGAGCCACCGCTCGTGTTTTCCATACTACAGATTGCAACATTTATCCATGATTAATTTCTATTTAACAACAAGATCCCAATAAACATGTAATATGTCAAGCAAAATTATTATGGTTACTCACTTTATCTAGATTCATTTATTGGGGTATCAATTATCAAAGGACGCAACAAACACAAGCATAGAGTCTTTTATTAAGGTGTGAAGAGTAAAGATGGATCAAAGCCACTAATTGTTGGAGAATTGTTGAGAAACAGAGAACTCCAACGCTAATTAAGATCGAGCTTCGCCTACATGGCCACCTGCATTAGCACCAACAGAGGTTCAATATTCTTCTATTCTTTCTTCCAGAATTAGATATGAATGCATAAGTTGATAAGGTCAAACAATGAAATCCATCGAAAACATCCACGAAAATGTGTTCATAAAATCAACATCGAAAGCAACATCAAAACAATAGTGAAAATGAATAATGAAAAAGGCTTGAGGAAGGAATTCTTATGTAGAGTTATTCTCCAAAATACGATTCACTGCATTTGTGACTTAATTCCAAAGAAGCCAATCCAAATAATAGGAAGGATCTTAATTCAATTTGTCCCGATCAACGATATCGATAGAATTCCACACAGGCACAACATAATTCTCCATCCAATCATCTTCCTTGTATGTTGCTTATGCACATGCTTTATGAAAATTTGTATGCATTATGCATATATACCCATCATGGTCATCAACATGAATTTAAATGCATTAAACTAATTACCTTTTTCTTTCTTTCTTTTCAAGTCTTCCTAACATGAATTTAACACTTAGGGGGCGTTTGGTACGCGTAATTTTTTTTTATTCCCGGAAAAATATAGGTTGGGAATCTATTACCATGTTTGTTTGGGCTATAAAAAATTTATTTCCGGGAATTAGAAATACCCGGGTAAATAGTTTACCCATAAAACATGGGAATCTATCCCTTAAGAATATGTGGGTATATTTTTTTTGCCCAGGCAAAAAAAAAATTGTTTAAACTTTTTTGATCATTTTTAACCATTTTTCGTTTTTTTGTCGTTTGTGTTGTTTTTTGACTTTTTTGTCGCTTTTTTGTCATTTTTGTCTTTTTTTATCGATTTTTTGTTATTTTTTGTCGTTTTGTCGTTTTAGTTTTTTTTTGTCCTTTTTATCGTTTTTGTTATTTTTGTCCTATTTTTTGTCCTTTTTCTCTTTTTTCACTTTTTATCGTTTTTTAGTAGTTTTTTGTCCTTTTTTTGTCGTTTTTGTCATTTTTGTTATTTTTTTGTCGTTTTTGTTATTTTTTGTCGTTTTTCGTCTCTTTTTTTCTCTTTTTTGTCTTTTTTACCGGTTTTTGACGTTTTTTGTTGTCTTTTGTCGTTTTTTGTCGTTTTTAGTAGTTTTTTGTCGTTTTTTTATCGGTTTGGTCTCTTTTTTGTCGTTTTTAGTAGTTTTTGTCGTTTTTGCTTTTTATTTGTTTCTTTATCGTTTTTGTCGTTTTTCTCTTTTTGTTACTTTTTTGTCTTTTTACCGATTTTTGTCGTTTTGTTGTCTTTTGTCTTTTTTTGTCGTTTTTAGTCGTTTTTTGTCGGTTTGGTCTCCTTTTTGTCGTTTTTAGTAGTTTTGTCTTTTTTGTTGCTTTTTGTCATTTTTTGTCGTTTTTTTGTTGTTTTTGTCACTTTTCGTCACTTTTTGTCACTTTTTTGTCGTTTTTACGGTTTTCGTCATTTTTGTTGTCTTTTGTCGTTTTTGTCCTTTTTTTATTGTTTTTTTGTTTTTTTTTTGTCTTTATTAGTAGTTCTTTTATTGTTTTTTAGTTATTTTTTTATTTGTCTTTTTATTTTTTTGTCGTCTTTTGTTGTCGTTGTTCTTTCTTTTTTGTCATTTTTTTTCATTTTTTGGTCCTTTTTTTATCGTTTTTGTTGTTTTCTGTCATTTTTGTTGCTTTTGTTGTTTTTTTGATCTTTTTTTTTTTTGTCGCTTTTTTTTTATCGTTTTTTGTTGTCTTTATTGTTTCATTTTTGTCGTTTTGGTCTTTTTTTTTGGTTTTTTTTTGTCTTTTTTATTTATTTTGGTCGGATATTTTTTTTTCCATTTTTTCGTTTTTTTTTCTTTTTCTTTTTGTCGTTTTTGTTTTTTTTTTCATTTTTCATTTTTCATTTTCATTTTTCATTTTTCATTTTTCATTTTTCATTTTTTTTTTTTTTTTATCATTTTATTTTTTTTCGGGAATATTTATATAGTCACCAAACATGGGAATGTAATTTTCCAGAAAATTTAATTACTTGTAATTTGATTCCCGGGAATATAGAATTTCCGACTATATAGTATTCCGCATACCAAACGCCCTAGGATCTAAAACATGTATGATATACCATCAAGGGATTCTTTGTTGTTTTTTTTTCCAAGCCAAATCTTGTCAGTCGCTAGAGTAAAACAAAAATCTATTCTAGACTCCTAAATATATTTGGATATTAAGTTGTCTCTACGATTATAATGCGGCTTGGAAATGCCTCAAAAGTCATGAGCCGTATTAGCCGTTTGTAAATCCTCAACCAATTAATTAAAAAAAAAATCTTATGGAAGATGAAAATTCAAAAAGGTAACTTCCTCTCATCTTCGGCGGTAAAACTCTCATTTATTCACATATATCATCTCTTTTATTCAAATATATCTATAACAAATTATAATTAAATATAAATAAATCTATAACAAATTCTAATTAAACCATAAACATACATAGCATATTTAAATTAAATACTTAATTAATTTTTTAACAATATCAGAAAAAAGTTATTTTACTTGCAATGCATGTGTATTTACTGGTGAATGATAAGGTCTAACAACTAGAAAACTTAAAAATAGACAAAAACAACCAGCCTTAAATATCTTATTAAGTAATGAGAAAATAATTAAATTATGAGCAAAATATTGGATACAACATATCTGTTCGATTCCCAGGATCCGTTAAGTAATTTATCGTAGCCAGATATTGATCCATTGTTTTTCTTTGCTGATCTAGTTTGAAATAAAGATTATTGACGTATTCATTGCTAATTAAACACTGGTTTTGTACATCCTGTCCTTGAAGAATGGCACATAAGAAAACTAGAGCGAGCAAGACTAACTCAAAATCGACAACAACAATGCAGAACAGATTTAGATTTTAGGGTTCGAGAGACGTTGTACATCTTGTCGAACCTCATCGCTTTGTCGTCAGGCTCGCCTTCCTTCCGTCAGCCTCGCCTCGTCGTGCCACCGTACTAGAGAAGTGGAGTGCCTGACTCCTTCTGTCCACCTCCGTCAACCCGTCTGACTCCTTTGGTTACCCACCACAGACCTATTTTCTCTAAGCGTAGGGGAGAGAGAAGTGTTTTCGTGGAGAGAGACTTCTAGGTGCACCCCACAAAAATAAGAGAAGAATTTAGCCCAAAGCAGCCTACAAAAATGAGAGCCCAAATACAATATATAGGCAAATTTGAATTTTGTTTCGTAGGAACCAGTTTGCAGCAGAGGAATTAGGCACCACTGACCCATTTACATGTTTGACCTCCAATACAAGGCACCATTTTACAGCAGACACCAATTTGTATAATGCACACCATAAGCACCATTTTGCATAATGTTCACTACCAAAATACAGTAAATTAGCGACCGAAAATTAGCGACGGAAATTTTTCGTCGGCGTTCGCGACGGCTTTGTGGCAACTAGCCGACGGATTACCTACGACAAGCCGTTACATTTTTATTTTATTTTTAGGGAGAGGAAAGGTCGCATATCCGTCGCTAGGGAGTCAGAGATATAGTGACGGATAGTCAGCCGTCGCTATGCAGTCGATTATTTGACGGAAATTGTGTGGAGAATTGGCGGAACAATTCTTCGACTACGTAGCGACGGATATTCAGTCGACAAGTATCAAAAATAGCGACTAACGGGCGACGGATTAAAATCCGTCGCTAGTACGGTCGCTAAATATAGGTTCCAGACTTAAATTGAAACGGCGGGGGGAGGGGGGGGGGGGACTTTTCGCAATTCCCCCCAAATTCACTCTCTCTCCTCTCTCTCTCCCGCGGCTTCGGTGATCGGCGTCGGCGTCCTCTCCTCTCTCTCTCTCCCGAAGGTAATCCCCTCTCTCTCTCTCTCTCTCTCTCTCTCGCGCGCAGCGCGGTGTCGTAGGGGCAGCTGGGGACGGCGGGCTGGGGCGGGGGCGTCGGGGGCAGGGCGGCGGGCTTGGGACGGGGGCGTCGGGGGCTGGGCGGCGGGCTTGGGGCGGGGGCGTCGGGGGCTGGACGGCGGGCTTGGGGCGGGGGCGTCGGGGGCTGGGCGGCTGGCTTGGGACAGGGCGTCGGGGGCTGGGTGGCGGGCTTGGGGCGGGGGCGTCGGGGGGCTGGGCGGCTGGCTTGGGGCGGGGGCGTCGGGGCTGGGCGGCGGGCTTGGGGCGGGGGCGGCGGGGGCTTGGCGACGGGCTTGGGGCGGCGGGCTTTGGTCGGGGGCGGCGGGGGGCTTTGCTTCTCAAATTCATCTGAGTTTATATATTGGCTAAATAATGTGTTATCCATATTGGGTGTTATCCATTAGTTTGGTGGTGTTTGGATTAGTAAATGTGAATATGGGATTTGGGTTCATGGTGTATATGTTCACTGTCTCAAGGACTGTGCGAGTTCTTCATCTGCCTTCTTTGTTAAGAATATCCTTGGGACATTCGCTTCACCAAAGTCACTGAATAAGTGAAATTTTTCCTGAAAAACTGACCCTTAGAGTATATCAGTTGTGTACTTCTATATAGATGTATATATCTATACATCTAACTGTGATATACATATGTGTATGTGACAATCTCAGTTAGCGACGGACTAGTGACTGGTTAGCGACGGATATTTCCAGCTCTATTTGCATTAATCTACGGTACGACATGGTGATCAGGACATAGTCCCTGCAGCCATTCGACTGGCGAGGCAGAAACTATGTAGCCGTAGATAAAGTTGACTGTCCTCCGACCCTCATCCCTCGGCATGAATCTTGGGTTGTGTTCTGAGCCATCCGTTCTCACACTTGGAGATACATCGAATTATAACGACGGATATTAGGTTACTCTTCAGGATAATTGATGTCTATTTTATATTAATTTGGTTTGGTCTATATGATTCTTGGATAATTGGTGTGCATTAAATTCGCATGTGTATATTTGGTCTATGTGATTCTTGGATAATTGGTGTGCATTATATATTTGGTCTATGTGATTGTTGGATAATTGGTGTGCATTATATATTGGTTTGGTTTATGCATATTTTTGTGAACAGGGAAAGTGCAGCAATTTTTTTCAAAAAAATCTCAGTTAGCGACGGACTAGTGACCGGTTAGCGACGGATATTTCCAGCTCCATTTGCATTAATCTACGGTACGACATGGTGATCAGGACATAGTCCCTGCAGCCATTCGACTAGCGAAGCAGAAACTATGTAGCCGTAGATAAAGTTGACTGTCCTCCGACCGTCATCCCTCGGCAATGATGATACGACAACCTATCACTATATCTTATATAGTAGTAGATGATGTTTTAGTATTACATTATGTGAGTTCATCTTGATTCTGTTATATCCTTCAGATACTAGATACGATAAGAACATATACTACACTATATGTACAGAACATAGATGATTCACACTAATGTATGCTAGAATGAATTTTGGGTTGTGTTCTGAGCCATCCGTTCTGATCAAGCATCTTCCTTCTCCTCTCCTCCACCATGGCTCTGGACCCATCTGCTCCTTCCTACTTTCCTTCTTCTTATTTGACTCTCTCAGCCACATATGATATCCACCTCAAGTGTAGAGTCGAGGGAGAATAAGTGGGCAGGAAGAGGAGGGGGAAGCAGCACAGCCGACGACATGACCCGGAGGAAGTACAGATGTTTTCTTCAACATCCGTAGGAGAACTGTAAGAATATATCTTTTCACAATATGTCAACTTGTCAAAGACCCTTAATGTGAATATCATGTTACCGCGGTGTCGGAAGACTAACATGTCATAATTTTTTAAGTCGTGTGTTTTGACATAATCCTCCCAACGCTTTCCTCCTATGTAGTAATCTTGCATTACTACATAGCAGGAAAGTGTTTGGAGGATTATGTCAAAACATACGGCTTAGAAAATTATGACATGTTAGTCTTCTGACACCGCGGGTAACATGGTTGTCACATTAAGGGTCTTTGACAAGGTGATATGTTGTGAAAAGATATATCCTTATAGTTCTCCTACGGATGTTGAAGAAAACCTATGTACTTCCTCCGGGTCATGCCGCCGGCTGTGCTGCTTCCCCCTCCTCTTCCTGCCCACTTCTTCTCCCCCGACTCTACACTTGAGGTGGATATCATATGTGGCTGAGAGAGTCAAATAAGAAGAAGGGAAGTAGGGAGGAGCAGATGGGTCCAGAGCCATGGTGGAGGAGAGGAGAAGGAAGATGCTTGGTCAAAACTTGAGGTGGAAAAGTTGTGACGTTGATAGCATGAGAGAGGGAGAGGGTGAATGGAGGGAGGGAAGTGGCTGCATTCCTTTGGCTCACTCGAGCGGTATTTGTCCTCCGACCCTCATCCCTCGGCAATGATGATATGACAACCTATCACTATATCTTATATAGTAGTAGATGATGTCTTAGTATTACATTATGTGAGTTCATCTTGATTCTGTTATATTCTTCAGATACTAGATACGATAAGAACATATATTACACCATATGTACAGAACATAGATGATTCACACTAATGTATGCTAGAATAAATTTTGGATTGTGTTCTGAGCCATTCGTTCCCATACTTGGCAATTAAGCATGTGAAATAGAACTGATTATGTTTAGTTTGTCTTACGATACAGATTTTCACATCCAAATTGAAATGGATCGTTACTTCGTTGATCGTACATGGATGTACTAGCGGATCAACCTCCTGGACCGTAGGTACTTATAAGTATTGACCGTATCGGATTAGTATCGATCTATCGTTTTGGTATGGGCCGTATCGGTTGGTATTGGTCTTAGCGAATTGGTATCGTCCTATCCGATATGTATCGACCGTATAGCTAGGATTCATATTGGCCTTATCGATTTGGTATCGGTCATATCCGATAGGTATCGGCCGTGTTGGATTAGTATAGACCATTTCAGATTAGTATCGTGGAAGGTTTAGTAACAATGCATGAGCCGACCGTTGTTTCCAATCCTAAAGGCAGGCCTCAAACAAGATTGACTAGTTCACAGAAGAGAAGGCTGGAGTCAACTAGGAGAGATCCATCGCACTTTGAGCATGTTGAACGAAGCTTACAGCAAGCTCCGCCCGTACGGAAGGGCAAGCTTGTCATTCGCCGAAAAATAGAGAAAATGGATCTCCCAAGAGAAGATACCGTTGCAAGCCAAACACTGAGTTTGTATATTGATAAATTCCAACCTGAGCTTCGCCGATACATTTGGTCTATTGTCGATGTCCCCGGTGATGGCCATTGTGGATTCCATGTGCTTGCAAGACATCTTGGTTATGATGTCAAAGACGGATGGAGACGGGTGAGGCAGGAGCTGTACGAGGAGTTAGAGACTCGTCTTCCATTCTACTCCCGCCTCCTAAGCGAAGAAATGGTTGCAAGTTTATTGTTAAGTATCCCTTGCACCGACAGTGTTACCGGGACAGACCACTATATGTCAGTCCCGTCTGCCGGCTATTTATTTGCCAATAGGTACATGATACCTCTCGTAATTTTCTCGATGGGTATTAGAGAAACATTCTTTCCGATGTGCGCACCTCCGTCGGACCACGGACATTCTAACCTATGTACTATAGGTCACATCGGTGATCACTTCGTCATACTAAAGATGATCGGTCATTCTCCGATTCCTCCACCTTCAACAGTTTGGTACAAAAGAGCACCGGTTGAAGCCAGAGCTTGGACCACACCTTTCGCTCATCAAATCGACCATTGTAAGAAGTTGTTGAAGTTTTAGGAGCCAAGAGACTTACCTGCTGACCACTGTGACGTCGAAATCGACTGAGTATCAATGTGTTATATGGAGGACCACTTTTGTATACATTTTAGCATTTTGGTTATAGAGGACCACTTTTGTATACATTAAACTATGAAATATGAAGTCCAATATATGTTTCTTACTTTTATCCATGTGTTATATGTCTTTTATCTGGGTGGTATACATGTGTGTTTTGTGCGTTTTGGGTGTTATACATGTGTGTCATACATGTGTGTTACTTTTATCCTGTGTGTTCTAGGACTACCACACCCAGGGCAGTCCTTCACATGTGTGTTACTTTTATCCTGTTTTGGGTGTTATACATGTGTGTCATACATGTGTGTTACTTTTATCCTGTGTGTTCTAGGACTGCCACTCCGATTCATCATCTTATCTTAAATCCAAGCCGTGTTCAACGACTAATCATTTCCATCATTCACATTATTTCCACACTTGGTGATCTCATCGATCCCAAGCATCATTATTTTCATTCTCATTTATTACAACATTTCTCATATCATTCCTTTCAACAAGGAACAAATAACATTTCATTTCTCATAGGGACATTCATTATTCATTTCATTGCTTATAGAAAACAGACAACATTTTATATCTTTGCAACAGTTACATAGAGTGTCCATGATTCAAGTGTCTCATTCCTTTTTACAACATTAACATGAGCAGTATTATCAATTCATTCTCAGGCGTCAATTCACATTAGCAGTTCAATTGTGTTATTCATTTCAACATTATCTAACTTAAGCATCATCATCCTATGTAGCAACTAAATAATTGAACATTTTAGGGACATGGCATAACAACACAATAATCTATTTTATTAAGCATAAAAGATTAGATGAGAAGGGATAGTTCCACTCACTTGCACAAAGGATCTTCCTTGTTTCGATCACATATATGCTAAACGGGTCCTTCAGAGATAGTTTGACACAAAGCATGATATTCCTCACGGAAATAGCCACGCCAACGAGCTATGTTCCATAACTCATCCCATTCGACCAAATGAGAAGACTACATCAATATCAAATCTCTTGATTTCCAACACAAGTCATGGTCCATCATTCTGATCGAATCCAACAAGCCAACTAAATGCCTTCGTGCGGAGCGGGATATTACAACCCTCACTTCTCTCTCTTCTCATCTTCAAATGCAGGAGGTGATGCTCTATTTATAGAACAGGCTGGGACCTATGTGTGTATATGGAAGCACATCCGCGCATATGCACATGCCAACCAAATCCTATGAAATTCGGGTCCATATGCCGACACGGCAGCATACCGTGCACTGACAGCACTGCCGGGGCCACCAACGCCGCACGCTATCAGTCGCATGTGTCGCCCATGTAGTACACGCCTCCTGTACTGCCCACGCCGCACACTAACAACTGACATCATCGAAAGCAACCATGTGTATGCGCCTAGCGCATAGCACCTAGCCGCATAGCGGAATGTCGCATATGTGCATGACCGCTTAGGCGCATGGCCGCATATGTGCATGGCCACTTAGGCGCATATGCGCATGGCCGCTTAAGCGCCTGGACGCGTAGACGCCTAGACGCCATGCCGCATAGCACCGCGTATGCGCTTGCACAGCCGCGCATATTCACGCACATAGCTGGCACAAAGCCGTGTATATGCCCCAAGCATGCGACCACGCATGCATCTGAGCTAGCAACCGTACATGCAACTCGTGCATAAAAGGAGCGCACGAGCGTCATACGATGATGCTGACGTGCTAAATGCAAAGTGCTCCATCAAAGCACCACTTTGCGCCCTTCGCCCTTTGTTCGAGTTCAAGTCCGAGTCCGAGTCGTTAAGCCCCTACGAGGCTTAGTTCATATGGATTTCCAAAGTGAGTGACAAAACAAAAGTTTGTTCCTTGTGATTTAAACTTAACGCTCTAAAAAAATTAATCCACATGGGCCAACTCACCCCATGTGCATATTCCAACACAAGCATTTATACACCATGGTGGTTTTCCGATGTGGGACTTGTAAACCCTTAGACCAAAATTTTTCCTTTTTAGTATAAATTGTAAATGCTTATATATATATATATATAAATTGTAAATGCTTATATATATATATATATATATATATATATATATATATATATATATATATATATATATATATATATATATATATATATATATATTCATTATTAAACTTTAGTTTAAATAATATAGAAAAGTGGGTTTTTGTAAAAACCCAATTGGCTAAAAGCTTATGTGCAAATAGGAATATTTGAATTCTCTTTTCCTAGCCAAAGACTTAATACCCCTGTATTTGAATTCAAACCTCTGCTAATTATTGGCCGACCTCTTTAAAGCCAAAGCCCTATGTCGAACTATCAGGTTTCAAATAGGAGATTACTCTAAATCCTTAATATAAATCAAAAGGCCAATCGAAATCTGAATTCAAATCAAATTTCTCCATCTATTTCCCTTATAATCCACCATATATATAGAGTGGCAATCGATTCTTCTCTACAAACCTAATATTTCCATCTCCTTTCCACCGCAAGAGCCATCGAGGAAGAGTCGAAAGGATAGTCAAGGTTGCGCCCAACTCCAAAACAGATACACTAACCTACCCCTAAAACCTGTAAGCTTCTTGTCAATTGCAGTAGGTGTTCGAATCAATGTTTAAGAAGAGACTATGGGGTGTAACCCTGTAATCGAGCATCATATATGAAATAGGGGACCCAATACTGTAGTATATTAGCAGGTATCAATTGGATATCCTAAGTAATCTAGGGATACATGGGTACCATGTCTTGTAGGCTACAAGTAAAAACATGCTAATGAAGATCCTGTGTGCGTGTAGGTGCAAAAAGGGTACCATGTTAGTAACTACAGATAGGCAATTCATACGCGTGTGTTCCCTGTAGGTTGTAATGGAGAGTAGGTACCCAAGAAATTGTATTAAGGGTAGAAAGGAATACAGTCCTTGCAGAGGGTTAGCATCACACAGTATAGGGGGTATGGTGCAAGTCTTAGATGCATACATTGAGATTAATAAATATAGTATTTTTTTTCTTATGGTTTGAAAGGAATACTTATATAATTATTTTTGAAAATATTAATAATTCTGAAATAACTGATATAATGTTATTATAAGTGGTTACCTTTCATTTCCTCAACTATTGATTTATTTGGGCTTCACTCATGGCCTAGTTATATGGCCAATTATGTAACAGCCTGTGAGGAATGAGCCTAGCTCAAATTCTTTCATGTCAAGAAAAATCGTTTTGGAAAGTACTTGACTTTCAAATTTTCATCCTAAATTTCTATTTTCCCTCCATTTGGGTTTCCCCTGCCCCAAGCAAACAAACAAGTAACTAACACTCAAACTTCTATTTAAACCCACCCCCATATTATGTTAGTCGAGCTCTCCTTCATTCATTCTCAGAGAGGACAGAGCCTCTCGTTTCTATTCTTCCCTCTTCTTCCCAAATTTTCGCAGCCCTAACCCTAAATTCTTGACTCCGATCATGGCGAGGCCGGCGATTCTTTCTCCGAGTGGCGACTGAGCCAGTCCGGTGAGCGCGAGTCACTTCGACTGTGTGGGCGTTTTCGAAAACCAGCGGCTATGCTCGACGACGATAGCAGCGGTTAGACGATCCCTTCCAGCGACGTGCGAGTGAATTTCTTCCCAAGAACTGTGACTCTCTTCTCCGAACGATCGCAAGCAGATCGTCTTCGCCGACGGGACGATCATCACCATGTTCGTCGACATCAATCCTGGTGAGTATCGATCCCCTTGTTGATTCGATTTGGATACTTTACTGTATGTACGGATGGATTTTTGAGTGTGAATTTCTCTGTTCTTGGCTTGAGATCAATCCTGGATGGATTGAGAACCGGATCGGTTATTCGGTGGTAGTAGCAGTTGATTGGATCAAAATTGAGCTGTGAGTGTTAGACTTTAGTATTTTGATTTTCCTACTATTTTTCTAAGTAGAGGAGATTCAATTTCATCTAAACATCTTGTTTAATTTTTGATGCTCTGTATTTGTTCGACATAATGTCTCAACAGAGTTTCGAAGTTCTAATCGGACTCGAGAGAACATGTCCAACTCCTCAGAGCAGTATTCCTCATTTAGGGTTGATCCTTCCTCCTTCAGGTATTGCATTACTTTCCTGAGTATGTTAAATTTGATTCATAGCTGGTATTGATTGATAGCAGGGATGGGGTCGGGACGCGAAATGCAATTCTGTACGTATTGGGTGCGTATCCTGTTCGTGTCCAATGTAGGGGTCGTGTCTCTTGATCATTGGTACTATGGGATGGGTGGACACGTGGGTAGCAGTGGCGGGTGCTGGAGAGTTAGGGTTGGGTCGAAGAATTGAATTTTTAATCTAAGGGTAGCAGTGGCGGGTGCTGGAGAGTTAGGATTGGGTCGAAGAATTGAAATTTTAATCTAATTTTTGTGATTGGTGTTTATGTCGTTGCAAAGCAGTAGTATAGTTGCTCATATATACATTTCGATTCTTACTGTAGAATTGGATTTGAACTAGATTGTATTGTGGGTTATGTGGTTGTCTCTAGAATTCAAATGGAAAGGGAAGTTAGATTCAAACTTATATGTTTTGCCAGGTGATGGTATATATGATTAGTGTGGTTGAGTGAGTCTACGCAAAAACCAGGTTAAGAGGGCTCGAATCCAGCCCTATGAAGGGTTCTGTACAATTCTGGGTTTGACTTGGAGCTAGAATAATGGGTTTAATGGGCCAGAAGTGGCCTGTATTGAATCAAATAAATCAGTTTATAAGTATATATTTGTTACTTAGTTTCCATTATACTTTAAGCCTTGTCTTGTATAATTATAAATTCTCTGTAGAGAGTGCTTTGTGAAGGATAATTTAAATACCTAATTATTCTATATTTAGAAGTACTACAAGTATACCTTATAAAGATTCTACAGTTAGACACATGAGTAGTAGAAAGATGGCTAGTTGATACTTATTTAGGGATTGACCAACTTGATGGAGTCGTGCTGATGTAGTCGACTGGAACTGAAATCTTAACAGGGGCAGAGTTCTGTTTAGCAATCAATTGATTCATATTTTCCTATTCAATTTGGTTGTAGATTTAATAATTTAATTTCTATATTTGTGTAGAGTTCTATATAAATTTCTGGTGTTGATGGAATTTTATTGAGTATTTCTTTTTGTTTGGGGTCTGACAGTAGAGGAGATTCAAATCTAACCTAGCCGTTATGTTTAAATGCTATTACTGGGTGTTTCAAGTTAAGCTAGCTATGTGAGTTGGGAATTTTGTGAAATCTTTGAAGAGTTCATATGGTGGTTTAGCACTGGCATACAAAGCCAGAATTCGGCTGCATTTGAAGTGAATTATGTTTCTTTGATTACGTGCGTGTGCAGGTTTCAAATTTGAATGTGTCTGAACTTGATGAGTCTCTTTAAATTTAGTTATGAGGTTGTGTTCTTGAAAGGATTGGGGGTCTGATTTGGTAATAAAATGCAGGAGCAAGATTAACTAGAGGTTTAGGTATTGAATAGTGTTCAGAAGTTTGTGTGGGTGATCTGGACTGAACCCATAATTCAATTATGGGCATTATCAATTGATCTCCATTATAGTAGTATCTTTTCTTGTGATGTTACATAAGTACCTAGAGAATTATGCTGTTATTATATAGCTTAAAGAATTATTTTAAGCAATTTTGAGTAGTAATATCATGTTAGACAAGTATGTTTTAAAACCACTTAGTAAACTATCTCCTTATCCTTAAAACATCTTAAAATATTGGTAATCATATAAGTGGCAGCTAATGAATCTATTAGTTAAGCCTCTAAGAGAAATAGATTAGCATTGATAAATTAACTGTAACCAACTTGTACTAAAAACAGGAGGACATCCAGCTCCATTCATTATCCGTACTTTCTCGGAGCAAGTCAAGTACTTTCTATGGTTTTGTGCATTTACATATTTTGTACTTCTCTTGATGACACGATGTGACACGATATCTTGTACCCTTGTACTTCCTGTTCTTGTACTTGTGTCGGGGAGGGGAAATACACTAGCTATGTGACCAAACCCCGGTTACAATATTCATGCAGATAGCTTAGGCCTCGCATCGTGCACGCGGGTCCTAAGACGTACCGATATTCATGTACTCCTGTACATATTCTTGTACTTACCCCAGTCGGTCACATAGGCTGGTTTTATTTCAAACATTGTGCACATGTCATGTCTTGTACTTCAGGTTCATGGTTTACATTCCTGTACTTTATTTCCTGTACTTACATTCATGTACCTTCATGTTCTTTTCCTGTATTTCGTATTTCATGTTCTTCTGTACGCATTTTTATATCATGATGTTCTTGTTCATTACCTAGAACTGTACTTTGCTCCGCTCCTGACTGGCTATGTTGCAGGTGTACTTGCAGGATATTGTTCTACCTTATGGGCCAGAGTCCGGGATTTTAGCTGTAAACCCCATAAATTTCTACTTAATTTTTTTTTTTTATATAAATTGAGTATTTGAAATTTTTACTTGGTATTTGTACGTCGCATAGTCGTATTACACGTTGTGTATGAATTCGCATTTTCGTATGTCTCGTCGAGTGCAAATATGTGCGAGGTACATATTTTTGTAAAACATTTTTATTAGAGATTTTATTTATATAGAAGAATTTTAGTTTTCAAAATAATATGATAAATATTTTTATTTTGTATAAAAGAGTTATTTTGTTTGTTGTTTAAAAATAAGTAGGGATTTGGAAATTTTGGGTTATATGAAATGTGTTCCAAATATTTTGCGAAATTTTGAATTTATTATTAACATATTTTTGTTAATTATAAAAGCTATTTTATGATTTAATATTTAAGTAATATTCTTGATTTTCGAAATTAATTAACGCTACATTTTAATATTTATGGAAAAGATATTTAAAATTTTGTTGTATTTAATATTTGAATTATTTTGATAATTTAAATTGGGAAAAGATTTTACTTTAAATTAAAGGAAGTTTATCTAGACCGATTTGATTTTGATTGCTTAAATTCTAATTCAATTTAAATAAAAAGATGGAATTATCCATCGAGGTTTAAACTATTGCAAGTCCTTATCCAACTGGGAATTCCCACCTCCTATATAAGGAGAGGTACTCATCCACAAATTATTCCACAAATTCTCCACAAACCAGAAGTGCATCGTGTCTGTGCCTCTACATCCACTATAATTTCCATTACAAATACATTGTCCCCATGTCCGACAATCCCGGACACCTCTCCTCATCACCATCAACGTGTCGGACATTCTCCGACACGACACAACACCTAATCCCAATTCCTAGCAAATCCCTAATTTACCTCTACCCTAAACTGGAGCCGACTTCTTGTCGACCCGGTACGCCTTGTCGACCTTCGACTTTTCTGCACCAGAATCCCAGCGCCACCACCTTCTCGTCCGATCACGCCACATCGCCACTGCCACACAACCACCGCCACCTCTTCCGACTCCATCGTGGCCATCAGCCATCGGCTACAACCATACTCCGACAACACCACATCCACCACTCCTCCTGGCCCAAAATCCGGCCATCCCCGGTCACAGCCACCACCGTCGTCATCATCATCACCCTTTTCCCCAAAAGACCAAAATCACAGAAAGGAAGGGGGAAGAAACCCTCACCTCGGCCCGCGGATCCACGCCTCGCCACCGCCGGCCGTGCTTTCCAGTGACTGGCCTCCAGTGCGCTCCCTCCAGCCCCACGGCCGTCGCACCATGCCGGCGGACCGACGTCGCTCGTCGCCGAAAGTCCCTCTACCCCGCCGCGCCAGACATCCCTCCACCCACGTCGAGGAACCCCTCGGCTGAGCCCAGCCGCCACCGCCTCTAAGCCGGCGACGTTCGACTTCGAGCACTCCCACACTGCCTTAACCGTCCATCGGAACACCACTCCCGCCACCGCAGACAGCGCCATGGCCACCGCGCGGTTGACGCCGACTCGAGCTCGACGACAGCCAGGCAGCGTTACATCCTCCGACCTCCTCCACCTGGGTCGACTCTCAACCTTCTCCGCGCCCTCCATCGGAGCGCCGCCACCGTCCGCCTCGGCGAAACCCCCTCCGCGCCTCTCTCGCGTGGTCGCCCCCTCCGACCGCCGCGCCGGCGACACCCTACGGCGGCCACCTTCCCTGGTACTCCACTCCCCTCTCCTTACTCTTCCCCTTTTTTTTCAACTACTCTCTCTCTCTCTCTCTCTCTCTCTCTCTCTCTCTTCTTTAATTGGATTTGAACACTTTAGTTATTTTAAAGTATATTATTATTATTATTACTATTATTATTGTAGTATTGTTATTTATTATTATTATTATTATTATTATTATTATTATTATTATTATTATTATTATATTACTAATACACAGTAAATATGTTTGTACAAAATGACTTATAGTATTTAAAGGTTAATATTTTGTTAGGTTATTAAATATTCAAAAAGGGAAAAGTTATTTTTATAATTTTGGGTTTGGCTCCGCACTTATTTTCGATTTGGTTTAGAAAAACTAAAATTTGATATTTTAAAATTATTAATAATAATAGATATTTGGACCTAACATAAAAATGCTGTATTTTCGGTCTAATTAAATTATATTCTATTTTTAACAAGTTTTATTGTAGCACATCCCTAAATTAATTTACTAAAAAAAAGAAATATAGTTTTCAAATGATGATTTTGGTACTGAAAAAGGTAGTTAAATTTCTGGTATTTCTTATATTATTATTTAAACATATTTTATGGATTTCCTTAATTACAAACAAATAATAAATATTTTCTAACTATATTTTCAAAGTATTATAAATATTTTCTAAGTATAGCAAGCACTTTCTGCACGAATTCTCGTTGATTACCAATCTTGATAATAACTGAACATATCTATTTCCTCGCGACTTCAGATCTCTGTCCATCGACCATGACTATTGGACACATCGAAATATGTCGAATCATCGCACCACCTCTGACATCAACCAGGCAAGACACCTTGCCTTTACTGTTTAAATTTTTTGCTCAATATCATGCGTGTTTTTTTCTTCTTATCTCTAGCAAATAAAATGTTGTTCTTTCAAAACTATATATAGATGCAAATTATTATACTTTATGCAATTGGCTTAGAGTTAAGAGACTACCATATGTTTAAAGCATCTCATAAACTGTCACGATGTGCCACGGGTTGTGTGCGAATGGTGAGTCGTATATAGTTTCAGACTTGCGTACCGACCGTACATCGGTGCGTCCAGGCTGTGCGTTAGGATATAACTGCCAATAGATTGTGTAGAAGACTTGGCAGTTATTAAGGATCAAACAGTGTCGTGGAGTCGACATATGTATAGTATCATGGGGAGGGAGGAGACAGTTATTAGCGTAGGGGCTACATGTTCAGTACACACATAGATTTGGGCCGATAGTGTCACGCCCCGATTCGTAGAGTCATTTCTTCACATATTTTATCTCTTGGAATCGATCGTCCTCGCTTGGGTGTGATGCCGTACAAGTCTGGTATTGCACTTGTACAAGGCAAAGGTGGTACATAAGTGATAATTCTTCAAATAGGAACACATCGCAGCGGCAGAAGCAGACAAATTGAAGTTAGTGAGGACAATCTTTCTCATTGAATAGAAGTACATCACTTCTTTATAGCAGCGGAGAAAAAGAGTAACTTGAAGCCACACAGAGATATATAGAACTTTATTCTCTTTATTGATAATTGAAGAAGAGTACAAGACTTGTATTGAAGTACAATGATTACAGTACATCTCTCTTTATATTGGAAACCAACTGAACAATGCTATACAGCTTACATTTGATATTTGGATACAATGGATGACAACTCGATATACCGACTTGGCTTACAATCTCACTGGTACAACTGATTACAATGTTCCATACATTATGCCCTTTATAAACAGAAGATATCATCTTGTACAAGGAGAGCTTCTGTATGCCCAACAAATCTTCGATGCCGCGGAACCAATCAAGCCAATCTTCGTGTGTAGAATATTCCAAGCAAGAGCACCTGCCCACAAAACGTGGGTCAGCACATCATCTATGCACAGGCGAGTAGAATCCAACCCACTCGCATAAACCAACATTTAAAGTGATCATTTAAGCAAACATTTATTAGAATGGTCTTTCTACTTGGGCCTAGCATCAGTTTACAGTTCATGGGCAATAATCAGAGTGAAGCATGTAAACATATTCTTAGCAGCATTCACGTGGACATATCTTTTAGCATTCTTGGTATTATCATGCAAATGCATCATTGAGGCATCGTTAACATTATCATCTTAAACATGTTATAACAGTTCTCACTTCAGGCATCACTTAGCATGTATGTTGTGTTTGAGCAATGATTATAGCATGGCATCTTTCTAGCATACTGAATTTAACATGTTAAGCAGGATCTCATACTGAAAGGCTACATACAGCATCAATTACTTATTTGGAACGTAAGCACGCAAGTTAAACCAACACATATATTGAATTATCACATTTAAGTGATTTCTTATCGATAGCCGACTCCTCATACCTGCATCGAATACAGGTTAGCAAATAACTTACTCTGCCTGCATAAGACATTCATTAGCATGCATCCTGACTACATGGTCACTGGTGTTTAACCATACGGACATTGCCATATAGGTCTTCATTGGTAATGCGATGACTCCAGAGAAGGTAGCTAGCCCCAAAGGATGCCTCACAAAACCCGTGCCCCTACTGGCACGCCAATGTTTTCTCCTAGGCCGGATCGGTCGCCCTAACGTCCCGGGGTACCGTCCGAGAAAACATATCTCCATCACTTATGCATAAGTTGTCCTATGACCATGCGAATGCGTGTCCGACTCAATCGTGAACATAAAACGCATGGTGAAATATTGAAGTAAAGACAACAGTGCATCATCATTCATCCCATTCAAGTCATGTTCAATGACTTATTCATTCCCAACATTACCATCATTTCATTTGGTGATCTCAACGATCCCAAGCCTCATCAATTCTCATTCATTGCTTCATCGCAACATTTCTCATTTGTTCCTTCTAAGGAGGAACAACAGCATTTATTCATTTCAAAGGGACCTGTATCATTTCATTCATTTTATAGGGACAATAGCATATTCAATTCTTTTCTCATGTATCATTTATGCAGCATCTCATTATTCAAGTGATTCATTCATTTCATCGATCTTAAGCATAAGGGACATTATCAATTCAATCTCAGGCATCATGTTACATTAGCAGTTCTAGTGTAATTCGTTCAGCAGTTCCAAAGTTCATGTGTTATTCATTCAATAATTTTCAGCATAGGCATCTCTATTGATTTAGCAACTAAAGCATCGTATCACAATTATTCAACATTCAAGGTAAGCAACATTAGGGACATATTCATATTCATAGCATCATATTATTCCATTTACTAAGCATGCAGGAATAAGGAGGAAGGAGGACAGTTCCACTTGCCTTATATAACGGTCTTCCTGCTCCAATCCTACTAAGCGTAGCTCCACCAGCGAGCCACATTCCAATACCCATTCCGTCTAGCCAGCTAAGAAAGACTACATCAGTCTCAACTCTCTTGATCTCCAACATAAGTCACGGTCCAACATTTTGATCCCATCCAACAAGCCAACCAAATGCCTCGTGCGGAGCGGGGCATTACATAATATACCACTCAGAAAAAGTTTTGTCCTCGAAACTTAAGGAAACAACTCATCTACTAGATTCACTTAATCACAATGAGTTACTCATTCAGCTTCAATTCAATATTCATTTCAGCCCACTCGGTCATTTCAAAATAGCTGTCCAACAGTATCATTTTAATCAATCAACGATTCAATCCATCTATCTCTTTTTTTTTATCCAAATACTTGCAACTTCTCATTGATTCACCAACATTTTTCTTGCATTCTATCTTGGTCGCAACACATCACTTCATTTGGATCCATACACATATTTCAGGCGTCCCCAAAATATATGCATTTCAGCCAAAGTCTGCGCTAGTGCGATAAATTCTTCCAACAATATTATCTCAGTCGCAACCTATCACTTCGGCTGTATCCATACACATATTTTAGGCGTCCCCAAAACATATGTACTTCAACCAACTTCCATGATAGTATAATTCGATCAGCCACGATATAACTCTCTTTTCCAAATCAGACTTAGTATCCTTTCAATTGACTTATCACTTTATTCACTTTGCCACAATCACTATTTTCCAGGCTACCACTTAACATCAGGGACAATCTCCATCCAAGCATAACATTTCTAACATTCGATCAAGGGTCTAACTTAGAGCCAATCATATCAAGGTTTCACAACAACAATCATTTTCCTTCCCAAATCCAACAACATTTTTCACCGAGGCAATTCATCTCTTCTAAAAGATACAATCCAACATCACCAATTATTGATTATCCGAGTCAGGGTATAATTCCATCTCATATAATAATTCACTATTCGATACATACAAATCAAGTCTCATCCCACGATTCCATTTTCCGCTATAGGCCGACACATAATTCTCAAGGGTCAAACATCTCTAAGGTTCATATTGGAGCATATACTTACAACTTATCATTCTTAGATCATACTCATCACCATCTCTCGTTCAATGCCACAAGGTCATTCTATGGGTCGCCTACGGCCATCTATTATTCGGTCCAGTCTCAATGGTTAGCTATACCGACAGCTATACCTAATCATTCAGGTGACTCCCCTAGAGTGGACGGCTACTAGGGTTATACTAGTTTCTGCTTCTTAGGGCCAACAAGCAACCGGCAGTTCTAAGGAACTCTACCCAAACCTATGGGTATCAACTCAGTCTGAATGATGAATCGCCAATTGGGCTAAGCCAGCAATTGGTAATTCATCAACTGGTCGCTAGGGTCAAGTCTATCTATTCAGGGTCTTCCTCAAGGACATAATTCCCACAGAGGCTCATTCTAGACTTACCCAACAATCGACTAAAATCGATCTATCAACATTACGGTCAATTCCAAATCCGACATACGATCTTCATCGTTCTAATAATCCATCAAGTAAATTCCCAATGATTCAATTTCTATTTCAAATTCCTTTGTATCCACACGAACCCATAAGCCAAGGCCAACTATTCAAGGGTCATCGATTAGTCTTAACTTAATTATGGAATCATACTATTCGATCTGTATGACAAAGTCACACCACCAAATCATAAGCCAACAATCTATATTCCAACCAACAGTCATATATACCGACATTATCCAGCACGTTTGTAATTTCTCAATCCCATTCGTTCTCAATCATCAACTATCTTACGGGCATTCTTAAATCTCATTCCTTTCCTAGCCATCAAAATCTTATACGGACATTCTTAAAATTCTCTACCTCAAGGGTCGAGTAGTTCATTCCATTCAATCTGATAATTCATGTATCAATTAACCATCCTCTATGCAACACAAGGATTCATGGTTGCTACTTGTCACTTTTTTGGTACAATTCAATTCTTGAGCATATATGCGCATAAGCAACGAATATCCTTTGGTGATCTAGATGGGTTAACATCTATTACACCTTAGAGTCAAGGCACAAATCTCTAATATTCCTTTGGTCACCGACAACTTTTTCCAAAACTTTCATCTTAGCAATCAACATTGTATTAGCCACAAATAATTTGCATCCAACCAATCGAAATCAACATTCAGATATTCTAAGCCACAACATTCTCTAGCCAAATCCATTTACTCATAGCATACTAACGGTCTTACTAGTCTGAGTCATCATTCGACTAAACAATTTCTAACCATGCCACCGATTACAATTTTCGACAATCTCGCTATCCAACATAACACCACCGTCAAGGGACACTCGAGTCATCTAGCCACAATACATGACTCCCAGTTAAGTCTCGGCACTACCCAGTACTCACAGATAGTCTCACTGCTATCCCATGGAAAGGGTCAACATACATCTCGTTCTGAGGTGGTAGAGGCAATATACCACTCAGAAATGAAGCCATCCTTAAACAATACCAACTCAATTCTATTCCAGACATTCGTGATCTATGGTGATCACAACACTTAGCCAACATCTCGGGGTCTCAATAGTATAAGCCAACATTCTTAACGT
This sequence comes from Iris pallida, assembly GCA_029216955.1. Classification (NCBI taxonomy): domain Eukaryota; kingdom Viridiplantae; phylum Streptophyta; class Magnoliopsida; order Asparagales; family Iridaceae; genus Iris; species Iris pallida. The sequence goes on from JANAVB010034617.1 coordinate 22,587,766, forward strand.
CTCGAAAGCACTTAGCAACACACATGAGTCAATTCACCAGTTCTGTCAAACTCATCCATCAATTATTCCATTCATAATTCTTTCCCAATGTCACATTCAATTCTCAACTTGTTGCAGCATACATAGCTATTTCCTTTTATTCCTACAATTCCCAAACAGCATTCACAATATAGCATACTATGGCATCGAGTCATTGTTGGGTTATTTGTGTCCAAACCAACAACAATCATTCATTTAGGGGCATCACAATGTATATAGACTTATTATATGGAACATCCAGTGAGCAGCCAAGAGGGTCAACAAACTTTCAAGCACAGATAACATAAGGATGATTACCGGACAACAATAGCATAATCGCGGAAGCAATCTTTAGTCAATCATCGATGCAACTTTGATTTGAAATGAAACAAAGAAGAGACCAAGGACGTAAAGCCGTGCTCTGATACCAATTTGTCACGCCCCGATTCGTAGAGTCATTTCTTCACATATTTTATCTCTTGGAATCGATCGTCCTCGCTTGGGCGTGATGCCGTACAAGTCTGGTATTGCACTTGTACAAGGCAAAGATGGTACATAAGTGATAATTCTTCAAATAGGAACACATCGCAGCGGCAGAAGCAGACAAATTGAAGTTAGTGAGGACAATCTTTCTCATTGAATAGAAGTACATCACTTCTTTATAGCAGCGGAGAAAAAGAGTAACTTGAAGCCACACAGAGATATATAGAACTTTATTCTCTTTATTGATAATTGAAGAAGAGTACAAGACTTGTATTGAAGTACAATAATTACAGTACATCTCTCTTTATATTGGAAACCAACTGAACAATGCTATACAGCTTACATTTGATATTTGGATACAATGGATGACAACTCGATATACCGACTTGGCTTACAATCTCACTGGTACAACTGATTACAATGTTCCATACATTATGCCCTTTATAAACAGAAGACATCATCTTGTACAAGGAGAGCTTCTGTATGTCCAACAAATCTTCGATGCCGCGGAACCAATCAAGCCAATCTTCGTGTGTAGAATATTCCAAGCAAGAGCACCTGCCCACAAAACGTGGGTCAGCACATCATCTATGCACAGGCGAGTAGAATCCAACCCACTCGCATAAACCAACATTTAAAGTGATCATTTAAGCAAACATTTATTAGAATGGTCTTTCTACTTGGGCCTAGCATCAGTTTACAGTTCATGGGCAATAATCAGAGTGAAGCATGTAAACATATTCTTAGCAGCATTCACGTGGACATATCTTTTAGCATTCTTGGTATTATCATGCAAATGCATCATTGAGGCATCGTTAACATTATCATCTTAAACATGTTATAACAGTTCTCACTTCAGGCATCACTTAGCATGTATGTTGTGTTTGAGCAATGATTATAGCATGGCATCTTTCTAGCATACTGAATTTAACATGTTAAGCAGGATCTCATACTGAAAGGCTACATACAGCATCAATTACTTATTTGGAACGTAAGCACGCAAGTTAAACCAACACATATATTGAATTATCACATTTAAGTGATTTCTTATCGATAGCCGACTCCTCATACCTGCATCGAATACAGGTTAGCAAATAACTTACTCTGCCTGCATAAGACATTCATTAGCATGCATCCTGACTACATGGTCACTGGTGTTTAACCATACGGACATTGCCATATAGGTCTTCATTGGTAATGCGATGACTCCAGAGAAGGTAGCTAGCCCCAAAGGATGCCTCACAAAACCCGTGCCCCTACTGGCACGCCAATGTTTTCTCCTAGGCCGGATCGGTCGCCCTAACGTCCCGGGGTACCGTCCGAGAAAACATATCTCCATCACTTATGCATAAGTTGTCCTATGACCATGCGAATGCGTGTCCGACTCAATCGTGAACATAAAACGCATGGTGAAATATTGAAGTAAAGACAACAGTGCATCATCATTCATCCCATTCAAGTCATGTTCAATGACTTATTCATTCCCAACATTACCATCATTTCATTTGGTGATCTCAACGATCCCAAGCCTCATCAATTCTCATTCATTGCTTCATCGCAACATTTCTCATTTGTTCCTTCTAAGGAGGAACAACAGCATTCATTCATTTCAAAGGGACCTGTATCATTTCATTCATTTTATAGGGACAATAGCATATTCAATTCTTTTCTCATGTATCATTTATGCAGCATCTCATTATTCAAGTGATTCATTCATTTCATCGATCTTAAGCATAAGGGACATTATCAATTCAATCTCAGGCATCATGTTACATTAGCAGTTCTAGTGTAATTCGTTCAGCAGTTCCAAAGTTCATGTGTTATTCATTCAATAATTTCCAGCATAGGCATCTCTATTGATTTAGCAACTAAAGCATCGCATCACAATTATTCAACATTCAAGGTAAGCAACATTAGGGACATATTCATATTCATAGCATCATATTATTCCATTTACTAAGCATGCAGGAATAAGGAGGAAGGAGGACAGTTCCACTTGCCTTATATAACGGTCTTCCTGCTCCAATCCTACTAAGCGTAGCTCCACCAGCGAGCCACATTCCAATACCCATTCCGTCTAGCCAGCTAAGAAAGACTACATCAGTCTCAACTCTCTTGATCTCCAACATAAGTCACGGTCCAACATTCTGATCCCATCCAACAAGCCAACCAAATGCCTCGTGCGGAGCGGGACATTACAGATAGTGCCTCGTATGAGCGCTACTTACTGCCCCGGGGCCGATAGTGACTCGTATGAGCGCTACTTTCTGCCCATGGTCGATAATGTCTCTTATGAGCGTTACATACTGCCACTCTCTCTCTTCATCTATGCTGAACACCTAAGCTCCTGCGTAGAACGTTGTCTTCTAAAGTGCATTATTCCACCTAGAATGGTTAGGAACCTTTACTCGTGCATACTTTTCTGTTGAGCTTTTATTATTCAGTTTATTGGCATGATATTATGTGTCTTGTTACGTCCCTCTGAGGACCTGGTTCTTCCCCAGGTGTGTGTTCATGTCTTCCGCAAGTATCCTAGCCGAGATCGTGATCTTCTCCATTTATTCAAAGATGACGTGACTTGGTTCCTCCTTGCTACTTCCACTTAGTCCTTTTGTATATCATGTATTTTTTTATATTTAATTTAGTTGGTAGTGGATTTGTCTCCGCCCAACTATTATGTACATGACAAACTCAAAGTTGCTTTTATATCATTATTTATCTTCGTGGATGAGACTTAGTGTCTTGGTTTTCTACATTTACATCTTATGTATACATACGAGTCGTATATTTACTTGTATGTATACAGCTGGCATGATACGTATCTAGTCTCAAGTATTTGGGACTGGGACGTTACATGTTTTTGTGGTGGCCCATGCAGGTCAAGTTTGCCGTTTCGGTTACATGACTGTACCGAGCGGGCCTGCAATATATGATTAGAATCTAGGAATCTCATCCACATACTTGATCACGTTCCTTGACCTTCCTTGATTTCCATATTCCGACTCCCGTGGCTTCCCTTGATTTTTGTATCTTGCTTGAACTCTTTCTACCAACACCCTATCATCTCGTGCTTAAACATGGTTAGAAAGATGACTACACTACTATATGCTTATTGGTCAACCCTATGGCTAGAAGGATTATATTGACAAATAATATCCCTTGAGGTTATATTTGAGTATAAAGGCATTTATTTTTTCTAGAGATATGATCTTAAGGATTAGTTAATCCCAAGTTGGGTAGTAGTATATTACCGCCTTCAAAGGATAGTTAGAATTTTATTTTGTTATTACAAGGTGGTATACACAAGAGGATAGCTAGATCGAGAAAACAAATTTTTGATTTACGAATTTTTTTAAATGGTGAAATAGTTATGATTTATTAGGGATATGAAATCGATTGAGAAATAACTTAAGTTTTTATATTGTGAGGCATGATTTACGGTTAACTTTAAAAGTTTGGATTGTAATATTATAAAGTTTATCTCGAGATTATTTAAGGAGTTTTAATTATGATTTTTAGACAACTAGAGAAGACAAAAGTTTAGTTTGAGAGAGCTTGAGGTTTAAAATTGAGTCGTACGATTTATAAGTTTATTTAATTTTGAGTTGAAGAAATGATGGTAATTTTTTTTTTAAATATTTGGAGGATATGAAAGCGACTTTGATGGAAAAATTCAAATTTTAAATTGTGTCATATGATCTATGATTTAAAAAGTTAATTATATTTCAAGTTTTGATTATGGATATTTAACTTTTGGTAAAAAAAAGATTTAAATTGAGTTACATGATTGCGATTGATGAAACGGGCTAAGAGTTTATCTCGAGGTACATTTGAAAATTGGAAAATTTTAAAAGTGATGGCTTATTATGAAAATTTAGTTGTGCCGCATTAGATATGATGAAGGTTATTTGGAATTTATTTAAAGGAAATTAAACTTTAAGTTATGATTAAATACTTGATGGGGTATCTTGAGATTTTATTTCGAAACTGTTGAGGAACTTGAAATTTGAAATTAGATCATATATTGGTAGAGGACCAAGAAGCAAGCAAGTCGCCCTAATGGGATATAAGTATTCCTCATTAATTGCCATGATAGTTGTATGTACTCGAGTGTAGTTAAGTCATCTGCCAAACTATGTGAAGATATCTCAATCTTGACTCACTCGACATTCCCTCAAACCTAGATTTATCGTGACTTTATAACCATTTGAAACTTGAGAAATGATTAGATTGTTCCTTAATCATACTCCATCTAAGTGGCTATCATATCTCTAGAAACTGTATCCCTAACTTATTTTACCTTGATCTACTAGAATCTGAATTACCTTTATTTCATGCTTTAACTTGGTCATTTATTTTGTGCGATAATCATTATCTCATGAACTCCCACTTTCTATTTTAAATTTTTTTGTGTCCTTTACCGTGACTTGGATATTTGGAGCACAACACTAGACTTTTTCTTCCAATAAATTTCATATGCAAGACCTAGACGAGCCCACCTTCATGTAGGTATATCATGTCCCACTAAAACGCGTCTTCTTGCACTCTAATTTCTTGATACGACTTTCGGGTCGAATAAGCTAAACTGTAACATTTACCAAGATACCAATATATTTACCGACCATGGATCTCGACTCAATTCCTTCAACCCGATATGTGATTGTGTTCTACTTAATTCCTTAAATGCTTAGCCTGTGCTTATTGTTAACCCGTGCCTTTTATTTTTGTGCATTATCTTAAATTGCTTAGGCCCATAAATTTTAATTTCATGCAGAAATTAGTATTTATTATCCAAACCCTATCACGACCATTGAGCCTAACCAATACTTTTTTCTAAATCGTTTTGATTTTTCCTTCGAAAATTTTACTTTGCTCTGCTATTATTCATGCAACCTTGCTCTTGTGATTCCTTGGGCTTAGATAAAGATTTGTTCATGACACCCTTTGGTTAGACAGGGGCTAGATTGGAAGGCATCATAAAGGAGATTAGTGGCTTAATCAAGTAAAATGATACGTGATTATGAGACATTAGTTAAATGTGCTATTTGATTAAGAGGTGTGATATTATGTTTTGGAAAGATCAAAGGATAGTATATTTGCGAGTGCCAAAAGGTTTGAGATTAATCCAAAGTTGAAATGAAGTTTATGTTGGTGCATAAGGGATAAAATTTTCTTTATGTTGATAAATAAATCCAAATTTTCTAGAAGAGTTTGACTTTTACTTCAACTATCTTGATTAAAGATTTTGAAATTTGAATTTCAAGGAAATTAAAGCTTGAGGAAATGCGCATATTTATGTTGGAAAAGAAGGATAGAGATTCATTGAATATCTATTTTGAGGAGAGTATGAATGGCGAAATCTATTTGGAGAAAATATCTATGTATATAGGTATGATGGAGAGAAGTAAAATTTAAATTTATTTTTGGACTTATCTAATTTCGATCGTTCGGATAACGGATTCGATATATAAATATAGTGGAAATTCAGGATTTTGTGAGTAAACTTTGGAGGTAAACTAAAGAGAAAAAAAATAGATTTCAAAAAAAAAAGGGTGGATTATAAAATTTTGTGAAGAATAATAGACGAAAGGTTGAATGCGAAAAGACATTGATGAATATATCGATGGTTATGACAATAGCAAAAACACAAGTTGAATTTTGAAGATTGAATATAGAAAGGCCTCGGTGATTATGCCGAGAGTTATGGCAATGTCAAAAACAAGTTAGATTTTGAATATATTGTAAGACCATGGTGGAAGTGATTCTTGCCTATTTTGAGTACACATTTTGTTGATCGAATTTGATAGTTGTCATGAGATATCTTCCAAATCATACCCATGAATTCATTTTCCTAGCTAATGTAATATTCGATTATTCAAATCAATTTCATTGTATGCTTTTTAACTTGATCAAATTTCTATTGCCTCAACCCTACCTACCCTACCTGTTCCTAAATTTCGAGGACGAAATTCTTGTAAGTTGGGTAGGATGTAAACACCCTAAATTTCTACTTAATTTTTTTTTCTTATATAAATTGAGTATTTAAAATTTTTACTTGGTATTTGTACGTCGCATAGTCGTATTACACGTCGCGTACGAATTCGCATTTTCGTATGTCTCGTCGAGTGCAAATATGTGCGAGGTACATATTTTTGTAAAACATTTTTATTAGAGATTTTATTTATATAGAAGAATTTTAGTTTTCAAAATAATATGATAAATATTTTTATTTTGTATAAAAGAGTTATTTTGTTCGTTGTTTAAAAATAAGTAGGGATTTGGAAATTTTGGGTTATATGAAACGTGTTCCAAATATTTTGCGAAATTTTGAATTTATTATTAACATATTTTTGTTAATTATAAAAGCTATTTTATGATTTAATATTTAAGTAATATTCTTGATTTTCGAAATTAATTAATGCTATATTTTAATATTTATGGAAAAGATATTTAAAATTTTGTTGTATTTAATATTTGAATTATTTTGATAATTTAAATTGGAAAAAGATTTTACTTTAAATTAAAGGAAGTTTATCTAGACCGATTTGATTTTGATTGCTTAAATTCTAATTCAATTTAAATAAAAAGATGGAATTATCCATCGGGGTTTAAACTATTGCAAGTCCTTATCCAACTGGGAATTCCAACCTCCTATATAAGGAGAGGTACTCATCCACAAATTATTCCACAAATTCTCCACAAACCAGACGTGCATCGTGTCTGTGCCTCTACATCCACTATAATTTTCATTACAAATACATTGTCCCCATGTCCGACAATCCCGGACACCTCTCATCATCACCATCAACGTGTCGGACATTCTCCGACCCGACACAACACCTAATCCCAATTCCTAGCAAATCCCTAATTTATCTCTACCCTAAACTTGAGTCGACTTCTTGTCGACCCGGTACGCCTTGTCGACCTTCGACTTTTCTGCACCAGAATCCCAGCGCCACCACCTCCTCGTCCGATCACGCCACATCGCCACCGCCACACAACCACCGCCACCTCTTCCGACTCCACCGTGGCCATCAGCCATCGGCTACAACCATACTCCGACAACACCACATCCACCACTCCTCCTGGCCCAAACTCCGGCCATCCCCGGCGCCCACAGCCACCACCGTCGTCATCATCATCACCCTTTTCCCCAAAAGACCAAAATCACAGAAAGGAAGGGGGAAGAAACCCTCACCTCGGCCTGCGGATCCACGCCTCGCCATCGCCGGCCGTGCTTCCCAGTGATTGGCCTCCAGCACGCTCCCTCCAGTCCCACGGCCGTCGCACCATGCCGACGGACCGACGCCGCCCGTCGCCGAGAGTCCCTCTACCCCGCCGCGCCAGACTTCCCTCCGCCCGCGTCGAGGAACCCATCGGCTGAGCCCAGCCGTCATCGCCTCTAAGTCGGCGGCGTTCGACTTCGAGCACTCCCGCACCACCTCAACCGTCCATCGGAGCACCACTCCCGCCACCGCAGACAGCTCCATGGCCACCGCGCGGTTGACGCCGACTCGAGCTCGACGACAGCCAGGCAGCGCCACATCCTTCGACCTCCTCCACCTGGGTCGACTCTCAACCTCCTCCGCGCCCTCCATCGGAGCGCCGCCACCATTCGCCTCGGCGAAACCCCCTCCGCGCGCCGACCGCCGCACCGGCGACACCCTTCGACCGCCACCTTCCCTGGTACTCCACTCCCTTCTCGTCACCCTTCCCTTTTTTTTCAACTACTCTCTCTCTCTCTCTTCTTTAATTGGATCTGAACACTTTAGTTATTTTAAAGTATATTATTATTATTATTATTATTATTATTATTGTAGGTATTGTTATTTATTATTATTATTATTATTATTATTACTATTATTATTTTTATATTACTAATACACAGTAAATATGTTTGTACAAAATGACTTATAGTATTTAAAGGTTAATATTTTGTTAGGTTATTAAATATTAAAAAAGGGAAAAGTTATTTTTATAATTTTGGGTTTGGCTCCGCACTTATTTTCGATTTGGTTTAGAAAAACTAAAATTTGATATTTTAAAATTAATAATAATAATAGATATTTGGACCTAACATAAAAATGCTGTATTTCCGGTCTAATTAAATTATATTCTATTTTTAACAAGTTTTATAGTAGCACATCCCTAAATTAATTTACTAATAAAAAAATAGATATAGTTTTCAAATGATGATTTTGGTACTGAAAAAGGTGGTTAAATTTCTGGTATTTCTTATATTATTATTTAAACATATTTTATGGATTTCCTTAATTACAAACAAATAATAAATATTTTCTAACTATATTTTCAAAGTATTATAAATATTTTCTAAGTATAGCAAGCACTTTCTCCACGAATTCTCGTTGATTACCAATCTTGATAATAACTGAACATATCTATTTCCTCGCGACTTCAGACCTCTGTCCATCGACCATGACTATTGGACACATCGGAATATATCGAATCATCGCACCACCTCAGGCATCAACCAGGCAAGACACCTTGCCTTTACTTTTTAAATTTCTTGCTCAATATCATGCATATTTTTTTCTTATCTCTAGCAAATAAAATGTTTTCTTTCAAAACTATATATAGATGCAAATTATTATACTTTATGCAATTGACTTCGAGTTAAGGGACTACCATATGTTTAGAGCATCTCATAAACTGTCACGATGTGCCACGGGTTGTGTGCGAGTGTGAGTCGCATATAGTTTCGGACTTGTGTACCGACCGTACATCGGTGCGTCCAGGCCGTGCGTTAGGATATAACTGCCAATAGATTGTGTGGAAGACTTGGCAGTTATTAAGGATCAAACAGTGTCGTGGAGTCGACATATGTATAGTATCATAGGGAGGGAGGAGATAGTTATTAGCGTAGGGGATACATGTTTAGTACACACATAGATTTGGGCTGATAGTGTCTCGTATAAGCGCTACTTACTACCCCGGGGCCGATAGTGACTCGGATGAGCGCTACTTTCTGTCCATGGTCGATAGTGTCTCTTATGAGCGTTACCTACTGCCACTCTCTCTCTCCATCTATGCTGAACACCTAAGCTCCTGCTTAGAACGTTGTCTTCTAAAGTGTATTATTCCACCTAGAATGGTTAGGAACCTTTACTCGTGCATAATTTTCTGTTGAGCTTTTATTATTCAGTTTATTGGCATGATATTATGTGTCTTGTTACGTCCCTCTGAGGACCTGGTTCTTCCCCAGGTGTGTGTTCATGTCTTCCGCAGGTATCCTAGCCGAGATCGTGGTCTTCTCCATTTATTCAAAGATGACGTGACTTGGTTCCTCCTTGCTTCTTCCACTTAGTCCTTTTGTATATCATGTATTTTTCCATATTTAATTTAGTTGGTAGTGGATTTGTCTCCGCCCAACTATTGTGTACCTGAAAAACTCAAAGTTGCTTTTATATCATTATTTATCTTCGTGGATGAGATTTAGTGTCTTGGCTTTCTACATTTACAGCTTATGTATACATACGAGTCGTATATTTACTTGTATGTATACAGCTGGCATGATACGTATCTAGTCTCAAGTATTTAGGACTGGGACGTTACATTAGCTGAGCAGGATGGAGACATGACTTAGCTAGAGGCTTCAGATTTAGACTGTTTAGTTTTATTCCTAGATATTATTTTTAGAGTTCATAGTATATTTCATTCCTGTTGACTCTGGTACCTTTATGTTATATGGATTTGTGGATTATGGTGATCTTTCTGGGAATATTTTATAGATGCTATAATTGTGCACATTCATGTTTATCTGGTTAGATTTTCCTAGCTTGGTATAGCTTACTTTGTCGTGTCTAACGATGAAGGCTGGGCGTGTCCGACTCGTGTTCGATTATTCGGAAGCGGGTCGTGACATACATGTAGAAAGAAAGAAAGAGTATTGGTGAGTATCAGACCTTGTCCAATATAGGTATAGGAAACTTACCTAGATGGGTAGTTTGATATACAATTGGATGGGACTTGGGAATATGTACAGTAAAGAAAGGATGTAGGGACAACAGCTGCTGTTTTGAATAACAACTGCAAGGACATGGGGCTTGTATTAGACCAGGTATGTATTAGTACATGGGGGGTGATATATAGGCAAGTAGACTAAGATGTTAGTATCTGTAGGTAAGGGAATTGTATAGCAACAATACAGGTTAAGGGAGTATGGCAGTGTACATGTCATTGCTAGGTTGGGGCAGTTGTATCTGCTATAGCAGCAAATGTAAGTCCAACATGGATTTAAGGGAAATGGTATCAGGAACCGATTCATCTTTGTGAAACATTATAGATCCTTACCCAGGATTATCATGTCGTCCACGTACATACAAACGATCACCCCTCTGCCCTCAGTAAATTTGGTGTAAACACACTTATTTGTCTCACTGACCCTGTAGCCGTTTGACCTGATGACTTTGTTAAACTTCTCATGCCACAGTTTAGGAGCTTACTTCAGGCCGTACAAAGATTTTACCAACTTGCAAAATTTGTCTTGAGGACCATTGATGAAAAATCCTACTGGTTGTTGCATGTAAATTTTTTCTGTCAGTTCTCCATTCAGGAATGCTATCATCACATCCATATGATGAATAATCAGTTTATGGATAGCAGCCATGGCAATCACTATTCTGATAGTAGTCATCCTCGCCACGGGAGCATACGTGTCAAAGTAGTCAATCCCCTGCTTCTCAAAAATTCCTTGGCAACTAGCCTGGCAATTTTTGCAACTCCATTAGATTGGGGATCAGAATACGGAGCGGTCATTTTATTGACAATTTTATGTTCTTTGAAGAACGATGTGAATTCCAAAGAACGATACTCTCTGCCTCGATCACTTCTAAGTCTCTTGAGTTGTTGAATGGTTTGCCGTTCAGCTTGAGCCTTGAAGTCCTTGAACTTCTTGACTGCTTCATCTTTCGATTTGAGAATATATACAAATTCGTACTTCGAGAAATCGTCGATGAAAGTAACAAAATATTTTATCTCGGCTTTTGTGGAGAATTTCTTGAAGTCACATATATAAGAGTACACCAACTCCAGAAGATCTGTGCTCTTGGTCACTCTTTTGAACGACTTCCTGGCAATTTTTGTCTACGCACAAACTTCACATTTTTTCAACTCCTTACCCCCACATTTGGTGATAAGGCCTAGACTAGACATCTTATTAATTCTTTTACAATGCATATGTCCTAGTCTACTATGCCATAACTCAAGAGAATAACCAGAAGAAGCAACTACATTAATACTTTTAGAAGTTACAAGTTGCTTAAACATTCCTTTAGTACAAAAGGCTTTGACAAAGTAAGCTCCTTTGTAGGACATTACCATCTGACCAACATTGATGTCCATCCTCAAGTCCGTCTTGCACAGTAGACTCTCTAAGATCATGTTCTTGGCAATCATCGGTACATATATTACGTTCTCCAGTGTATATGACTTTTCCGAAGTCAGCTTCAACACCACTGTCCCGATCCCCTGAACTTCAGCTTGAGTCTTGTTCACCATAGAAACCTTCTCATAAGTAGGCTCGTATTTGGTGAACAATTTCTTCCTCGAGCACATGTGGCAAGATGCACCAGTGTCCACCCACCAGTCTGCGTCCACTCCATATGATTCAACCTGCACAATAATAGCAATCAGGTTAAGCTCATCTTACTTTTTCGGCTTGGGCTTGGAACTATCGTCCTTCTTGTAATGATCATTCTTGCCACAGTCATAGCAAGTCACATCTAGCTTAGGCTTGAAAGGAGCGGATTTAACCGTCATCTGGTTAACATCATTCTTTTTGTTCTTGAATGGAGCTTTTCTGCTTCCCTTTTTGATCACCAGACTGCATCATGTTAGCCTTGGCCATTTGCTTGGTCAAGGAGTCCATCTTTTGCTGTCCTCTGGCTTCATCTTCAATATGAATTTAGTGTAGTAGATTTTTGAGCTAGATTTCCATCTTCTTGTGGTACATGTCAGTCTTGAAAGTGATCCAGCATGGAGGAAGTTTGGTGAGTATCACACCCACCATGTTGTCTTTTTTTTCATGCCCTCTTCCTCGAGCTTCATGTGCAATTTAACTTGTGGCATCATCGTCTTTCCATCTTCAAATTGCATGGTAAATAACTTTTCAACAAGATAAATTTTGGACATCTTCTCGTCAATCTTGTAATGCTTCTCAAGAGATTCTCATATATCTCTTGCATTCTCCTTCTTGCTGTAGGATTCCGCCATCTAGTCGTCCATGACATTCGGAACCAACAACCTGTAGAGGTTGTTGTTTTTCTTGCCCTTGACATGCTCGATCGTAGCAACAACGATAGCAAGTTCACCTTCATCTTCGGGAATGGTAGGTTCTGGATCGGTCAACACTGCCAACATTGACAAGTTGAAGATTCAAGAAAATATTCCTCTTCCAAATGATGTAGTGTTCACCATCAAACTTCTCAAGTTTGTGAAAACTTGTATCGAGAAGGTTTGAAAGGTTGGACTTCCATCTTTTTTTGTGATCTTGCTTTCAGATTGTTGATCCCGAAGACAGATCTAAAGAGTGGAGAGATCCTAGGAAGGCGTAGGGTCTTCGTAAGACACATAGTCTGCACTCTAGCCAATACCAATAGAGTTGTAGAGTTTTCGCAAGACACAAAGTGTAACACCCAGTTTTCTAAATGAGGGTAATTTTGAAATTTTGTAATTTTAATTATTTAATTATGATATTTAAATCGTAATTTGATTTTTGGTGATTTTTAATCATTTTAAAACTATTGAAAAATCATGACTTGTGATTTTGATGTGCAGCTAGTGAAACCCTGGAGACTGTCTGACCTAGAGCCTAACCCTGTGATTTAGAATATCTATTTATCATTTTTAGCCTAGGGTAATTTGGTCATTTTAACTTATTAGAATTATTTGATTAATTGTTGGATTGATGGTTGTTGAATTTGACTTTTACTAGTTGTGACTTAAGAGACTAACCTAGATGTTGACCCTGGTTGTGGTGACTTGATTAGCATGGTGAGACCCTATTCTAACTTAAGTCAACTCAAGTTAGGTCACTTAGGATCAAGTTTGAAATAGGAGGATTGGTGATTTGGTCCATAGGCTTGAGACTTAGAAATTGGTTCCATGACTAGTACAACTAGGCCCATAGCCCATTAGACTAAACCCTAACCCTAACTTTCACTTTATGACCAGCCACTAGGGCTCCCCTCCCTATTAATAATCTCCTCATTGAGTTCTTGCCTCTTTTGTATTGAATGAACACATAGGAAAAAGAAAGGTATGGCCATTCTTCCCCAATCCATAAATTTCTCATTTTAATTCCTTTTTAGCTCTAGTTTCTTGCATTAGAGCCTAATACTCTCCTATTTTTTTTGTTTATGGAGAATAATCCCAGCTTTGGGTCAATTTGAAGCATTTGGCTATCAAGAAGAACACCCCCCATTTGAAGCTTTTTCTTGCTATTTGCACCTATAGGTAAAACTCCTCAAATTATGCTAATATTCTGATTTCTTTGCATATTAGGCTAGATCTAGGTGTCCCCTAGCTGTCCCTAAAATTTGGATAGAATTCGTGTCCGTTTGGTGTTCGTATCGGACACGTGTCATAGTGTATATGTAGGTGTTTGATAGAATGCCACTTAGGATTTGATTTTTGATTTTTGATTTTTGTAAAACTAATTACATGGAATTGTAGATCTATATGTGTACATTATATTTCGTGAAGACTGAGCACATTTTCGTGTCATTTCTGTGTCGAAAACGGCCGTGGACACGCTGCACGACACAGCGCACGGGTGCCCTGATGACACGCACTGATTTCTCACGTATTTGGACACGTGGACTCGTGCCACTTGACACGAGAGTAGGGGCACTCTCTGTCATGACACCCCTCGAGTTTGACACGAATTCGTGTCGTATCGAGGGAGCATGGACACGCGCACGAGTTTTGTACAACGTGTGTACAGTCGAACAATCTCGACTGATACTCACTTCGTGTCCTTCGTGGACACATCGGGGATACTGTGCAGGCACCCCACGACCTACCCCTATCCCTGGCGAGCACGTATACACGAGCATGAGGACACTGGGACACTGTGTCGTGTCCACGAGCTCGTGTCCTTGCTGCATGAGACAGTGCTCGACCAGTGTCCTGTTCTTAGTTCGAATTTTGTTTGGACACCTCGTGTCCCCTTGTTTGGACACGAGACACCTCCCCCATGGCACGTCTACATGTGGGGAACATTTCTCTACACCTGCTTTTGGTTTTTATCAAGTATTGGGTTTCGAATATGGGTTGTTTGTGTCGGGTTTCAGAAATACTAATATATCCTGTTAACAGTTTCAAAAGAGTTTAAAAGGGGATTTTTGAATTCGATTTTCAAATAAGTTTTCAATTATGATCCAGGGTTTAGTTTTATGTTTCAGATTTGTTTCAGGATTGGGTTTCATGTTTTGTTTTGGTTTTCGAATTTTCTGAAACTGTGAAGTTCACAGATACTCAAGATCAATAGTTACACTAAGTTAAATTGTTAACTGTAATACAAAGTTGTGTATATATACCCATATGTTTAACTGGGAATTGATGATTGATTTAACCAGAATATGGGATGTAATGAATGCATGGTATGTTATATGTTTTGAAAACTGAAAACGATGTTCATATGAAAACTGAGATTTCCTTTTTCACTCAACCTGAGAACTTAGTTTGTGATATAGCACATATACACACACCCACACATTTCAATTTCTGAACATTCACTGATTTTCTGGGTTTGACTTGGTTTTACTGATTTTTGATGATATAATTACCATGTTAGATTATATGTATATAGCTGAGTTTAAGTTGCATGTTGGGGCTTTTATGTTGGCTAGGTGTATGGGTTTTCGAATGGTAATTGGACTGATTTTCCTGAGAATTGTTATTGAACACTGTTTCCTCATATAGCTCTACACACACCCTAGCCTAAGTCCCTACACAAACACACATGAACTGAGATGCACCCCTACTATTCTCCACACATTGATGCACACAGGACACTCTACACTGTCACTCATTCACCTTGTACACACACACACACCTGTGCACACAAACTGGAAACCCACAAGCCTGTCACTGATACACTAATTTTCATTTGCACACACATAATTTTTCCTAAAACTGAGACTGGAATAAGTGAATACACTGTTCCCTGAAACTTGAACACTCACACAACACCCTACTGATTTCCTAACACTCTCTACACACACCTATAGCCACTGTCACTTACACACACATCACTCTATCTTACACACACATATTGGCATGAAAACTGAAATTAAAACTGAGAGGGACTGTTGGTTCAGTCCAACAGCCCTTCTCTTTCCATGTTAAACCCCTGTACACTTTGTTAATCCAAACCTGGACACTTGTACACATAGAATTAACTCTATAGCATGTAACTTTGACACCTTGCTGTTAACTTTAACCTTCACATTTCATGACCCCTTTATGCATGTCTGAACTTTGCCTAACACTAACCCCACTTGACACTAATGGCTGAACCTATGTGATCCAATATTGCTATGAAACCCTCATACATGTTATCCCTCATGTCACATTTCAATAAACCCCCTGCATGAATACAATGTAATCCCTTAATATTTGTACGCCTATATATATATATGTTGTATGTAATATATATATGTAATATGTGTGTATGAATAAACATGTGAATATACATATGTATGTAGGCATATAGCCATAGATGAATTTCCTATATATAAGTATGCCTTATATACAGTGAGTATATATGTATGTATATATATACATGTATGTTGGATAATATGTAATATGTGTGTATGAATAAACATGTGAATATACATATGTATGTGGGCATATAGCCATAGATGAATTTCCTATATATAAGTATGCCTTATATACAGTGAGTATATATGTATGTATATATATAAACATGTATGTTGGATAAATTGTGTGGCCTTGTGATTGTATGTGATGCTAGCCTAGGCTTGGTTAGGCTTAGTGAGACTTGATTGGGTTAGGAGTGGCCTAGTTGACCTAGTTTGACTAGAGTGGTTGACTAGAGTTGACCAAGTGTTGGCTTTAGTCTAGTTTGACCTAGACAACATGCAGATGCATTGTATATTTCATCTATCATCCCTTGTATATGTCTTGACTTGTGTTGCTCTAAATAGGAGTCAGATACCTCATCTCGGGCAGTATATTCTCACAGACATTCAGATACCAGGCGAGTACATTCTCTGATCATTTCATAACTTGCTTAGGATTATATTCCTGCTCTAGATTACCTTATTTGTTGCTGTCACGATATTATCACGGATTGGTACTATATGGATCCCTACATGAGATGTTATCCCCCTCGGGAGCATCGGATACTTCATGTCATGTGTTTCATGTACATCATGTATTCCTCGCTCTCATGTTATTCATGTTTCTCATGTGCTTCATGCTCGTTCATGCACGCTCGTGTACTCTCATGTGCTCTCATGTTCGGTCATATTTCTCATGTATTTCATGTATAACCTATACTTCATGTGTACCCCTTCATGGGCCTTCATGTGGAATTCATGTGCACTCAGTTCTGAGCCCTCATGTTTACTTCATGTACACCCATCTATGGACTTTCATGTAAAAATCATGTACGTAACATAACTTGTCTGGATCCTTGTGTATTGATTGGGGTATAGAGAGTATAAATAGTCATGTGAACAATTCTAAAGTAGTATAACCATGTGCGCCTCTTTAGTATATTCATGTGCAAATCTAGCCGTTCACATGTCGACTTTATACTCTACATCACTAGTCACTGATAGTTCTCTACTTATAGTAGATATTTCCATTACAGTTTTCTCTTTTACATCATGCACATTCTTTCAGTTTCATGTATTGTACTCTCTTGCATATTTATATTTTCTAACCTGTTATGATCTGCGTGAGATGTATTGAGCTTGCCTAGATGACACTCGCGACCTGGACCCCTGGGGAGCTTCAGGCAGCTGCTGAGGATGATACCCATGCATAGTGTAGATAGTCTAGACTGTTCTCTCCTTTCATGTTAGTTGTTTTCTTGATTCAGAGTTGTATTATTATGGAGATGTTGAGACTTGTATTTGTTAATTTTGATTTATTTCGCTTCTGTTTGTACCTCAGTTTTGAGAATTTTCTTATCTATTCCATCGTGCTATATTCTATCTCTAGATTGTGATTGAGTTGTACCTTCTGTGTCTTGGCCTCCAGTTGGAGAGTATTTCATATTATGTTAGTTATAGTTCATGACCTAGAACAACGTTCTACCGCCGATACTGCGGCGTAGGCTGGGCGCTGTTATGTACTCGTACCCTCACAGTGGGTGCGAATCGTGACAAGCTTAAAAAGAGTCTGTCTGTCACCACGACTACGGTCGAAGCGAAGCGGTATTTAAGAGTTTTCCGGTGAACCTCCGTTAGCTGGGACAGTACTTCTACAGCTAATCTGAAACAGACGCTGAGTAAAGAATATTAATTTATAAAATAATATTAATTATATTATTTAAAATTTAAAATCACTAAACTTTGAATTAAATATTTGAAATGTATTGATGAAAAAGATGTGGCTCCCAAATTTTTTTATATAGCCAGGAGAACCCTTGGCGAATTCGGCCCGAGTTCGGTTCGAATTCGGCCAGAGTTTGGCTGGGTGTATATATATTTCAGTCAGAACCCGAGGCCCCCATCTTCTTCATCTCTTCCAAAACTACATCACAGCAGCAGAAGTCGCCCAAAAACCCTAGTTCTTCTCCACCTTCCTTCTTCCATTCTACGTGGAGATCTTCGTCCAAAATTTGGATTCGTGCGGAGAATCGCGTTCTCTACAGCATACCTGATTCTCGGAAGGTATAATTCCTTCTCTCCTCCACTTTTAAATTTTTAGGGTTTTTAGTTTTTGGGATAGAATGCCTAAGGGATTCAATCCTTTCAAGAGGAAGAAGACCCATGCCAGTGAAGGGGCATCGTCTTCTGATCCGCATACGGATTCCCTCTTTTCTCCGGTCCAATCGGATGACGGTGCATCGGATGAGTTTTATTTTAAAACTTCCGACCAAGCATTACTTTGGTATGCCGACTTTATTATGCGTACTATATGTACTGGATCTCCGATCAAGTGAACTATATTTCCTGACCACCGTCCTTACTTTGAGGCATTAGGGTTAAATCACTTTGCTACTTTACAATTCCCTATCGCCACTAATGCCATTAGATTGGTTTACTGTAATTTCGTGTTAGACACTTTTACCGCGAGAACTCATGTCGGCGGTATAGATATCAAGTTCAATGATGAATCGCTAGCAGAAATCCTTGGTCTTCCAAACGAAGGTGTCCCGTTCGATGACATCACTGACTTCGATTTCCCCGAGGACACGACTCTCGTTAGTTTCAAGAATGAACTTTGTGCGTCCGCACGTGCTCGTCCTAGAAAGTTCAAGGCCAATAACTTGAACTTGTTTAACTACGAATTACATTGCATCATCTATTCCACTCTACTTCCAAAATCCACTTCAAAAGATGATGTCACTGCACTCGAACTTTCTGCTTTATATCACATTCTTAAGAGGATTTCTTTTTCTGCCCCTAAGACTATCGTTCAGATGATGGGTAGATGTCGCGGAAGAGACCGCAACCTCTCTTATGCGATGATCATCCCACGCATCTTTCAGCGTTTTGATATTGACTTATCCACTTGTGCTCTAGACCCTGAGCCCAAGTTCCTCAAGCTTTCTCGTCGTAGCATTGCCACTTCTCCTCCACCTCCTGCACCTGCTCCTACTGTACCTGCTCCTACTGTACCTGGTCCTCCTCAGTCTTACCCTATGACCTTTGAGGGTAATCACCAGCATCTATCAGATCTGCTGACATTCTTCGTTGACACTTCCAGGGAACATGAGTTCCGTGACGTGACTCGGTTCCAGGCTATTGCCAACTCCTTTGCCGATATGAGATTTGCACAGACGGGTCACTCTGCTAGTTCTCTTCCTAGAGACCCTTCTGTATCTGGCTACCGCATTGATGATGAGGCGGTCCACTCTCTGTTCCTACCAGGGAACGCATACGATTGGTATCGTACATCTGGTGCTACTCCATATACTTCTGGAGCTGGTCCATCTGGACATTCTGGCACTGCAGCAGATGATGATGAGGATGATGATGACTTTTGAGTTGTTACTTTTTGAGACTGATGACTTTGTCTTATGTTTACTTGGGAATGCTCCGACATTCCAAGATAGTATCAGTATTTTTTTATGATTTGTGACATTTGATAGACATGTTTTTATGCCTCCGTTTGGCATATGACTCAGTTTAGTTTATTATTCAGTTTAGCACTTTATTTGTTTCAGCTTTATTATAGCATTATCTCTATTTATGCTTCCATATAAACTGCCTGTGACAAATATTATTTGCTTCTTTTATTTCTGTCTCTGATGTTTCTGCCATGCCTGTGTTGAATATTTTATATATTTATTTGTGTTTCTTCACTGATTGTTACTTATGCATTTATTGCGGGGGAGCTTTCTCTTTTGCAATTATTTTGCTAAGTGACAACGTGGGAGAAATAAGATCTAGCATCTTCGTGGATACAGGTTATGAACAATTTTCACATTTTATATCTCAGTACTTTCGGTACACTTTTGAATTGATCAAGACCAAAGATGTTATATCGGTCAAGGTTTGTCAATTATCAAAATGGGAGAGATTGTTGGCCCATTGGTCATGGTCAAACCTGATTTTAATAATTGATTAAACTCTATCTCGATATACGTTGGATATCTACTCAGTTTAAGACTCAGTTCAAGAAGATCTGTTTGCCACTCAAAATTGTATTTCCTTAAAGCAATGTAATTTTCATTTTTATTGAGTCTAGGAATACATTGTACACCAAGTCGTACTGGCAAATAGGCTATCCGAAATCATTTTTCAAAACTGACCTATCTTTTTAAAATGACCTATGTTTTTTAAAAACATCTATTTTACAAAAAGCTTCTGAAGGATTTTTTTCAAAAAGCCAAAAATTATTTTCACAAAATCAACCTGACCAAACCCTGACAGAACTCGGCCAGAGTTCGGCCATGGTGAATGTTATGTGAACGTTTGATTTTTGAACTTGGTCTTGCGGTTGGTTACAAAGAGTTCTGTCCGAATTCTGCCCGAATTCTGTCAGAGTTCTGCCTTTAAAAAAACTATAAATAGAAAAGAATTCTGATCTTTTCAACACACCAATTCACTTTTATCTCTTCTCTTATAAAGCTTACGTTTTCCAAAGAGTTCTAAAAGCTTCCATTTTCAAATTCCAAGCCAGTTAGAATCCTCTAGTCGATTTGCCATTGCGGTACGGTCTAGAAGTTTCAGAGCGATTGTAATCAGAGGCTTGATTGAAGATAGACTCTTCACAATTGAAGTTGGTCAAGTTCTTCATATCAAAGCTCGCGTCTGTAGAAGTTGCAAGGACTTCGTATAAAAATTTGCAAGATTTTCCAATAGTGGATTCAACTGGAAGCTAGAGTTCTTCCGATGGACTAGTCCTCACAAGAGGGAAACCAATATAAATCTCTGTGTTTGCGTTTGCCTTCTGATCACTCTTTTTCATTACAGTTATTTACTTTGTGATTATTATTAATTATGTGACTAACTGCTAACAAGTTTTTAATTAGCAATATTCTGCTGCCTACTCTATTCACCCCCCCTCTAGAGTATTCTGCTTTACGATTTCGTTCCTACACATATTATGGCTTAAACTTTAAACCGGTATAAAATCTAGGATCAAAATGCTAATTAGGGCTTCTCCTTGGTTGATGATATGTCTTGCTGACAAACTTATAAGGGAGATATTTTGTAGGACATTTTTCAACTTCTTGCAGTACTGATCGACTAGTTAAATTTCTTATAACCCCCATTCTCTTTATTTACTATTTTTTTTTACTTCTAGAATTATTTAATTGGTTATTATAATATGGGATTTGTTATAAAGAGGACGACTATAATCATTTAAATTTACAGAAATTTTCTTACAAAGGGAGAATTTCAATATAATTTTTGACAGACGGAAGAAGTTTAAGAATTTGCAAGTAACGGGATAAATAGCCATGAGTGATGGCGGTGACGTCCAAAATATGGAGGAGGGAGGTTGGGCCGCCATCAATGATGGCGAGGAGGGGTGTGACCGCCATCAATGATGGCGAGAATGGAGAGAGAGAGAGAGAGAGAGAGAGAGAGAGAGAGAGAGAGGCGGAGAAGGAAGAGAGAGAGAGAAGAAAGAGGAAACCATGAAATAGTGGAGGGTACTGTACATTTTTGCAAAACTGTGGGTGCACCTTGAATTAGGGTAAATCAAGTGGGGGGTAAGTCAAAATTTCTCAAAATTTATCTACTGTTAGACCCAGCCGCCATTTGATCCAAAGAGAGAGAACGTGGCCTATGGGTGAGCAACGGTTCGGTTCGGTTCAGACCGAACCAATTTTTTGAAAACCGAAAAAATCGAAAACAGAAATTTTAAAACTGAACTGTTTTGTGAAAAACCGAACCAAAAAAAAAACCGGTTCGATTTTCGGTCGGTTTGTTTTTGTGGGCCAATGGGCCGGGCCTACAATTATATAAAATTATAGGGTTCAACATGCCATTGGGCCAGGGTTGAAAATACAATATATAGGAAAATTTGATCCGCTTCATATATAGGATTTTCTAAGGAGGGCTTTTGATCCGTTTCATATATATATATATATATATATATATATATATATATATATATATATATATATATATATATATATATATATAACATGAAGGGGAAAAAAAAAAAATATATATATATATATATATATATATAACATGAAGGGGAAAAATTAACAAAAGAATGGATAAAATCCACTAATCATTACACTAACATGTTCCCTTAATTTCTCTGA
The DNA here is from genome assembly GCA_029216955.1 of Iris pallida. Lineage (NCBI taxonomy): Eukaryota > Viridiplantae > Streptophyta > Magnoliopsida > Asparagales > Iridaceae > Iris > Iris pallida. The sequence goes on from JANAVB010034617.1 coordinate 22,610,216, forward strand.
TCACATATCTAAAACAAAAGAATAAATAAATACAAAATAACTAAATTAGTCCTGAGAATTTGCAACCTTTATTCTGATCACAATCTATGCATTTGAACATGATAATATCGATAAAATACAACAAAGAGACGAGAAGTCAAGAGTCCTGCAAGAAGAAGAAGGGTTAACTAATAGAAAAATAAAAATACAACAAAAATGAATATAAAAACTTAGAAGTGTCCGGATTTAGTGTTCTAACTTCATTGAGTCGCTTCGAGAACGTCGGATTGTCAGATAACAAGGATTCTGGTCCAAACCCTTAGTAGATCAAGGTTTAGATCTACTAATTGTAATTGTATATAACCATTTCGGTTTTCGGTTCGGGTTTGAAACCGAAATCCAAATCCGACAACCGAATCGTAAACCAATATTTTCTAAACTCAAAACCGAACTCCGACCCGATAATTCAGACATGATTGGAGAACTGTTGCAGCTGAAGCTTTTGTTGAAGGCAGGGATCATTTTTTGTCATTTTTTTTGTTTTTTTTTCATTTTTTTGTCGTTTTTGTCATTTTTTGACTTTTTATCGTTTTTTGTTATTTTTGTTGTTTTTCTATTATATAGTAGAATAGATAAGAAGACCATGGATGAGGATGTCTAATTCAGGCATGATTGGAGAACTGTTGCAGCTGAAGCTTTTGTTGAAGGCAAGGATCATTTAACCATCAAACCCCCCTAATAATACCGCCCCCTCACTGGGCGTCTGCCATATAGCTTTTACGCCGGCGTTCCTCGACGATGAAGTACTCGTTTCACTCGGCCCCGCCGGAATGTCCGCCAAGTGCACACTGTGAGCAAATAAGGAGTACTGTAGAGTAGATGTAACTCTACAAATAATGTACTCCTATATGTTTATCTTGGCATTCTCGAAAATAATCAAGTTTGATACGTGTGTGTTTGATTGCATTGCTCGATGACAGGCCTTCCAGGCTCTCTATTAGTTGCTGAGTTTGGTTCGACAATCAGTGTTATTTTGTGTCGGACACTTATCTTAGTAACACCAAGAGCACAGAGTTTAAATTGTAGCGAGAGTTTTGTTGGATTGGTTTCCTTATGGCAGGGTTGCTGAATATATATAGTTTTGTTGGATTGGTTTTCTTATGGCAGGCTTGCTGAATATATATATATATATATATATATATATATTTTTTTTTTTTTTTTTCCTGAATATATATATATATATATATATATATATATATATATATATATATATATATATATATATATATATATATATATATATATTTTTTTCCTGAATATATATATATATATATATATATATATATATATATATATATATATATATATATATATATATGCAAATGACCTCTAGCCTAGTGGTTAAGAGAGATGCATGTGGCCCGAGTGGTCAGGAGTTCGAATCTCAGTGAGAGCGATTCCAGAAACAATTTATCATTATCTATGTTGTGGCTAACACCAATCTCAGACGTGAAAATATTTTCAAATATGCGCCTGTTTCGCTCTTTCCAAATATGCCATACAGTCGAGGCCAGTCTGAGTCTAGCTTCTTTGAACCATAGGCTGCCATTTTTGCGAAGCCTCTGAAAGGTCTCAATAATATCCTCAAGACTCCTCGTTTGCCCATTTGTTATCAACAGCTTGTGAGTTTGTATCATCCAGATTATCCATGACACAGCGCACTGAAAGAACAAGTGTTTAATGCTTTCTTCTTCCTCGCGGCATAGCACACATTCAGCACTTGGGATGCTGACCCCAAAGCGTCGCAACCGGTCTCTGGTGGCCAACCGTCCCTTCATAACTTTATACATGCAATATTGTATTTTGCGCGAAACACCTTTCGCCCAAATGAACTCAGTATATATATATATATATATATATATATATATATATATATATATATATTGAAGCAATGGGTAATTGTGGCGAACTCGCCTCCAGTGGGGCTCGAACTCCTGACCACTAGGGCCGCATGCATCTCTCTTAACCACTAGGCTAGAGGTCATTTGCTTATATATATATATATATATATATATATATATATATATATATATATATATATATACAAAAAAATATTTAATCCCCCATCAACATTTTGACATCATTATCTATGTTGTGGCTAACACCAATCTCAGACGTGAAAATGTTTTCAAATATGCGTCTGTTTCGCTCTTTCCAAATATGCCATACAGTCGAGGCCAGTCTGAGTCTAGCTTCTTTGAACCATAGGCTGCCATTTTTGCGAAGCCTCTGAAAGGTCTCAATAATATCCTCAAGACTCCTCGTTTGCCCATTTGTTATCAACAGCTTGTGAGTTTGTATCATCCAGATTCTCCATGACACAGCGCACTGAAAGAACAAGTGTTTAATGCTTTCTTCTTCCTGGCGGCATAGCACACATTCAGCACTTGGGATGCTGACCCCAAAGCGTCGCAACCGGTCTCTGGTGGCCAACCGTCCCTTCATAACTTTATACATGCAATATTGTATTTTGCGCGAAACACCTTTCGCCCAAATGAACTCAGTATATATATATATATATATATATATATATATATATATATATATATATATATATATATATATATATATTGAAGCAATGGGTAATTGTGGCGAACTCGCCTCCAGTGGGGCTCGAACTCCCGACCACTTGGGCCGCATGCATCTATCTTAACCACTAGGCTAGAGGTCATTTGTATATATATATATATATATATATATATATATATATATATATATATAAAATATATATATATATATATATATATATATATATATATATATATATATATATATATATATATAAAAGCAAAATATATATATAAGCAATATATATATATATATATATATATATATATATATATATATATATATATATATATATATTTTTTTTTTTTTTTTTTTTTTTTTTTTTTATATATATATATATATATATATATATATATATATATATATAAAATATATATATATATATATATATATATATATATATATATATATATATATATATATATATATATATATATATATATATAAAATATATATATTTGTTGCAAATGACCTTTAGCCTAGTGGTTAAGAGATGCATGCGGCCCGAGTGGTCAGGAGTTTGAATCCCAGAGGGAGCGATTCCAGAAACAATTTACCTGGTTCCAAAAAATATATATTTGTTTTTTTTTGTTTTTTGTTTTTTGGTGTCCATTTTTTGAGGCCACCAGCTTGGGACCGTGGCCGTCCCGCGACCACCCAGCCATCCCAAGCCCACGGAAGGGCTCAAACTTAGGACCTCCCCCAAGTGAGCCCCCCTCCCTAACCGCTTGGGCTAGGGAGCTTGAATAAACAGAGGCAAAACAAAATCCAAGGACACAAACATAACAACGCCCATTTGTATTGTACAGAAACGAACAAAAAAGAAGAAGAAGCATGTGTTGGCATTTTCTGCCGGCATTATCATGGCTCGAGTGGTCAGGAGATCGATTTCCGGCCCGAGTGGTCAGGAGATCAATTTCTGGTGGAGACGATCGACACAATTACCATTTTCATATATATATATATATATATATATATATATATATATATATATATATATATATAATTTTATTTTTATTTTTTCCAGCACGTGCGAGCTCAGTTAAATCGTACGATTTTTAGCCGGTCGTCATGTCGCTTCGGACTCTTCGTGCGGATCATGTCCGCACTGGCCATTTCATCATCGCCCGGCACGTACGCCTCGCGCACTCCGCGCGCTCCAGAGCCTCACGATACGGCCGACGTCTTTCGACGCCAGCAACTCAACGCCTCGCTTAGCCCACGACGCCGAAGGCGTCCCCGACGTCTTCACGACGCCTACGACAACCGGTTCTGCCCAGCCACCCGTTCTATGCGCACGACGTCCTTACGACGTCTTCCCGACGCCCATTGGGCGCCGCACGACGGGCCGCGTGGTCAGCCGTCGTTTATATCCGTGGTAGAATGGTGCCGGTCCTCGACCGTCCGTGCGGCGCCCTAGCCGATGAGTTTTCATGCACGGGGCGCCCCATTCTGTCCACGCCAGCTCAGATCATGGCCATTTTTCGTCAGTCCTCCGACGTTGTGGATGCCCCGCATTGCAGAGGCCAGGCTCATCATCGCCCTACCATTTTCAAATATATATATATATATATATATATATATATATATATATATATATATATATATATATATATATATATATATATATATTCAATGACCGCTAGTCCAATTGGAGACATGTCGGCCGAGTTCGAATCCCATGACCGCTAGTCCAATTGGTTAAGTGTGGAGACATGTCGGCCGAGTTAGACATCCATTTGTAATGTACAGAAATGAACAACAAAAAAAAGCATGTGTGGGCATTTTCCGCCGGCATTATCATATGAAGAGATTTTTTGGTTTAGGCGTTCTTGGTGGAGTCTAACGTTGTTGTCTCTCTCAGATTCTTATAAAATAAGAAATCCTTGTATTATGCTCAAGGAAATGTTCAATACAAGGAGATTAATTATCATGCTCAGCCGGCACCACAAGAGTTGATTTGCTCTCCATGGTCCTCTATAAAACCATATATATTTCGCATTGCAACATGCGTGCATGCATTGTGTTTAGCTGCTCCAATATCTCTGCCTACATCTAGACCTAAAATGCATCCTCTCCTCCCACTCGTCCTTCTCCTCCTCTCCACCTCCAACCCTTTACTTCTGACTACTGCGGCGCGACCACTTCTCAAAGATGTTCTGGTCGAGCACTTCGACCGGGTTTCCCCGAAAGCTGCTGCTGTCGTTCCCCCGAGTCCTTATTCTCATGTTGCAGGCGACCCTATTGTTTGTCATCAAACATGCTGGTTTATCGTCCATTATTGTTGTTAATATAACTGGTGTGGTACGTGGTGGTTCTGTCGAGTTAGTTAAGATGTGTGTCAATAAAAATCACCATGGATGCGAGTCAGATACCTATCTATGGTATTGCTTGTTTTTCTCTTTGATCGTCATGGCATATATATACACATGCCTCCTAATAAATTGTGTTTGGTCCTTTTTTACAGTCAAATAAATTGTGTTTCGTTATTCTTTTATGTACTAGTTAAATGGTCATTTTGTTTCATGTTACATAATTAGTTATTTGGGTTCTAAGTATAAGTTGCTTTTTGTGCCAATATGAGAAGGAAAATAAATAGGTTAAAAACTTTGCTACGCCTACAACCAAATGTTTACAATTAACCCCCTTACAACCGCAACGTGTCGGACTTTGATTGGAAGAGGGGGAAGCTAGTGGTGGGATCGGGTTTAACCAGGGAGGGGTGAGAGTGTAGGTGGGACCCGGTAGGACCTACGTGTAAGGGGGGAGAGAGAGAGAGAGAGAGAGAGAGAGAGAGAGAGAGAGAGAGGGAGAGGGGTTGTAAGAATTTGGTAGTAGACTTAGCATTTTCCATAGGTTAATGGTTAAAATAGTACATGTTCAACTTCATTATTTGTTTGTGTAATAAACTACAGGGAAGGCACACAATATTAGTACAACAAAGTGCAAAAGTCGCACACTATTAGCGAGTAAGGATCTAATTTACTATGTTGTGATTGTCATGACCTATTTGAAAAACTACTTTTTCATTTGTCCACGAGAAAACAAAGATTAAGGAAAGACTTTAAGAATCAATTAAAAAATTTAATTAGAAACCTTTTAGTTACTTTTTTATTGCCTCATACAATCGGTTATCATTTCAATTATGCTATTTGACTCCCAAAATATTTGGGTGATGTCATCTCCCATTATGTGGCATCTGATGGCAGCTGACATGGCAAATTTTAACCAAAAATATTAATTACCCAATTTTTTTAATATTAATATTAATGATAATGTTAATGTTAATACTAATTTTAATGTTAAGATTAATTTTAATTTTAATATTAATGTTAATATTAATGTTAAGTTTAATTTTAATTTTAAGACTTAAACTACTCGTTAAAAGTCTTTTGACGAAAAAATCCAGTGAAATGAAAACCTCATCGAAGGAAAAGAGTACAACACGCAAATACTACATGTTTCAAGATGCTTCCATTAGCATCTTCAGGATGCTTGCATCTGCATGAGGCTCTCCCCAAAAAGATATTACATTTAGTTCTTACATCAATTTAAATGATAAATCAACCCCCAAAATACATTTAGTTCTCCCATTGACCACACCACTCTATTATAGTGAGTGAACGACATATGCTCATATTAATTTTTTTCAGGAGATTCTTTTAGGAGATCTGATCTTCATAAGATCTCTTCTAGAGGTTTATCTTTTTGAGAGATTTATCTCTCAATGATATTATCTCTTTAGGAGATCTTCTCTTCTGGAGATCTCCTCTTAAGGAGGCATTTTCCATCTCTTCAGTTTATACTCATTTTATGATCATCATCATATCATATCATAGACAGATATTTTATGAGTCTATAATATCATATTTTTCCGGATAATTTTAGTCCAATATATTTATGATTATCTCCGGGAGATTATATCTTCAGAAGATCTTCTCTTTTAGAGAATCACATCTTTCTATATCATTTTCAACATTCATGGATTATTCGTGGTTCAGTGTTATCTTTTATTTCTATCACCACAATTTTGTAAATGTTATCTATGATAAATTATTCTTGATTCCAAATTTCTGCATGCATGCACGCACCTGTCAAAATCGCTTTCATGATGCGCTCCCATCGATAACATTAGAGCATTGGCTTCTGAATGAGTTTGTGATTTCCTTAAGACCAGGGGTAGCAGTTGAGAAGGTTATACTATGTGCATGCACCTAGCTTTGTCGATCACTTACCCATACTCCGTGCTATATATACTCCAATCAGCCTCTCAAGCTGACTAATCTTTCTCTTTCTCTCTTGCTCCCTTGTTGGAAGTACTTCGTCAGAGGCTTTTGAAGGAGTACTACCAAGAGCACGAGTTTAAAATGTTGGTCCCGAAGACAGATCTAAAGAGTGGAGAGACCCAAGGAAGACGCGTATAGTCTTCGCAAGATACACAGTCTGCACTCTAGCCAACTTAAATGAAGCACTAAGAAAATGTTACAATCTAACTTGAAGAAAATGCTAAATAAAACAACAAAGTGTAAACATGTTCTACTCTTTACGTCCGCTGACACTACAATGAAATAGAAGAAGAAACACAAAGAAAATCTCCTTGCTGGGGTGAACAAGTCACCGGTGCTATAAGTAAGATTCGTCATATACGTTATCTGCCCCCCAGGAACCAACAAGTTTAAGTATGAAACTCTGAAACACTTTTCGTCACCTTTGGAAATTAGACTTTGTAACTCAAAATGAGCAAGAAAAGTTCTATATGCGCATAGACTTAGTTGCTGCTGCAGAAGGCGCATAGACTTTCTAGAGTGGAATTTTGTGGCCCTTGTAACGTCCCAATTCTGTAGATTTATTCGTCATCGCTTTTATCTCTAGGAACCGATCATTCTTGCACGTGGGTAATACCGTACAAGTCTAAATTATATTTGTACAAGGCAAAGACGGTGCACAATTGATAATCTTCAAATTAGGAATACATCACAGCGGCACAAGCAAAAAAATTAAGGATAATAATGATATCTCTCTCTTATTGAAAAGAACACCTTATTGACTCATAGCAGCAAAAATAAGCAAATAACTTGAAGTCACAATAAGGTATGTAGAAATATGTTCTCTTTATTGATAATTGAAATGAGGTACAAGGCTTGTAGCAGAATACAAAGCTTACAACATAACTCATATTACACTTGATAGCCAACTAAAACACAAGCCATATAGACGTACATTTGATACTTGACACATTGACTTACAATTAGATATGCCGACTTGGGTTACAACTCGCTGGTACAACAAATACACAATATTTCATACATTATGTCCTTTAAAAACAAAAAATATCATCTTTTACAGGGAGAGCTTCCGCATGTCAACAAATCTTCGATGCCTCAGGACTAATCAATGCTAATCTTTGTGTACTGAACTTCCCAAGCACGAGCATCTGAAAAGGATGCCCACAACGTGGGTCAGTACATTATCGTATATTGGTGAACAGAACCAGTCCACTCGCCTAAACCAATACTAAGTAGTCATGTGAACAAACATTATTAAGAGTGGTCTTTCAATTTGGGCCTAGCATCAGTTTATAGTTCATTTACAGTATCATAATGAAGCATGTAAGTATGTTATAGCAGTATTCTATTCACTACAACAAAATGTGTTTTAACGACACTCAAAAAGTGTCGTTGATGACTTTATATGACACTTTTAAAGTTCTGCCTAGAGGGGTATCATAGAAAGTTTTTGGATTTCAATGGCATTACAAAAGTGTCATGTAATAACTTTATGATGACACTTTTTTAATGTCGTGTAATACTTATTTGATGACACTTTATTGGTGTCATGTTGACATTCTTCAATGACAGCTAAGTAGTCAATATTATGACACTTTATAAGTGTCATCTTAAAATATTCTATGACAGTTAATAAATGCCATGGATAATTTCTATGACCCTTTTCATGTGTCATCTAAACATGAAAATGATAAGGTCATTAATGTCATGACACCTCATAGGTGTCATATAAATAGTTCAACAACGCATATTAAATGCCTTCGAAACATCATCCGAATATTTTAAATATAGTAAGGCAACATTATAGCATCATTGAGATTAACATGTTAAACAATCAACCTGAATTAACATGTATGATAAATATATCACTTTTTAGTGATTTCTTATCGATAATCAACTTCCTCGTACCTACATAAAATATAGGATAAATGATATACTTACTCTACCTGTACAAGACATTCATTAGCATGCACCGTTGTGAGACGGCGGCAGTAAGCTGTTTTATTACAGGTAATCACAACAACATCTAAACATTTGTCACAACATTTATATACGGGAACTTTAAAACTTTTATTAATCAACAAAATGGAATACATCTGAAATTGAAAGTGCTGAAAGGAAAATACTGAATTCAAGTCTACAAAAATTCCAATAAAAGAAACTCGAATTAAAATGACAACTAGCAAGAATGGCTGTCTCGTCAGCCTCAGGATCTGCATCCTCTAAGGGGTCTCCGGTAACACAGCAGAATATGGTACTGGGTCATAGTAGCTATTGTGCTATAGCTCAGCAATCATCAGTGACACCTAAAATATTGGGTCTCCAGTCAGGAGGGAGCAAGTACGAGTATATATCCAACATTTCAAATAATAATAGAAATTTGCAATTTTAAAAAATTTGGAAAACAATATTTTCCTACAATTCTACACGGTAGAAAATAATGTGATTTGAGTAGATAATGACTATGACCGGCTTGGGTTGTACACTTGTATCCTAGCGATACGATATGGCTTATCCCCGTGTGTAAGAGGGATAAGCTAATACATTCATTAATTATTTGGGGTATTGGTCATAGACACTACACTACTTTCCCAATATCCCGCAGTCAATCAATCAATACTCTAGGAGAGAGTTCCGTGTAACAATATGGTTTAACATGCAAGATAACAATTACTAATTAAAATGCAGAATAATATAACCGTAACTTGCCTCGATTTGTAAGACTGGAGTAGGGGCAAGTTGGTATCGAGGAGGAAGTCAAGTTCGTCTTCGAGATCCTACAGTTGAGAACTTGACTTAGAACCATTGTGAAACCGAGCTAGGTGTGCTAGTTGCAATTTCTAGTAGCAGGTCCTAGTCAAGTTTTAAGTTATTAATTATTCTACCGGAAAACGTCTAACGTCGCAGTTCTACGTTCGTTATTATTTATTTAAAATAAGCCGGTTATTGATTAATTGGAAAAATGATAATTACAGGTTAATTTGGCAAAACTTGTATTTTGTAATATTATATATAAAACTACTATTTTTCTTTAAAATGAGAAAAACGTGAATTTTGTTTAAATTACAAACTTGCAATTTCTCCTAATTATTTATTATGAGAAAACCTTATTAATTTTTTTTATATTAAAATAAATACTTATTTTAATAATCTACACGTTTAAAGCCAAAACAATAACTCAGAAAAATAAAGAAAAAAACTACGCTACATAATACAGGGTCGCAGCAAAGAAAATAGAAAACTGGGCTTATGCCCTTACGTTTATTTACATAAATGAATTTTTTAGGAATAATAATAAAACTTGGGTGAATCCTGAACGTCGGGAAGCGGTCCATTCAGCAGGCCGAAGCCCTGTACCAAAAATACTAAAAGCAGTACCCGTACTAAAAATAATAATTATAAATAAAGGATAATAGTTATATGAGTCTCAGACTTGGACCAAATGTCATAATATTGGCTAGCGCCTCAACGTACAGGAACCCTGTAGCGTTTGCGCTTCGCCAGGCTCATTCGACCTATAAGGTCGTCGCCTAAATGGTGGTACAGAAATCCATAAATCTGAAAGCCGACAAATCCAATATTTAAACGTTTTGCAAAAGTCCGATTTTCAAGCCCCTAATTTTATACGAAAATCAGTTTTAAAAATATTTTCGAAAAATTGGGCAGCATCTCCTCTATATCTGGGACAACCCAAAACTGGGAAGATGCGCAGACAACTCCAACAATTATCCCAAACCAGGGAAAACCCAAAAATTAACTTCCAAAATCATTTTACATAAAAATTAAATTCACAGAATTATTTTCGAAGCTTAATCGAAAACCCGAAATAAAATCGGAAATCCCGAAATAAAGTCGGAACACCACAGCACTCAGAAATCCAGAATAACACATTTCGGAAAAATCCGAAATAACCACAGAACATCACAGAAACAATTTCGGAAACTCCGAAACCATTACGCCCACAAAAACGAATTTTCGGGAAGGAATCGGGGACCAATCTCATCATCGACTACGGAAACGGGGACGGAAATATGAAATTATACCTTGGGTTGCTCGGCTAGAGCTCTCATATGATATAAAGAAAGAAAAGGAACCCGCGGGCAGTGGATCGGCTCGGGACAGCGCCTCGCCGGGGTACGGCTGCTCTGGACAGCGGGATCCGGGCACGGAAAAGCACGGACAGCTGGTTTCGGAAACCCCGGGACAGCGCTGGACAGCGCTTGTCGGATCAGCGGGGCGCGGGAGGCTCGCGGGAACCGGGGCAGAGGGGAGCAAGCCGGCCGGAGCGCGGGACAGCGCCGGAGGAGGCCGGCGGGGATGGCGCTGAACGCTGGAGGCGGGGCCGAGAGGGGGCGCGCGGGGAGGTCCGGCGGAGGCCGGAGGCGGGCGCCGGCGTGGGGAAACCGGCCGACGCGGGTGGCGCGGAGGCCGGAGATGGGCGGCCGCGGGCGCGGGTCCGGCAGAAGGAGGCCGGAGGAACTCGCTGGACGGGCGCGGGGTCGCGGCTGGGCGGCCGGAGGTGAGCTAGGAAGTTTGGAGGAAAGGGTTAGCTCAGGAGGAAATAGAGAGGTGAGGAAAGAGTGAGAGAGAGGGAAGTTATGGGGGCTGGTGGTGGTGGTGGGTTTTTTAATATGGGAGAGTGGAAGAGCAATATATGGAGAGGAGGAGAAGTTGGTGTGGAGAAATAAGGGGCTGGGCCAGGTCGTGGGGAGAGTTATGGAGTTTGTGTGGAGGAGAGAAGTAAGTGCTGGAGAGAAGGGTGGGGGAGTGGGTCGTGGGAGAGAGTCTCCAGGAGGGGGAAAAACGGGTCGGGTGCGGGTTGGGTTCGGGTAGTTCTAGGATTAAGCCCACGATAAAATCATTATGAATAATTAACCAAAAACATTAATTTAAAAACCTAATTGAGTTCGGTTCGAACTGGTCCAGGCTCGGGTCTCGCAAACAAAAATCCTAGTTTATTATTTTGAAAATAATTTCGAACCCACAGTATAATAATAATATTATATAATAATAATAATAAATTACAAATCCTTTAAATCTAAATTCTGGGTTTCACAATCTTCCCTCCTTAGAAAATTTCGTCCTCGAAATTCAGAGGGTACTACTAGGGGAATGATCAAAATCTCTACATGTAGACCAAAGCTTCCTTTAATATCTCTTAGTAATGTTGACAACCTCTCGATAGTCTAATTTGATCAATTCATGCACTTCCTTCGAATCAACAGTCTTCCCTCCTTAGAAACACAGTCATAGCCCATAATTAAAATTTTGCTTCTATTTCTGAATTGTCAGCCACCGGAATGGTTGTGCGAACTTACTCTTTGCATCCGTACCTATAATCTTCGGGTAGGATCTAAACTTCTTCATCTTTCTAGTCGATTCAAAATCTACTAAGCGATGCAATTCCATATTGCTTGCAACGTACGCTCCATTAATTACTTGTACGTCATAATTACTAGCTCTTACCATCATCACCCTTGATCCTCTACGGCTCCTCCCATCCTGCCATAACTTATTTTCCCAAATCATAAAATTCAAGATCATCACCTTCTTTCATTCACCAAATCCAATACCCAAGTACTAATATGCTCCACTAATGATTCATTCCTAAATGAACCATAATTTATAATTCTCTCTAGACTAACTTGCTTTTGTGCCTTGCCCTGCTACCCTTTGGTACCCTTAGCTATCTAATCTCATTAGAATAAAATCGATCCCCTAAGTGTGCTTTTATCAGATTAATGCAATAAGGTTGCTAGGTGACTATCTAGATTTTCCCTACATATAACTATCAACCAACTTTATATAGCTGCAAAAATATATAACTACCCACAAAAATATGCAACACCCTAAAAATGGGACCTTGAAAGGAATTGAGCCAATAGAGATTGATATGATCCTAATAAGTTCTAGGAAAAACAAGTAGAATTTTATAGGGAATCTTTTTTTTTTTCTGGTTGTGACAAGAGATTTCTGGAAATGAAGACAACCGCTAGAAATGTAAATCCTCTAATTAGGCAAAAAAAAAATCAGAATGATTTGATGGTGCAAAAGACAACCATGGTATGAATATAGTCTGAATAATATTCGAAAACCAAATATGTTTGAAGTCACTTTGTCTCAAATTCATGCCTCGCCAGAGTGCACCTGACTGCAGTGAATTTTGACCCAATAACTTGAATAATTTTAGGTTACCGAGTAATCTTTCTACTTTATCCATTTCATGGCTAAGCAACATAGAAGATCAACATGGTGCATTTAGGACATAGTCACAATAATATCCGAAAACCTATGAACACCTGAAATTACTTCAACTTTAGAGTCTTTTGCCTCGCCAGTGCGTAATTGGCTGCAGTAAACTCACAGTTTCCATAATTCAGACAATTGACTATAACGCAATGTGCGAAGTCATATTAGGTCACGGAATATTTTTCCAAACTTTGTCCATAAGAATTTCAAAGGAGTTTTTGAAAAATTCAAACGAGTTCTAAGGTTCTAATCATGATAGGAAAGGATGTAGGTATATGTTCTTCTGGTTTCAAAAAAATTTATCAGGATAAATATGTGTTCCAGTAGCTCTTGAGATTTAAGAGGTTTGATCTTGAAGAAATTGATCAAACTTGAGTATGACTAATTGAGTTGGACACATGATAAGGTAGAAGAATCAGAGCTTTGAGTTGAGTTGAAGAAGCCAATGAGAATATTCCCGACAAATCACTTAAAGGATACAGACGTTTACCAAAATTATTTGAAGAAATAATTTCTTCTCCAAGGAAAGTTTTGAGAATGTGATGGGTAAGTAGGGTTGACACAAAAGAAGTATGTCTTTATGGATTCAAGGAAGTCAGGTTAAAATGGTTTAGTAAAGCCAACAAGGGGATGGTTCAACAATTTAAAAGTTTTCAATGATTTAAAGAAGATTTAATAATAGGTTGGAATCAATTCTCTGACCGTTCGTACTTCACGATACTCAAGCATTGAGTTTAAAAGCTGTCTAGGCCTTAAATTGATCAAGAAGTTGCATAGAGAGAGTAGGGCTTCAGGTTAAGTGGAGGGGATCAAAATAAAATATTTGGAATAACCTACGAGATAACAATCAGTATTGAAAGTATTTTTTGAAAATATCTTTTAGGGAAATCATGAACTAACTAAGCTGAACCAATTCTTTTAGTAATAATTAACCTTGAGGCTTTATAGTTCCAGAAGAATTTGGTTCAGGATTAGTTCCAAGAAAGTCAATTAAAATGAGGTTAAGGCGAATGGTTGGATACGCTAGTCGTAGAAGTACTCGGATAGATAAGGGTTTATTAGAATTAAAGACTCTAGATAGCGAACGAGTCTAGATTCCAAATAAAGATAGAGAAATAAGATTTGATCTACTAGTGGAGAAGTTTGAAAAATAATTTTGCTGACGAAGGAGATTGAAGAGTACTAATATTGGTCCATAAATAGCAAAAAAAATTATAGATCCTAAGGGATGCTAAAAATCTGTTAAAGATATGGGAAGGAAATAATTCCCGAAAATCATGGGACGCTAAAAGATACAAAATCTAGGAAATAAAATATGTAGTAACATATACCATCATACAGTCGGCCTAAACTGGTTAAGGTCAAAATTCACTCCTTATGTCATTATCACTCCCAATTGTTATAAGTACCAACTAATATCTGGGTATTCCAAAATTCTATTCTTCCAATTCTTAATCACCAATATATACTTGATAAATACCGCCTTACATACCTTCTCATTAAGATTACAATTTTCAGAAATTGTATCGTAGGGGAAAGACTTTGGGAAAGATATCTACCATAAAGGTGTAACCAAGAATTTTATTCATATTGGAGAATTACAGCAAGACTCTCATGATTATTCTAAGGACATCCTGTTACAACGTCTTATAACAATAGATAATGCTACTCAGCAGTTCTAGGTACTAGTCTTCATGGCTCTGGCTCTTGCACGAGCAGTCTCCAACTGCTTCATCTTCTTCTATAATCCTCGAGTCTGCATCATGCCTTTCTGCAGTGGGTGTAGGAGGCAAGGTCTGCTCGATAGGAAGAGAGTCCCTAGGTTGCGGTATAGCAGGTGTTGCTGGGATAGGTGCTCTGGTACGATGGAAAGATAAGGGGCAGTCCTTTACCCGATGTTCAGCGGATCCACATGCCAAACATTGTCCCAATCTCTTGCGACAACTATTGGCTAGATGACCAGGCCTCTTGCAGTAGGCACAAGCCAATAGCTTCTTACGACATGACTGCCGGGAAGTAGAGTACTTGATGGGACCCAAATATCTTCTAGATTCAGGGGTATCCCTCCTAGGGTGAGGTTCCGCACCAACTCGGTTTAAGATAGCTAAGGCTACGTCATTGACATCCTTCATAACATCTCTCATGATATCAATCTGTTTCTGCTGGGCCTCGGCTTGGGCCTTCTGGGACTCCAGGATTCCTTGAAATAGGGCAACCATTTGGGAGGTGTCTGCTGGTACTGGTGGGGCGACAGGAGTAACTATCATAACAGGAGATGGTGAAATTGCCGTGGGCGGAATAGGTTCGGCTGTAGTATGAGCTATGCTGGGGACTTGTGCAGCAAAGGGGGGATTGATGAGCTACAAAGGAGAAGGGTTGGAACGGGCCTGAGAAAGAGGGGTGTGATAAGGAGATAACACCTTGTCATCAGCAGGACTAGAACGGGTTGTCTTTCCTCTAGTCATAGTCTGAAAGGTTTAGGAGGCAAACATAAGCAAGGTAGCCTACCAGTCTATAACAACCAAAAATATTTATTTATAATATAATTCGGTCCTATGTTGTGACAAATTAATGTTCTAGTGTTCTAAATGTTCTAGAGGTGTTCTCCTAAGTTGTTGTTGAGAGTCAGGACCTGCATGGGCCACCACTAAAAATATGTCACGACCCGATCCCAACTTGTTGGGTCGAACCAGATCATGCCCAGCCTGCACCGTTGTGAGACGGCGACAGTAAGCTGTTTTATTGCAGGTAATCACAACAACATCTAAACATTTGTCACAACATTTATATACGAGAACTTTAAAACTTTTATTAATCAACAAAATAGAATACATCTGAAATTGAAAGTGCTGAAAGGAAAATACTGAATTCAAGTCTACAAAAATTCCAATAAAAGAAACTCGAATTAAAATAACAACTAGAAAGAATGGCTGTCTCGTCAGCCTCAGGATCTGCGTCCTCCAAGGGGTCTCCGGTAATACAGCAGAATATGGTACTGGGTCATAGTAGCTATTGTGCTATAGCTCAGCAATCATCAGTGACACCTAAAATATTGGGTCTCCAGTCAGGAGGGAGCAAGTACGAGTATATATCCAATATTTCAAATAATAATAGAAATTTGCAATTTTAAACAATTTGAAATACAATATTTTCCTACAATTCTACACGGTAGAAAACAATGTGATTTGAGTAGATAATGACTATGACCGGCTTGGGTTGTACACTTGTATCCTAGCGATACGATATGGCTTATCCCCGTGTGTAAGAGGGGTAAGCTAATACATTCATTAATTATTTGGGGTATTGGTCATAGACACGACACTACTTCCCCAATATCCCGCAGTCAATCAATCAATACTCTAGGAGAGAGTTCCGTGTAACAATGTGGTTTAACATGCAAGATAACAATTACTAATTAAAATGCAGAATAATATAACCGTAACTTGCCTCGATTTGTAAGACTGGAGTAGGGGCAAGTTGGTACCGAGGAGGAAGTCAAGTTCGACTTCGAGATCCTACAGTTGAGAACTTGACTTAGAACCATTGTGAAACCGAGCTAGGTGTGCTAGTTGCAATTTCTAGTAGCAGGTCCTAGTCAAGTTTTAAGTTATTAATTATTCTACCGGAAAACATCTAACGTCGCAGTTCTACGTTCGTTATTATTTATTTAAAATAAACCGATTATTGATTAAATAGAAAAATGGCAATTACCGGTTAATTTGGCAAAACTTGTATTTTGTAATATTATATATAAAACTACTATTTTTCTTTTAAATGAGAAAAATGTGAATTTTGTTTAAATTACAAACTTGCAATTTCTCCTAATTATTTATTATGAGAAAACCTTATTAATTTTTTTATATTAAAATAAATACTCATTTTAATAATCTACACGTTTAAAGCCAAAACAATAACTCAGAAAAATAAAGAAAAAACTACGCTACACAATACAGGGTCGCAGCAAGGAAAATAGAAAACTGGACTTATGTCCTTACATTTATTTACATAAATGAATTTTTTAGGAATAATAATAAAACTTGGGTGAATCCTGAACGCCGGGAAGCGGTCCATTCAGCAGGCCGAAGCCCTGCACCAAAAATACTAAAAGCAGTACCCGTACTAAAAATAATAATTATAAATAAAGGATAATAATTATATGAGTCTCAGACTTGGTCCAAATGTTATAATATTGGCTTGCGCCTCAACGTACGGGAACCCTGTAGTGTTTGCGCTTCGCCAGGCTCATTCGACCTATAAGGTCGTCGCCTAAAAGGTGGTATAGAAATCCATAAATCCGAAAGACGACAAATCCAATATTTAAACGTTTTAAAAAAGTCCGATTTTCAAGTCCCTAATTTTATACAAAAATCTGTTTTAAAAATATTTCCGAAAAATTGGGCAACATCTCCTCTATATCTGGGACAACCCAAAACTGGGAAGATGCGCAGACAACTTGTAAAACCCAAAACAAATTTTAATATTTCCTTTCAATTAACAGTTATTTTTTTCTCTTGGACTTTCAAAAACAAAGCATATATATATATGCATATTAAATTTTTAATGTAAAAGAAATTATTTTAACTTGAATATATATATATATATATATATATTTTTTTTTAAAATTTTTTTTTTACTAATAATTAAGAAATAAAAGAAAATCATTTCTTTAAATTGATTTTATTGGTTTTATATAAAAAAAAATATAGATGTTAATCCTAAGGTTTGAACCTCAACCTTCCCAACCATGTCCTAAGACACCACCACTACACCACAAGTGTTGGTTGTCATATAGGAGTAGGTTTGATTGTTTTAGTATTGGGGAATGAAACCCTTCACATTTGGAACGGATGACCCATCCATCTTCCTCTTCGGTTCCTTTCAGAAAGGAGAACTGTAGGAGTTATTTCTTCTCCTTCAATGGAGACTTTAGGGTTTCCATAACCCCCAATTTTCTCCCTATAAATTCTCTCCCTCTCCATCTTATTCCTCCACCACTCTCCTAAAAACCCTTTTTCCTAAAACCTAGACTTCCATTTCCGGCGATCGCTGAGCTCTCGGCGACCCCGTCCTCCCTGCGCCCAACTTCGCCCGTCGTACCCCTCCGGCGCGCCCCAACCCGCGACCCGCGGATTCCGCCGCCGCCTCCTCTGTCCGCGCGGCCCCGCCAGGCCGATCCCGGCAGCCCCCGATCGCGCGGCTCCCCGCGCCATCCGTCCGCCCATCTCCGCGGCCATCCGCCGCCGCTCTCCGGCACCGACGCCCCTTCGTCGCTGTCCGATCCACCTCGGCTCCGCCTCCAGCGGCTCTGTCCCGAGCTCCGCTGCCTTCCGCGAGTTTTCCGTGCTTTCCACGGGTTCTGTTTCCGTTGTCTGCACTCTCGGTCGTGGTTCCCGTGGACCGTTGCTTTCCAATTTCGTTCCCGAGTTTTGTCCCGCGGCTCCCCGACCAACGGACATGGGTAATTTTTGTTAATCACAGTAGTTCGTCTCTCCCCGTCTTAGTCGATGATGATTCTTGGTCTCCGATCCCACAACGGGATTCGGCTGTATTCTCAGTATTTCCGGGACTCATTCCAGAATGAGTTTTGGTTGGTTCATTTGGTGGTTTCTCGGAATTCCGAGTTAGTTTTGTAGTTATGTTAGTTTTTGATTAATATCGGAATTTCCGAAATTGGTAGTTCTGAGAGCTTTGGTTTTGTTCTGTTGGTCGTTTCTGGAAATTCTCGGGTTTCCGAGTAATTTCGATTTCCGAGTGTTTTTCAGAAATGTGCTGTGGTTATATTTTCGGGTTCTAAATATTATTGGTGGAAATGGATTCATGGGGTATTTCCCTGGTTCGGGATTATATTTGTGTGTTTGTTGGCACATTTTTCCAGTATTGGGTTGTCCCAAAATAGAGGAAGTGCTGCCCAAATTTTTACGAAACTATATTTATTTTTGATTTCAAAATCGGTTTTCGAAAATGAACTTTAAACTAATTTTTCGGGCGACGACCGTTCCGGTCTGTGGGCCCTGGCGAAATACAAACGCACCGGTCCGACCGGGCGTTGTGGTATTAGCTGGATTTTGATGATGGACCGAGTCTGAGACTCTTAGCATTTATTTTAAATTATTTTATTTAATATTTAGGCTATTTAATATAGTTATTTATTTATTGCACTTTATTTAATAATTAAATCATTTTTCTCTTATTTGATGTAAAAATAATTGTACAGGGCATAAGCCCACTTTAGGATGTTTAGCTGTGCCATTGTATTATGTAGCGTAGTTTTATTTTATTTTCTGGTGGATGTGATCTTGGATGGTTTTGATTAGACGTATAATCGTAGTTAGAGCGTAATTTTCTAATTAATTAAGAATTAATTAAATGGATAAAATATTAGTAAATAACTAGTTCACGATTTATCACTAAAAGAAACTGTATTTTTATAGATATATTACAAAAACACAAAGTTTTCCAAAGATAATTGGTTCTTATTATTTTTCCAAATAATCAAATTAACCGGTTTAATCAACGCATGTAGTTTGCGACGTAAACGTTAGCTGTAGCTTAATAACAACTTAAAACCTGACTAGGACTTACTACTAGAGATTGCAACTAGCACACTTAGCCTGGTTATACAAAGGATCTAAGTCGAGTTCTCAACTGTAGGAACTCGAAGTTACAACTGACGTTCCTCCTCGGTACCGACTCGTCTATCCAGTCACAATAACAAAGGCAAGTGCAGTTCTATTTGGTAATTTATCTAGTAATTATTTTATTGCAATTTTAAACCACATTGCTACACGGAACTCTCTCCTAGAGTTCGAATATTGACTCATTGATTGAATCTGATTGACTCGGGATATTGGGGGAGTAGTGTAGCGTCTATGACCAATACCCCTATATTGCATCATTGATTGTACGAGCTGATTCCTCCTATACACGAGGATAGGCCGGACCGTATCATTAGGATATACTTGAATCATCCCAAGCCGGTCATAGTTCGTTACCTACTCAAATCACACTGTTTTCAATTGTAGAATTGTGAAAAATATTGTTAAAGTATTTCAAATTGTTTAACATTGCAAATTTCAAATTATTATTTGAATTATTGGATATTCGTAATTGTACTTTGCTCCCTCCTGACTGGAGACAACATTTTAGGTATCACTGAGGATGAAGAGCTATACTATAATAGCTATTATGACCCGGTCCTCTACCCTGCGAAGGTACCAGAGCCGTCTCTGGAGGACGCTGATCCTGGGACTACAGAACCAGATGCTTAGATAGTTTTTCTTTTCTGCATTTTCTCCTTTATTTGGAGTTTGTAGTTTATTTCAGCATTTCATTTCCAGTTGTACTTCTGAATATTTTATTAAACAAAGTTTCATTTCCGAATAGAACAGTTGTGACAAATGTAATTGTGTTGTTGTGAATACCTGCAATGGAACAGCTTACTGCCGCCGTCTCACAACGGTGCAGGCTGGGCATGATCTGATTCGACCCAAGAAATTGGGACCGGGTCGTGACATGTTTTTAGTGGTGGCCCATGCAGGTCTGAACAACAACTTAGGAAAACATACCTAGAAACAATTAGAACACTAGAACATCAATTTGTCACAACATAGGACCGAAATATATTATAAATAAATATTTTTGTTTGATTATAGACTGATAGGATACCTTGCTTATGTTTGCATCCTAAACCATCCAGAGAATGACCATTGACCAAATCCTGCTGGCGATGAGGTGTCATCTCCGGATCATACCCCATCTCCTCAACCAAGCCCAGGGTCTTTTCCCTCGCGGCTGATTGACCGTCCCCATAATGCATCCAGTGAAGTTTTTCCTACACTGGCAATTCCTACCTCATCTCAAACTGAATTGCATTTCCTTGGTGGAGTATTCATTTTGTTGCTCCACTAGTACCAGCAATCATCTTCCAAATGGTTGTCCTATTTCAAGAAATCCTAGAGTTCCAGAAAGCTCAAGATGAAGCCCAGCAGGAACAGATGAATATCATGAGAGGAGATATGAAGAACGTCATGATGTAGCCTTAGTTATCCCCAACCAAGTTAGAGCAGAACTTTTGTCCTAGGAAGGATACCCTTGAAACTAGAAGATATTTTGGGTCTCATCAAGTACTCTACTTTTCGGCAGCCTTGTCGTAAGAAGCTATGGGCTTGTAACTATTGCAAGAGGCCTGGTCATCAGACCGTTAGTTGCCGCAAGAAATTGGGACAATGTTTGGCATGTGGATCTGCTGAACATCGGGTAAAGGACTGCCCCTTATCTTTCCATCAAACCAGAGCTCATATCCCAGCAACACCTGTTAGGCCACAACCTAGGGACCCTCTTTCTATCCAGCAGACCCTACCCCTTACAATAAGGCATGATGTATACTCGAGGTTCTTAGAAAGGGAAGCAGTTGGAGACTGCTCATGCAGAACCATGAAGAATAGTACCTAGAACCGCAGAATAGCATTATCTTTTTGGAAGTTGTAACAGGATGTCCTTAGATCAATCACAAGAGTTTTGCTGTAATTCTCCTCATGAATAGAAATTTTAGTTACACTCTTATGGCAGATGTTTTCCCTGATAGTCTCCCCGGATTATCCCAGATATAGACATAGGATTCACCCCTGACTTAGTCCCTGGCTCTTTCCCTATTTCTAAAGGATGTTACAGAGTCAACCCGAAGTTGGCCAAGAAGATGAAGGACCAGATCAATGAAGGCTCTAGGATTTATTCAGAGTGGAACTTCACTTTAGGGAGTACCTATCTTGTTTGTGCCCAGAAGGATGGAACAACGGATGTGCATCGATTACCAGACACTAAAGAACAAGTACTTTCTGTCTAGATCGAGGATCTGTTTGATCTGGTTGTGTGGAATTAGGGTGTTTCGAAGTTTGACTTAAGATTTGACTACCATCATATCAAAGTCAGGAAAGAGGACATTTCCAAGACGGCGTTCAAACACCAAGTATGGGTAGTTTTCTTTGGTCAGGATGTTAGACTGACAAATGCTTCCGCTGTGTTCATGAATCTCATGAACAGAGATTTTCATGAGTATTTGAATCAGTTTATCTTTCCCATAGATAACCTTCTGATATATTTGAAGACTGAAGAAGAGCATGAAGAATACCTGAGGAAGTTTTGAAAACTTTGAGGAAAAAGAAGTTTTATGGTAAGTTATCTGAACGTGGATCTTTGACAAGGTGGACTTTTGGCCATGTTGTCAAGAGAAGAGATTTCGATGGAAGATAGCTGTTGTTGAAGAGTGTTATACCCCAAGTTCAATTCGGAAGGTTCTTGAACTTGGCCGGCTACTATCAGAAGTTCGTGAAGGATTTCGCCAAGATTGCTGAGCCAATGACGAAGCTCACCTGGAAGAATGAAGAGTTCATCTGAACGAAAAGTTTGCCAGACGGTATTGAGGAGCTGAAGAAGAGACTTACCACTACACCAATCCTTGCGCTACCCGCAGGAACCGGTGGGTTCTCAATTTACAGTAATGTCTCTGGAAAAGGACTGGGCTGCGTTCTTCAACAACATGGGAAAGTAATTGCTTACACATGTAGGCAACTACAGACTCATGAGAAGAATTATCCCACACCTAAATTGCTGCAATTATCTTTACTTTGAAGTTATGAAAGCATGATTTTTATGGAAAGGGAGTGAAAATATGTACGGACTACCAAAGTCTGAAATATGTCTTCACTCAGGAAGGGCTGAATGTTAGACTAAGAAGATGGTTGAAGCAGATGAAGGTTTTCGACATCGACCTGCATCGAGAAGTTTGGACTGGAGGTTATACTACCTGGAGATAGAAGGACGGAGCTGGATGCTAATTCAGTATTGATGAAGTTCGAGGCTGAGGGACAAAAAAAATCAAGAGATCGTAGTTTCAAAACGAGGCACTTTGCAGGCTTAGAGATCAAGTGTTGGCAGGAACACTTGAGGGTTTCTAAATCGATCAGCAGTGGAACTCTGAAGAATGGTACGAGACTTTGCGTATCGGCTGACAAACGGAGGAACGAGTTGATGAAAGAAATGCACCAGTCGCAGTATTCCATATATTCAGGAGATAATAAGATGTATCGGAATATGCCTCCATTGATTGGTGTTATGGAATAAAGAAGGACAATTCCAGGTATGGGATTTTGCCAACATGAGGAATTTAGCAAGAGAACAACAAGTTTGTTGGAGCCGCTGGACAATTCGGAGTGGAAGTAGAAGCATATAATAATGAACTTTGAGTAAGGATTGCCTTGTTCCCAAGGAGGAAAGGGCACCAATTGGATTATAGTGGACCGACTGACTAAGTCAGCACACTTTATTTCCCTTCAAGTTGGTTTATCCACTAAGAAGTGGGCAGCATTGTACGAGCGGCACATCTACCGGATTCATGGAGTACCGCGGGACGAGCAAGCAGAGAGGTCAATCCAGATGCTTGAAGATGTATTAGGATTCCGCGTCTTGGAATTTGGTAGGTCTTGGGAAGACCAAATTACTTTTGGTAAAGTTTTCTCCTACCAGAGGAACAATCAGTTTCGACAGAGCTGGAAATTGAGGCCAGGTACATCAGGTTATTTGAAATTTAAGACGCGTTGGAAGTAGCGTACCAGTTAGCTCTACCAGCTAATCTTGAGAGTGTGCAACGTCTTCTATGTCACAGCTCAGATGCTACATTTCGGATTCGAGTCACAATTTGGATAATTCAGAGCTCAAGTTTGGACTTAACCTTTCAGTGCCAGAGAAACCAGTTGCAAGCCTAGTCAGAGGTAAGAAGAAGATCAGAATTCGAGCCATCACTTATTTTCTCATCTTTTCGTTCTAAACTTGACTGATGCTGACGAAGTTAGCCTAGTTTTGCAAGCTATCTCTTTATCAAGCTTGATCATGACGATATCTTGTTGGGTGCACCCACTAATATATTGTCTAATCAGGACCGGTGCATGATGGTCTGATCAACCTCGTGTACTTTGGTTTGCTTTTGTATTTTTCTGCGTAGATGATATCATAAAACTTGTTCCTAAACCGTCTCATCCACGACTGCCTTGGAAATTCTTATAGTTGGACCTGAGTTACGGGCGCAGTACCCGTACATGTTTGTCTTTCCTACCTTACTTTAAAATTTCGAGGATGAAATTTTCTAAGGAGGGAAGCTTGTAAAACCCAAAACAAATTTTAATATTTCCTTTCAATTAACAGTTATTTTTTTCTCTTGGACTTTCAAAAACAAAGCATATATATATATGCATATTAAATTTTTAATGTAAAAGAAATTATTTTAACTTGAAAATATATATATATATATTTTTTAAAATTTTTTTTTACTAATAATTAAGAAATAAAAGAAAATCATTTCTTTAAATTGATTTTATTGGTTTTATATATATAAAAAAAAATATAGATGTTAATCCTAAGGTTTGAACCTCAACCTTCCCAACCAAGTCCTAAGACACCACCACTACACCACAAGTGTTGGTTGTCATATAGGAGTAGGTTTGATTGTTTTAGTATTGGGGAATGAAACCCTTCACATTTGGAACGGATGACCCATCCATCTTCCTCTTCGGTTCCTTTCAGAAAGGAGAACTGTAGGAGTTATTTCTTCTCCTTCAATGGAGACTTTAGGGTTTCCATAACCCCCAATTTTCTCCCTATAAATTCTCTCCCTCTCCATCTTATTCCTCCACCACTCTCCTAAAAACCCTTTTTCCTAAAACCTAGACTTCCATTTCCGGCGATCGCTGAGCTCTCGGCGACCCCGTCCTCCCTGCGCCCAACTCCGCCCGTCGCACCCCTCCGGCGCGCCCCAACCCGCGACCCGCGGATTCCGCCGCCGCCTCCTCTGTCCGCGCGGCCCCGCCAGGCCGATCCCGGCAGCCCCCGACTGCGCGGCTCCCCGCGCCAGCCGTCCGCCCATCTCCGCGGCCATCCGCCGCCGCTCTCCGGCACCGACGCCCCTTCGTCGCTGTCCGATCCACCTCGGCTCCGCCTCCAGCGGCTCTGTCCCGAGCTCCGCTGCCTTCCGCGAGTTTTTCGTGCTTTCTACGGGTTCTGTTTCCGTTGTCTGCACTCTCGGTCGTGGTTCCCGTGGACCGTTGCTTTCCAATTTCGTTCCCGAGTTTTGTCCCGCGGCTTCCCGACCAACGGACATGGGTAATTTCTGTTAATCACAGTAGTTCGTCTCTCCCCGTCTTAGTCGATGATGATTCTTGGTCTCCGATCCCACAACGGGATTCGGCTGTATTCTCAGTATTTCCGGGACTCATTCCAGAATGAGTTTTGGTTGGTTCATTTGGTGGTTTCTCGGAATTCCAAGTTAGTTTTGTAGTTCTGTTAGTTTTTGATTAATATCGGAATTTCCGAAATTGGTAGTTCTGAGAGCTTTGGTTTTGTTCTGTTGGTCGTTTCTGGAAATTCTCGGGTTTCCGAGTAATTTCGATTTCCGAGTGTTTTTCAGAAATGTGCTGTGGTTATATTTTCGGGTTCTAAATATTATTGGTGGAAATGGATTCATGGGGTATTTCCCTGGTTCGGGATTATATTTGTGTGTTTGTTGGCACATTTTCCCAGTATTGGGTTGTCCCAAAATAGAGGAAGTGCTGCCCAAATTTTTACGAAACTATATTTATTTTTGATTTCAAAATCGGTTTTCGAAAATGAACTTTAAACTGATTTTTCGGGCGACGACCGTACCGGTCTGTGGGCCCTGGCGAAATGCAAACGCACCGGTCCGACCGGGCGTTGTGGTATTAGCTGGATTTTGATGATGGACCGAGTCTGAGACTCTTAGCATTTATTTTAAATTATTTTATTTAATATTTAGGCTATTTAATATAGTTATTTATTTATTGCACTTTATTTAATAATTAAATCATTTTTCTCTTATTTGATGTAAAAATAATTGTACAGGGCATAAGCCCACTTTAGGATGTTTAGCTGTGCCATTGTATTGTGTAGCGTAGTTTTATTTTATTTTCTGGTGGATGTGATCTTGGGTGGTTTTGATTAGACGTATAATCGTAGTTAGAGCGTAATTTTCTAATTAATTAAGAATTAATTAAATGGATAAAATATTAGTAAATAACTAGTTCACGATTTATCACTAAAAGAAACTGTATTTTTATAGATATATTACAAAAACACAAAGTTTTCCAAAGATAATTGGTTCTTATTATTTTTCCAAATAATCAAATTAACTGGTTTAATCAACGCATGTAGTTTGCGACGTAAACGTTAGCTGTAGCTTAATAACAACTTAAAACCTGACTAGGACTTACTACTAGAGATTGCAACTAGCACACTTAGCCTGGTTATACAAAGGATCTAAGTCGAGTTCTCAACTGTAGGAACTCGAAGTTACAACTGACGTTCCTCCTCGGTACCGACTCGTCTATCCAGTCACAATAACAAAGGCAAGTGCAGTTATGTCTATTTGGTAATTTATCTAGTAATTGTTTTATTGCAATTTTAAACCACATTGCTACACGGAACTCTCTCCTAGAGTTCGAATATTGACTCATTGATTGAATCTGATTGACTCGGGATATTGGGGGAGTAGTGTAGCGTCTATGACCAATACCCCTATATTGCATCATTGATTGTGCGAGCTGATTCCTCCTATACACGAGGATAGGCCGGACCGTATCATTAGGATATAATTGAATCATCCCAAGCCGGTCATAGTTCGTTACCTACTCAAATCACACTGTTTTCAATTGTAGAATTGTGAAAAATATTGTTAAAGTATTTCAAATTGTTTAACATTGCAAATTTCAAATTATTATTTGAATTATTGGATATTCGTAATTGTACTTTGCTCCCTCCTGACTGAAGACAACATTTTAGGTATCACTGAGGATGAAGAGCTATACTATAATAGCTATTATGACCCGGTCCTCTACCCTGCGAAGGTACCAGAGCCGTCTCTGGAGGACGCTGATCCTGGGACTACAGAACCAGATGCTTAGATAGTTTTTCTTTTCTGCATTTTCTCCTTTATTTGGAGTTCGTAGTTTATTTCAGCATTTTATTTCCAGTTGTACTTCTGAATATTTATTAAACAAAGTTTCATTTTCGAATAGAACAGTTGTGACAAATGTAACTGTGTTGTTGTGAATACCTGCAATGGAACAGCTTACTGCCGCCGTCTCACAACGGTGCAGGCTGGGCATGATCCGATTCGACCCAAGAAATTGGGACCGGGTCGTGACACAACTCCAACAATTATTCCAAACCAGGGAAAACCCAAAAATTAACTTCCAAAATCATTTTACATAAAAATTAAATTCACAGAATTATTTTCGAAGCTTAATCGGAAACCCGAAATAAAATCGGAAATCCCGAAATAAAGTCGGAACACCACAGCACTCAGAAATCCAGAATAACACATTTCGAAAAAATCCGAAATAACCACAGAACATCACAGAAACAATTTCGGAAACTCTGAAACCATTACGCCCACAAAACCGAATTTTCGGGAAGGAATCGGGGACCAATCTCATCATCGACTACGGAAACGGGGACGATAATACGAAATTATACCTTGGGTTGCTCGGCTAGAGCTCTCAGATGATATAAAGAAAGAAAAGGAACCCGCGGGCAGTGGATCGGCTCGGGACAGCGCCTCGCCGGGGTACGGCTGCGCTGGACAGCGGGATCCGGGCACGAAAAAGCACGGACAGCTGGTTTCGGAAACCCCGATACACCGCTGGACAGCGCTTGTCGGATCAGCAGGGCGCGGGAGGCTCGCGGGAACCGGGGCAGAGGGGACCGGGCCGGCCGGAGCGCGGGACAGCGCCAGAGGAGGCCGACGGGGCTGGCGCTGAACGCTGGAGGCGGGGCCGAGAGGGGGCGCGCGGGGAGGTCCGACGGAGGCCGGAGGCAGGCGCCGACGTGGGAAAACCGGCGGGCGCGGGCGGCGCGGAGGCCGGAGGGGGAGCGGCCCGGAGGTGGGCGACCGCGGGCGCGGGTCTGGCAGAGGAAGGCCGGGGGAACTCGCTGGACGGGCGCGAGGTCACGGCTGGGCGGCCGGAGGTGAGCTCGGAAGTTTGGGGGAAAGGGTTAGCTCAGGAGGAAATAGAGAGGTGAGGAAAGAGTGAAAGAGAGGGAAGTTATGGGGACTGGTGGTGGTGGTGGGTGTTTTAATATGGAAGAGTGGGAGAGCAATATGTGGAGAGGAGGAGAAGTTGGTGTGGAGAAATAAGGGGCTGGGCCAGGTCGTGGGGAGAGTTGTGGAGTTTGTGTGGAGGAGAGAAGTAAGTGCTGGAGAGAAGGGTGGGGGGGGTGGGTCGTGGGAGAGAGTCTCCAGGAGGGGGAAAAATGGGTCGGGTGCGGGTTGGGTTCGGGTAGTTCTAGGATTAAGCCCACGATAAAATCATTATGAATAATTAACCAAAAACATTAATTTAAAAACCTAATTGAGTTCGGTTCGAACTGGTCCAGGCTCGGGTCTCGCAAACAAAAATCCCAGTTTATTATTTTGAAAATAATTTCGAACCCACAGTATAATAATAATATTATATAATAATAATAATAATAATAATAATAATAATAATAAATTACAAATCCATTAAATCTAAATTCTGGATTACACAACCGCTACAAGAACAATGAAGGAAATTTCTCCTTCATTTTCGATTCAAGCTCCCAAGTCGACTCTTCGACTGAATGGTTCCTCCAGAGGACGCAGACGAGAGGGATCGCTCAATTTCGTAGCAGCTTATCCTTGCGTTCTAATATTTGTACTGGCTCTTCAATGTAGGATAAGTCAGACTTTAGCTCCAGCTGGCCAAAATCTACCACGTGGCTCGGGTCGTGCACGTACTTCCGCAATTGAGAGACGTGGAAGACGTTGTGTACACCATCTAGCACCGACGATAGGGCAATTTTATAGGCCACTGGAGTGACCCGCTCGAGAATTTCGAATGGCCCAAAGAATCTCGGACTCAACTTTCCTTTTGTGCCGAACCGAGTAACTCTTCGTATGGGCGACACTTTGAGAAATACGTGATCGCCTTCTTGAAACTCGAGGGGTCGACGATGAACGTCCATATAGCTTTTCTGACCACTCTGTGCGGTCTTTAATCTTTCCCGAATGAGCCAAAATTTTTGCACAGTCTGTTCTACCAGTTCCAGGCCGAGAATCTGCCGCTCTCCGACTTCATCCTAGAAAATGGGTAACCGATACTTTCGTCCGTACAAGGCTTCATACGACGCCATTTGAATGCTGGATTGATAGTTATTGTTGTATGCAAATTCAGCCAGAGGTAGATGAACATCCCAGCTTGATTTGAAGTCAATTGTGCAGAGTCGTAGCATATCTTCGAGAATCTGATTGACGCGGCCGTAGGTCTGAGGATGGTAAGATGAGCTGAACTGTAACTTGGTACCCAGTGCCGACTGAAGGCTACTCCAGAATCGTGACATGAACCGTGAATCTCGATCAGAGACGATGGATACAGGAACTCCGTACAGCCGTACTATCTCATCAAGATAAATTTGAGCGAGGTGATCGACTCTCCAAGTAACTTTGATGGCAATGAAATGCGCTGACTTGGTTAGTCGATCGACGATGACCCAGATGGCATCATTTCCCCGTGGCATCTTTGACAGACCAACAATAAAATCCATGCACACGTGCTGCCACTTTCATTCCGGAATCGCCAGATTCTACATCTCCCCGCCCGGTCTCTGGTGCTCAGCTTTCACCTGCTGACAGGCCATGCATTGCGATACAAAAAGTGTCACATCTCTTTTTATTCTGTACCACCAGAAGTTTGTGCAGAGGTCCTAGTACATCTTCATGCTACCGGGATGCAAGGTGTATTTTGAAGAACAGATGGCAACTCTAGAGGGGGGTGAATAGAGTTTATAGAGAAAATATCCAATTAAAAATCAACTCTATCACAAACAAAACTAATCAGAGTAAATGCAGAATTTAAAGTGAGAAGCAAGAGAGCATACGCAAACACAGCCAATTTTAAACTAGTTTCCCTCGTGGAGGACTAGTCCAGGCCTGAGAACTCTAGCTCAGGATCAAATCCACTATTTGTGAAATAGTAGTTACAACCCGTGCCTTTACTTCAGAAGAGCACGTCAACTTCTTACAGAGGATCGCAGTGGCGATGCTTGGACTTTTCCAAGCGACTTCTTGAACTCTTGCACAAGACTCCTAACTGAGAGATGCTGAGCACTCGAGACTTAGGAAACTTGTGGCTAGTAGATGAGAAGGGTATGGCTTATATTGAGCTTAAGAGAGAAGAGAAGAGAAGATTGGATGGTTTGAAATGAGAGAATTCTAGGCCTATTTATAGGTTTTTTATCAGGCAGAATTCGGCCAGAATTCTGGTAGGAATTTCAAAAATTTTGGCCGTTGGACAACTAGCAACCAGCCAACCCTAAAAATTAGGGTGCTGATTTTTAGGGGACAGAGTTCGGCCCGAACTCTGTGTGGAGGCAGAGTTCGGCCCGAACTCTGTCTCCAGAGCATAGAACTGGTCCAGGGGTGAAATGGGCTAAGTTTGGATGTGGAGCTTTATGGGCTTTGGATAGGTAGTGGGTTGAGTCTCAAGAGCCCAGCATAACTCAGCTTACAACATTTCTAGACTCAATAAAATGTAAAAGTACAGACGCAAAAATGACTTGTATATGCACATGAACTGTCGTCTCAGCTGTCGTCTGGCTTGAGCAGAATATAGTCGTCGTGTGTCTTATTGAATTATCACAAGTATTATTTAGTCAACGTTATCAATATTTGGTTGACTGTGACATTTGTGTCAACAATCTCCCCCATATTGATAATTGACAAAATAATAATTGTATATTCAATATCCATACCTGGACATATGTAACGATATAGCTCCCCCATAAAAAGTGCCGAGCTTAAGAATAGCTCCCCCATAAACAATGCTGTGAATCTTGTAGACCTGTTAATAAAATTCTTCCAAAAGCACATAAAAACCAAACAGAATATACACATATCTCCCCCTTTTTGGCATTTAGCAATATGAGATGTATAATAACTGGCAAACACACCAAAAGAGAAAAAACTGCATATAATACCCAAGAGTCATAGTAACATAGAAACTGATAAAAGAACTACCAAGTCTCAAAAACATAAACCATAATGAGTCTACTACAATGCAAGTACATAAAGACAACTAAAGCAAAATGCAGAAAACATAATCTAAGATCTCCAGTAGCAGCCTCAAGTAGCAGTCCAAAACCATCAACGAGTACGAGAGGGTCCGGCGTCGTCCGAAGGATCAGTAAAGGAGCGACGTGGGTCCACAAAAGCTGCATCCGGATCCATGTAGCGATGAACCCAAGGGTCATCAATACGAAAGCCCTCACGATCGGGATCTCGCTCCATAGGAATGGGCAAGGAAGGATGGCGAGACATGGAATACCGGATGTCATGCAGCGAGTTGCTGATTGCACTCATATGTAATGTGGTCCGATAGTCCAGCTGAGTCCATCGATCGTCCTCCAAAGTGAAACGATCTCGAAGCATGGCCTGAAGTGACTCAAGAGTGGCCGGAGGAGGAGGAGGATCCTGTCCGAGAGGAGGGGCATCCGGCTCATCCTCAGAATGCTCAGACACGACCGGGGAGCCAACGGCCGCATGAAGCCTTCTTGCCTTGGAGAGAAAGGCAGGGGCAGGTAAGAAAGGACAATCATGAAGTGGTACAATGAAAGCACGAAGGACCATAGGAAGATATAAGGGATAAACCAGGGCTCATGGTTTCTTTCTACAGTTAATCATCCAGTCTATCATGGTATGTGGAAGATTAAACGGAACACAAAAGTGAAGATGATAAAGAGCAGATATTTCAAAATAAGTAACTTCATCGGTAGAACCCGCTTTGGGTAGAATGGTGTTGAAGATGATCCGATGAAGCTCATAGAAATAAGGATTGAGGTACTTTGCCAAGAGCTTACGAGGACGTGAGTTAGGGCTACACAGGTCGTCCTTGAAACTCTCTAGAGAAATACCTTCGGGAAAGATAAAGGATCTAGCTTCAACAAGCTTCTCCCAAGAATTAGGCTCAATAAGGTCAAGATATTCGGTTAATTCAAAATCATCAAATGAGATATCAATACCCGCAACACGTGAATAGATACGAGTATCATCATGAGTCAAATTGCAATAAAATATTTGTATGGCACTACGATAAATGACCGAATTAGAAGTAACGAGTTCATCAAGACAAAGGTCATTAAAGAGTGCATCATACTGTGAGAAAATTGTGAAGTTTATGGGGTGTCCCGCAAACACCGGACGTGTCCGAAAATCGCTAAACCATTCATTGGATGCGTCTAGTGATATAAAAATTCGGTCGTCGAAAGTATTTGGATCACGTGGACGAGAAGGATTGAACAACGGATGGGTTGGTTGTTCAATTGCCGGTGCAACGGGTGGTGCAACGGGCGGCTCAACGGGAGGAGGAGCATTCGACGAGGACGCACCCTCGGTCCGAAGTCTCTTCCCACGGTTAAGCAATCGTGGAGCCATAACACAATAGATAGATAATAAAGAAATTTGAGATATAGAAAAGAAAAGAATTATACCTCAAGATATTGAAGGATTATGAAAGAGAATTGAAAACCAAGCCTTCTCCTTGAGTTTGGGGAAGAATGGAGCCCAATTGAGGAGAAACTAAGGTTAGGGTTTTGAGTTGGAGAAGTAGAAAAGGTGGTAAGAAGGAAGGAGAGGGAAGAGAAACCAAAATAAAGGGAAGGGTTTCTCTTGGTCGGAGTAGATCAGGACCATTGGATCAAGTTGTGATCAACGGCTGGAACTGTCCCCGATTCTGGAACAGGGAGGCCAAACTCGGCCCGAACTCTGGTAAGGGCAGAGTTCGGCCCAAATTCTGGGTCCTTGACCCAGAACTGAAATCAGGCTGAAAGGATAAAATATTGGTTAAGTATGAGAAACCAATATAAGTTATAAAGATAAATGATTAAAAGATTCAATAAACCAGATAGTAGAAGTAGAAGGATAGCAATATGAAATTGAAAAAATAGCATGTCAGCAGGTGATAAATCAAAATGTACCGTATAATAAACAGGGAGTTATATCATAATTCAATATTTTGAATTTTGCCATGGGTTCGCTGCAGGGGCCGGATCCCAGCTAGCGGTAGTCCTGAGGACTAGTGCACCGTGTCGCTTAGGCTTTTACGCCTTGTTGTCAGAAGGGCCCTTTCGGCTTGTACCCATAGCAAGTTCATCATAAGAGAATTACAATATAATCGATATTTACGCAGGTGTATTTTAATTTATAACAGCTTCATCTAAAATTCCAAGTTCACGACAAAGAAAATTGAAGCGCTCTTCGGATAATGGTTTGGTGAAGAAGTCTGCTAACTGATGATCAGTATCAATAAATTCTAAGTTAATCGTGCCATTTTGCTGATAATCACGCAAAAAGTGGTGTCGTATCTCAATGTGCTTCGTGCGTGAGTGACAGATGGGGTTCTTAGTCAAGTTTATAGCACTAGTGTTGTCACAAAAGATTGGAATATGCATGAAAGATAAATTATAGTCTTCAAGGGTTTGCTTCATCCACAGAATTTGTGCACAACAACGCCCAGCTGCTATGTATTCAGCTTCTGTTGTGGAGAGTGGGACAGAATTCTGCTTTTTGCTAAACCAAGAGACTAAAGCCTTTCCTAATAAATGACACGTGCCGCTCGTACTTTTACGGTCGACCTTGCATCCAGCAAAATCAGCATCAGAGTAACCAATGAGGTCAAATGATG
Organism: Iris pallida; assembly: GCA_029216955.1. NCBI lineage: Eukaryota > Viridiplantae > Streptophyta > Magnoliopsida > Asparagales > Iridaceae > Iris > Iris pallida. The sequence continues at coordinate 22,644,117 of JANAVB010034617.1, forward strand.
TTGTCTTGGGATACCATAGGCCCACTGTAACCATACCCTTAAGGTATCGAAAGATACGCTTAACTGCGGTCATGTGTGATTCCTTAGGATTTGCTTGATATCTAGCACACATGCAAACGCTAAACATTATATCAGGGCGACTAGCAGTAAGATAGAGTAGACTGCCTATCATACTTCGATACTTACATTGATCTACGGGTTTGCCGCTATCATCTGGTTCAAGTTTGGTTGAAGTAGCCATAGGAGTGCTGATTGGTTTGACGTTATCAAGGTCAAATTTCTTCAGCATGTCTTTTGTATACTTCGATTGACAGATGAAAGTTCCATTTAACATTTGTTTGACTTGCAGCCCAAGAAAGTAGTTGAGCTCCCCCATCATGCTCATCTCAAACTCGGTCTGCATACACTTGGCAAAATCTTGACAAAGGGTTCATTAGTAGAACCAAAAATAATATCATCTACGTATACTTGTACTAAAAGAATAGTGTCCTTGAAAGACTTTATGAAAAGTGTAGTATCAATTTTCCCTTTAAAAAACCTTTCTCAAGCAAGAAGTTGCTTAGCCGTTCATACCAAGCTCTAGGGGCTTGTTTGAGGCCATATAGCGCTTTCTTTAGCTTGAACACGTGGTCGGGAAATTTGTGATTTTCAAAGCCAGGGGGTTGTTTTACATAAACTTCCTCCTTAATAAAACCATTCAAGAAAGCACTCTTAACATCCATTTGAAATAATTTGAAATTTTGAAAATTTGCAAATGCACAAAGCATCCGAATAGATTCTAATCTAGCAACAGGAGCATACGTCTCATCATAGTCGATACCTTCCTCTTGGTTGTATCCTTGAGCTACTAGACGAGCTTTATTGCGTGTGACTGAACCGTCTTCATTCACTTTGTTTCTAAAAACCCATTTAGTACCAATAATCGAGTGATTAGCCGGTCTAGGAACGAGTTCCCATACTTGGCTTCTCTCGAATTGGTTGAGTTCCTCTTGCATAGCAGAAATCCAAAATTCATCATTGAAAGCTTCAGTAATATTTTTCGGCTCAATTTGTGAAATGAAGGCAGTGCTAGCAATAGAGTCTCTTAATGATGATCTAGTAGTTACTCCTCGTGAAACCTCACCGATTACCAAATTTTCTGGATGTGATGGCTTGAAAGAGAATTTCTTAGGCAAGCTTTCCAGAGAATTTGTTTCGGTTGTGGTATTCATTGGAGTAGACGTTGATGGCTCAACATCATCATCAAGAGTAGCTGCTGCACTGTTATCTTCATCAAAAGTCACATTTGTAGACTCTTCCATAATTAAAGAGCGTTTGTTAAAAACTCTATATCCCTTACTCTTGGCAGCATAGCCAAGGAAAATACCATCGTCAGCTTTGGCATCAAATTTGCCTAAGTTGTCTTTGGTGTTAAGGATAAAATATCTACATCCAAAAACTCTAACATAAGAAATATTTTGGGTTCTCCCAAACCAAAGCTCATAGGGTGTTTTCTTCGTAATAGGACGAATAAGCACCCTATTTAAAATGTGGCATGCTGTACTGACAGCTTCAGCCCAAAAGTATTTCGGAAGTGAAAACTTGTTCAACATGACTCTAGCCATATCGCCAAGAGTCCTATTCTTCCGCTCCACAACACCATTTTGTTGAGGAGTTCTTGGACAAGAAAATTCATGATCAAAACCATTAGAATCACAAAATTTTTCAAAATCAGAATTTTCGAATTTGCCTCCATGATCACTTCGGATACGAGTAATCATGTAGCCTTTTTCGTTTTGAACTTTCTTTACAAAAATCTTAAAAACTGAAATAGCATCACTTTTATAAGTAAGAAAGAAAACCCAAGTAAATCTTGAAAAGTCATCAACAATAACAAAGGTATAGAGTTTTCCACCAAGATTGGCTACTCTACTAGGGCCAAATAAATCCATATGGAGTAGTTGCAAGGGTCTAGTAGTGCTTACAGAGTTTATGGAATGAAAAGATGACTTGGTTGCCTTATTCAACTCACATTCGGCACATACGGTGTCCTTTTTGAATGTGATGTCGGGCAAGCCTTGGTCGATAGCCTGGATATAGTATCCATGTTGGCATGACCAAGACGCTGGTGCCATAGTAACCGTTCATCTTTATGAGCAAATAGGCATCTACCTACATTGTTAGTATTTGCAGACAAATAGAAAATATAAATATTATCCTCTCTTACCCCTTCAAAAGTAATGTCTCCCGTTGACCTATCATAAATAAGGCATTTGTTTTGTCCAAAGTTAATGTCATATCCATGGTCAGCAAGATGACTAATGCTGAGCAGGTTATGCTTTAACTCGGTCACTAGGCAGACATCCTTTATTACGGGAGAGAGAGGATAACCAATATTACCATTACCTATAATATAACCTTTAAGGTTGTTGCCGAAGGATACATATCCTTCTCTCTTCATCGATAGTGATGCGAAAAGATTTGCGTCTCCCGTCATATGTCGCGAGAATCCACTATCGAGAATCCACTTACTCTTAGTTGAGGAGGGAAGGTCCACCTACATCAAGAGTAGATTTGACCTTTGGTACCCAAGTTCTTGAGGGTCCTGAAAAGTTAGTTTTTGGAAACCATGCATATATCTTTCTATCTACTAATCTTCTAATTCTACATTGTGGTGATATGTGTCCATGTAAACCACAATAAGTACATATAGCATTCCTATTTACATTAGGAGCATGCTGATGATGTCTATAATGAGGAGAAGTATGATGATTAGCATGGTGATGATGACTATGCATAGAGTGATGTGGAGTGGCATGGTGATATTGTCTATGTGGAACATCAGAGTAATATGGAGTAGCATGGAGATAATGTCTATATGGAGCAGATAATGTCTATATGGAGCAGCATGGTGATGATGCCTATATGTAGAATGATATTGATTGTGTCTTTGTGCAACATTGTGATGATTGTATCTATGTGTAGCATGATGATTGTGTATCATATGAGAGTTATTTCTACGTGCATGTAGTTTGTGTGTTTTATGAGAGTGTGTGTACATGAAGGCATGGTTACGTGTTGTAGGTGGATGACGTGGAAGACTAGTATAAGAAATGTTATGCTTTGTGTGTGTCTCATGTGATTGGGTTTGAGGTTGAACAACCTGTTTTCCCAATTTAGTCTCTAATCTCTTAGAGACAGCCTGCAGTTCAGTAACTTTAGCATTTAAACCATATATCTTAGTCATAGAAATCTTGTGTCTACTCTTTTCTTTAGCAAGCATCGTGTTGAGTGTTGTGATTTCTTGTGTTTGTTGCTCAATACGTGCTTCGGCATCATGAAGGCTTAGTTTAAGCTTAGATACCTCATCTGTGACTTCCGTGGGTGAAGTGTCTCTAATGTTATCAAGCAATAAAGAAAGTCTTTGAATTTCGACTTCATGACTTTTAATTTTGTCCTTGGCATGTTTGTATTTACCAATGATCTTTTTGTGATCATCGAGTAAATCGGTAAAAGCATCGCCAAGTTCATCAAAAGAGAAGTCGTCAAGAGTTTCGTTTGATACCTTGTCGGACGTCGCCATTAGGCACACATTAGCCGTATCTTGAGGAGAGTCCTTTTCTTCCTCGGAGTCACTAGCTTCGCTTTCATGCCAAATGCTTGTGTTGGCATATTTCTTTGAGGAGGTCTTTTTGTATGGCTTCTCATAGCGGTTGCCTTTCTTCAAGAATGGATAGTCTTTTCGGACGTGTCCAGTCTTCTTGCAACCGTAGCAGGTTGGCTCTTCTTTGCCATCTTTTTGTGGTTCCTTCTTTCTTCGATTGAAGCGGAGGAATTTCTTGAAGTTGCGGACCATAAGGGCTTGATCATCATCTTCTGAGTTGTCGTCATCCGTCTCTTCTGGTTCAGCCCTCCGTTGGTGAGCTTTGAGTGCGATCTCCTTAGCCTTAGGAGCAGGCTCTTCGAAGTCCTTGAGGTCAAGCTCATGAGTCATTAGCTTTCCCATCAAGGTCTCCATGGACATGGTTGTGAGATCATTTCCTTCTATGATGGCTGTCACCTTAGGGTTCCAAATTTTTGGTAGCCCCCTAAGTAGCTTGCGAATCTTCTCGTGATTTGAATATTGCTTGCCGAGTGAAGACAGGGGCTTGATGATGTCGAGGAATCTTGTGAACATTTGCGTGATCGTCTCGTTTGGCTTCATCTTGAAAGCCTCGTATTCTTGAGTGAGACGACTTATCTTAGATTCCTTGACTTGGGTGGTTCCTTCATGCATCACTTCTAGGAGTTTCCATACTTCGTGGGATGTGGTGCATGTAGATACCCTGTTGAACTCATTCCTGTCTATAGCACAGAATAAAGCATTAATAGCTCTCGCGTCTAGACTTGCCTGTTTCTTCTCCTCGTCAGAATACTTGTCATGTGATTTCTCAACAAGATCATCGTTGACAACTATTCTGGCGGGCTTTTTGTAACCGTCAGTGACGATAGTCCACAGGTCAAAGTCTAGCGACTTGAGATAAAAGCTCATCCTTTTTTTCTAATACGTGTAGTTAGTTCCATAAAATAGGGGAGGCCTATGAGTGGACTGTCCTTCACCGTGATTGGAAATCAAGGATTGTGTGGTTGCCATGGATCAGCTCTAGGATGTAAATCCTTGTAAAGAGAACAGAGCTCTGATACCAATTGAAGAACAAATGGCAACTCTAGAGGGGGGTGAATAGAGTTTATAGAGAAAATATCCAATTAAAAATTAACTCTATCACAAACAAAACTAATCAGAGTAAATACGGAATTTAAAGTGAGAAGCAAGAGAGCATACGCAAACACAGCCGATTTTAACCTGGTTTCCCTCGTGGAGGACTAGTCCAGGCCTGAGAACTCTAGCTCAGGATTAAATCCACTATTTGTGAAATAGTAGTTACAACCCGTGCCTTTACTTCAGAAGAGCACGTCAACTTCTTACAGAGGATCGCAGTGACGATGCTTGGACTTTTCCAAGCGACTTCTTGAACTCTTGCATAAGACTCCTAACTGAGAGATGCTGAGCACTCGAGACTTAGGAAACTTGTGGCTAGTAGATGAGAAGGGTATGGCTTATATTGAGCTTAAGAGAGAAGAGAAGAGAAGATTGGATGGTTTGAAATGAGAGAATTCTAGGCCTATTTATAGGTTTTTTTATCAGACAGAATTCGGCCAGAATTCTGGTAGAAATTTCAAAAATTTTGGCCGTTGGACAACTAGCAACCAGCCAACCCTAAAAATTAGGATACTGATTTTTAGGACACAGAGTTCGGCCCGAACTCTGTCTCCAGAGCACAAAACTGGTCCAGGGGTGAAATGGGCTAAGTTTGGATGTGGAGCTTTATGGGCTTTGGATAGGTAGTGGGTTGAGTCTCAAGAGCCCAGCATAACTCAGCTTACAACATTTCTAGACTCAATAAAATGTAAAAGTACAGATGCAAAAATGACTTGTATATGCACATGAGCTGTCGTCTGGCTTGAGCAGAATATAGTCGTCGTGTGTCTTATTGAATTATCACAAGTACTATTTAGTCAACGTTATCAATATTTGGTTGACTGTGACATTTGTGTCAACATATTTCGCGTAGTGCGCCTCCGACAATATCTCCTTTCTGAGTTCTGAATCGTCCGGAACGCATAGTCCACCCTTCAATCGAAGCATGCCGATTTTGTCTTCCGCAAAGTCGGTCATCCTACCTGTCGAGATTAGCTCCCATATCTTCTTCTGGTACAGATCGTCCTTCTGAGCGGTCTTGATCTTTTCTTGCAGGCTCGGCTCTAACTGCAACTTTGCCAACTGCACATTCCTTAATCGGACTCGAAGTTTGATGCCCATCTCTTCTAGGTCGCATAGCAGTCTGTGGTTGATGGATAGCGAGACGATATACTTCCGACTCAGAGCGTCTGCCACAACATTTCCCTTTCCCGACGTATAATCAATAGTCAAGTCTTAATCCTTGATCAGTTCAAGCCAACACCTTTGCTGCAAGTTCAGTTCCCTCTGCGTGAATAGATACTTGAGGCTCTTGTGATCGGTATAGATCGTGTACGCCACGCCATAAAGATAGTGATGCCACAATTTCAATGCGAACACAATCTCCGCTAACTCCAGGTCATGAGTAGGGTAGTTCTTCTAGCGCGACTTTAGCTGTCGGGAAGCAAAAGATATCACCTTGTTCCGCTGCATCAGCACACACCTCAAGCCCTGACCGGACGCGTCGCTGAATATCTGGAAACCCTCAGTCCCTTCTGGAAGTGCGAGTATCGGGACCGAGATGAGCCGTTGCTTTAACTCTTGGAATGAAGCTTCACAGTCGTCTGACCATTCAAATGCGACTCCTTTCTGGGTGAGGCGAGTCAGAGGTGATGCGATCTTTGCGAAGTCTTTCACGAAGCGTCGATAGTATCCCGCTAAGCCAAGGAAACTTCAAATCTCATCGACGGACGTTAGCCGTTTCCAATCGACAACGGTTTCAACTTTCTTTGGGTCGACTGCAATGCTTTCAGCTGAAATAATGTGTCCGAAGAATGCGACGCTTCTAAGCCAGAATTCACATTTGCTTCGCTTCGCATATAGCTAATTTTCTTGAAGGGTCTGAAGCACAGTCCGTAGATGCTCAGTGTGTTGCTACCAATTCTTAGAGTAGACGAGTATATCGTCGGTAAAGACTACTACGAACTTGTCGAGGAATGGTCGGAACACCCGATTCATCAAATCCATGAAAGCAGTATGGGCGTTCGTTAGGCGGAACGGCATTACCAGGAACTCGTAATGGCCGTATCGAGTGCGAAAGGCAGACTTTGACACATCGTCCGGCTTGATCTTGAGTTGATGGTAACCCGAACGCAGATCAATTTTAGAGAATATCGTGGCTCCTTGCAGCTGATCAAATAGATCGTCTATGAGGGGCAGAGGGTATTTGTTCCGGACGGTGGCTTTATTCAGCTCGCGGCAGTCGATATAAAGACGCATTAAGCCGTACTTCTTCTTGACAAACAGCACGGGCGCTCTCCACGGCGAGACGTTGGGTCGAATGAATCCCTTGTAGAGCAACTATTGCAACTGTACTTTAAGTTCTTTAAGCACTGTAGGGGCCATTCTGTACAGAACTTTCGAGATCGGTCGGGTATCAGGGAATGTATCGATAGTGAACTCAATCTCTCGATCGGGCAGCATGTCGGGCAGCTCGTCCGGGAACACATCTGGGAATTCTGCCATAACATCGGTCTGACCCACGTTTGCACCATCCTGTCGCATGTCTCGGACGGAAGCTAGATAGCCTTCGCACCCGAAATGCAGCATCCGTCGAGCAGATAGCGCGGAGATCACCATGAAGGTCGGTGACACCTCACCACACGAGTAGCAGAATTCAGGCACTCCAGGTATGCAGAACGTGACCCTCTTTTTAGCACAATCTATGGTTGCGTTGCACGGACCGAGCCAATCCATCCCCAGAATGATGTCGTAGTCCTTAATATCTAGAACTATCGCATCGAGACTGATCTTTTGACCACCTATACAGATGATTCCGTCTTTGCAGACTAAATTTGTAAGTAGTGGCATGCCCAACGGTACGTTAACAGTGAGATCGAGGCCCAACGGTGTCAGGAAAAATTTGTGCTCGACGGCGAAGTCTGCCGATATAAAACTATACGTGGCACCTGAATCAAACAATACACGAGTAGGTTTATTATTGAATTACAGTATACCTGTCACGACTGTGTAAGATGTGAATGCTTCATCTCGAGTCATGGCATAGACACGGTCCTGAGCATTGGGGCGACGGTCTTGGCCATTCTGTTCTGCGGTCGGTGGAGCCCGAGGTACTTGGCCTCGGTTATGATGGTGTTGTTGGGGGCGCTGGTTTGTCTTCTCCAGACAGTTGCATGCGATGTGGTCCATTCGGCCGCACCCGAAGTACGCACCGTTCTTCAATTGACACTCGTTGGCCATATGCCCCTCTTTGTGGCAGAAAGTGTAGACTACTCAATCCTTCGTCTGGTTACCGCCTCCGTTGTCGCGGTGTTGACGCTTGTATGCGTTGTTGCCTCCCGTATTACTATGGCATTTGTTATTAAAGTGAACAGCACCGGTAGTAGCAGGAGGATACTCGGACTCTAGACGGAGGGCATGGTTGAGTGCCTCGCCCATAGTTTTGTATTCACCCACCGAAATATGAGCACGGATAGTAGAACGTAGGTCCACTTCAAATCGTCGAGCTCGACTTACAGTGGTAGGCAGATAGTCTCCAGCAAATTTGGCTAGTTTGTTGAATTCAGCCGCATACTGTCGCACTGTCATGTTCACTTGCCTCAACTACAAAAATTTATTTTCCTTTTTCTGTCGCATGGCTGTAGAAAGATACTCGGTCTCGAATGCATTTCTGAATGTAGCCCAGGAGATCGCCGCCGTCCCGTCTTCACGTCGAATAGCACGCTTCTGTACAGCCCACCAATCGTGCACGTTCATTCGAAGTAGAAGTTGAGCACACGCGACTTTCTTCGAGTCCTCGACACCCAGAAGCTCGAACTTATCTTCCAGCTCCTCAAACCAGTCGATCGCCACCGAGGGATCTTCTGTGCTGTTGAAGGAAGTACGACAGCTTTTTGTAAATTTTGACACATTGAAGTTAAAACTTCTCGGTGCCGCAGGTGAGAGCACGGGCGCCTCTGGTTCAGCTTCATTGGATCGAACCGCAGGCTGGGTCACGGTAGGCGTCATCGTTGAATTATTGTTGTTACCTACGACCAATTGTACAATTTGCTGGAGGGTATTCAGCTGCTGCTACTGCAGCTTGAATAGAGCCTCAAACCGATTCTCAAATTGAGTCTGATGAAACTCCGCTTGCTGATGATGGAGCTCATTTTGACATTGCTGTATTTTAAGCATCTGCAGCATTCGCTGCATTGGGTCGCTGAAAGGTCCGGTTACGGTAGGCGTCATTCCCGTTGGGTTGACAGAATGCTCGGGTCTAGAAGTGCTCAATCCGCTGGATGCGCTTGTCTCGTTCTCTGCCCGTGCTCCCGCAACTGTAGGGAAAAAGAAAGGCAACTCTCGTTAGTTTCCAGAAAATGTCCTGGGTTCAGCGTATGGAACAAATCATCTCATCGACACGAGGTCAACGGTTGAAAACTAGAACTCGATACTGGAGGCCAAGGACATAAAGCCGTACTCTGATACCATTATGTTATGCCCCGATTCCGTCGAATCGATAGTCGTCCCCCGGGCGTGATGCCGTACGAACCTAATTTGCGATCGCACAAGGCATAGTCATAAGGTAATCCGAGACACGAGATCTAAGAGAGTACGCAGACAAATTGAATCACACGTTAAGTAAAGGAAACTTTAATCTTTATTGATTATGAACATCTTTTATAGACTCCATGTACAAGACTCATGTCGTGCGGGCTACAACATGACTCGATTACAAAAGAGTATCGATGAGATAGCCGTTCCATACATTGTACACGTCCCTCAATATACAACAAAGTACTCCAGTGACCTGGATGGGAGGGACGCTGAGTCTTCTTTCTTGGACTGTTGAGAGTCTTCAAAAGTAGAGGTACGAGACAAGTCTTTGATGTACGACCGAATCTTCAAAATCACGAACATCGTCGAGCTAGTTGGTACGTCCTTCCTGGTTCACGGGACCTGCAAAGAGCGAGGATCAGTACGATCACATGTACTGGCGAATGGCTAATTAAAATCTAAGCTCTGTATTTGATTCAAGAAGTTTTGTAAACATGTTAGCTAGCTATTACAGTGATCTTTCTAACCATCCTACTCGATTTGCATGTTAACATGTTTTGAGGCAAGCATATAAAATTGTATCATATTGAGAAAATATCATATTCATTCCGTGTCACATGTATTTATTAAGCAATGAAAGGGAATGAAGGCCACTGGCAATGTCAAGCCATCGCGAACTATAGCTGGGTTAGACGGCGACCCTTTCGCGTCGGGTAGCGAGCCCTGTTCGAAAGTTCCCGCCTAACTCACGCCGATGAAAGGTTGGCGCTTGCTATACTCGTTCGTTCCGGGCCGAATCGGTTCCTTGGCCTAGGCAACCGTTCGAGGAATCTACACCTTGTCGACAAGTTGTCTAATGACCGTTTTCTTTTGAACTTGGTCGATTTGTTTAATTAGCTGCATCGTTGCGATAAACGTTAACCGATTCATTCATTGTTTTGCATAGGCTAAGTAGATTTGCATTAGAAAGCACGTTTTCCATTTCCAATACCGACAGTTCGATAACAAGTGTTTTGTGAAGAATCGTGCCACGATTTTTTTGATTCTACACTATTATGACAAGCATTCATTTAACTTCATATTGATTTTGAAGTAGAGGGACGAGGCGAAGGAGGTCAGCCACTCGCCTTAGCCTTGCTTCAAGCGAGCGACCGGTTGGCTGCACTGATGTCGCCTACGCGATCACCTGCAATCGCATAAGCAACTGATTAGAACACTGTGTAATTCAAGGAAATTCCATATGAATGCGAAGCTCAAAAACGCAAGTCATGAAAACCCATTCGAAAAACATTCATGAAACACGCATTCACGAAAACCAAAGCCAAAGCCAAATCAAGTGCGGCATAAAAATCAGAGCAACGGGAGGTCTCTCCCGACTCAGCCACAGAGCCAATCCTCGAGGCGTAACCAGCTGAATATGGGACTTGGTTCCGAAGAAGCCATTCCATAACGTGGAATGGATATTAATTCAACCGTTCCCGTTCGATCGACTCGGTCGATTTTGACCGATCGGTCCCGACCGAATCGATAGCGACAGTGTTCCTTTCTCGCGTATTCCGTGGACGAAAATGGGGCACGATGTAGGGACGGGGAACTACACCATTGTTGGCCCATTCCATGGTCACACCCGATTTCGATAATCAACATACACTTAAGTCAATACACGAAATATAGAAAATGGTGCTAATCATTTCAGGATACATGAAATCAAATTCAACGGACGATGTATTGCATCAAACAAAGCGTCAACATCATCAAATCTTCAGAAGACTCATTTCTCATTTTATTCTGTATTTTATATTTTATTGAGTCTAGGATTTATTTTGTAAAATCAGTTTTGGTAATACTGGCTTAGGGTTAAAACTGTCCACATTCCAAAAGCCAACCTATTTACCTATTCGTATTTCATTTACAAAATATTTCAAAAACATATTTTGAAAATAGCCTTTACAAATGATTTTACAAATAACCAAAAACATAGTTTGAAAACTGTTTTTACAAATGATTTTCAAATATCTCCTGACAGAACTCGTAACCGAGTTCGGCCCGAGTTCGGTCCGAACTCTGACCGAGTTCGGTCAAAAATGATTCAAACTTCTGTTGCCTCCAAATCAGCGAGCAACGTCTCTTTGCGAGATATTTGCATCCGAACTCTGCCCGAGTTCTGCCCGAGTTCGGTTGGAGAAAACACCTATAAATAGAGAAGAACTTTTCATTTCAAATTACTCATTCATTCTTCATTCTCTCTTCTCTACTACTCAAGTGTTTTCAAACGATCCAAGATTTTCAAATCATACCTATACACCTCTTAGTCAAAAGCCAGTACTATCAGAGTTGATTTAGAGTCTTTTGGTATTCCAAGAGTTGTAAAGAGGTCGTTCAAGTTCAACAACTTTTCCTGTTGTGGAGCTGGTCGTACGCTCATCACCAAGCACGATGTTGTGAAGCTGGTCGTGCGCTTGTCACCAAGCACGATGTTGTAAGAGACTGCAAGCTCTCAGTTAAAGCTTGTGCCATAGTGGATTAACATCGAGCAAGAGTACTCGAGACTGGATTAGTCCTCTCAGAGGAATACCAGTATGTATCGCTGTGTCACTGAGTTTGAATTCTCTATCTTTATTTACTGTCTCTTATATCTCTGCCATAGTTTAATTTTTTAATTGGTGATTATTTTCCGCTGCACACACACACTCTATTCACCCCCCCTCTAGAGGTGCTCAACGGTCCTACAATTGGTATCAGAGCAGGTTATATTCTTATATAACATACCTTAGAGAGTATATATATATGGCAGCCGTGAAATCTATATTCAACGGTGAAGGGCAATCCACAAATAGACCTCCCCTATTTGATGGAACAAATTATACCTACTAGAAAACACGAATGACTTTCTTTCTAAAGTCTCTTGACTTTGATCTTTGGTCAATAGTCATTGATGGATATAAGAAGCCAGCACCCACAGTGGTTGAAGGCATTCTTATGGAAAAGCCTCATGACAAGTACACCGATGCTGAAAAAGCAAAGGCTAGTCTTGATGCTCGAGCCATCAATGCACTATTCTGTGCAATTGACAAAACCGAGTTCAACAGAGTTTCAACCTGTAAGACGTCTCACGAAATTTGGAAACTCCTTGAGGTAACCCCATGAAGGGACTTCCCAAGTGAAGGAATCCAAAATTAGTAGACTGACACAGGAGTATGAATCTTTTAAGATGAAACCCGGTGAGTCAATTACACAGATGTTTACTCATTTCCTTGATATAACTAATCCTTTATAATCTCTTGGTAAGGATTACAGCAATCACGAGAAGATCAGAAAAGTGCTGCGGGCTCTAACAAAGAACTGGAATCCAAAAGCCACAGCAATCATTGAAGGAAACGATCTCACCACTATGACTCTGGAAACGCTGATGGGCAAACTCATGACCCATGAACTCGACTTGCAAGATTTTGAAGAAGCAACACCAAAGGAGAAATCTATTGCCTTCAAAGCTCAAGCAAGAAAATCAACATACAACGATTCCGATGAAGAATTGTCAAGTGGTGATGAACGAGCCCTACTTGTGAAGAACTTCAAGAAATATCTAAAGTTCACAAGCAGAAAGAAGAAAGATGTCCAAGAAAGCAACAAAGATGAAACTATATGCTTTGGATGCAAGAAGTCAGGGCATATGAAGAAGGACTGTCCAACCACCAAGAAAAGCAGTCCATACGATAGATCAAGATCAAGCAGAAAAGCAACATCTGGTCGAAAGTATGCCAACACAAGCATCTGGCACGAAAGCGACGCCAGTGATACAGAAGAAGAAGACAGACCCTGCGGTAATGCAAATGTTTGTCTCATGGCATTCGATAAGGTATCATCTAACCCTTTGTTTGATGATTTTACTTTCGATGAATTAGAGAATGCCTTTAGCGAACTACTTGAAGATAATAAAACTGTGCTCGACAAGTATAAGCAATCTCGAAAAGAGATTAAGGCACACACAACCGAGATAGCTAGACTGTCCAATCTGATTGAAGATATTAAAGAGACATCTACTACCGGTAACACGGATGAGATAGCCAAACTCAAGGCAGACTATTATGAGGCTATCCTTAATATTGAAAAGAAAGAAAGGGACTATGTCAAAGTACAAAAGCTTTATGACATAGAGAAGAAGATGCACTTAGTAACTGAACAAAGACTCCTAGATATGACTGCTAGATACGAAGAGTCTATTGCATTTTCTAAAAAGTTAGAAATCAAGTTAGGCAAACAGGCAATACCTGTGACACAGCCTAAGATTAGTCCTAATGCTAAGCATACACCTAAAAGGACTAAACACAAGAAAGCACAGAAGAAACACGAACATCATCATGCTTTCACTTATAGGTTCTCCAAACAAAACAAGCTTGCAAACACAGCTTCTACCACTAAACTGACTTGTACATATTGTGGTACGCACGGACACATATCACAATATTGTCTTGCAAGAAAGCTTGTTGACAACCATACTTTAGTTTGGAGACCTAAAGCTAATCTGAGTGGACCCTTCAGAAAATGGGTACCAAAGGATTCATCTAATTGTCTTGTAGGTGGACCCTCAACCCTCTCATGCTAGAAGCAAATGGATCCTCGATAGCGGATATTCGTGACACATGACTGGTGATGCATCTTTATTCGCTACGCTATCGATGAAGAAAGAAGGATACATCTCCTTCGAAAATAACTTGAGAGGTGATATAATAGGTAATGGTACTGTAGGTATTTCTCCTTATCCAATAATAAAGGATGTTTGTCTAGTAACTGAATTGAAACATAACCTATTGAGCATAAGTCATTTGGCAGATAATGGTTATGGTATCAATTTTGTGAAAGATAAATGTACCATATATGATATGTCATCTGGTGATCCCGTATATAAAGGGATTAGAGAAGACAACATTTATGTTTTCTTTTTGGAGAATACTAATAATGCAGGAAGGTGCCTAGTAGCCAATCAAGATGAAAGCTGGCTATGGCGCATGAGACTAGGACATGCAAACATGGATACTATCTCACGTCTAAATACAAAGAAGTTGGTAAGAGGACTCCCTGAAATTTTATTCAAGAGAGATATGGTATGTGCTGACTGCGAAAAGAACAAAGCACATAGGTCTACTTTTAAATCCATCAATGCTGTAAGTACTTCGAGACCTTTGCAGTTAATTCATATGGATTTATTTAGTCCTAGTAGAGTCGCTAGTCTTGGCGGTAAGCTCTACGCTTTTGTTATTGTTGATGATTTCTCTCGATTTACTTGGGTTTATTTCTTATCAAACAAAAGTGATGCAATTTTTGAATTTCAGTTATTTTGCAAAAAGGTACAAAACGAAAAAGGCTTCATGATTACTCGTATCCGAAGTGATCATGGTGGCGAATTCGAAAATTCTGATTTCAAAAAGTTTTGTGATGATAGTGGATATTACCACGAATTTTCTTGTCCTAGAACTCCTCAACAGAATGGTGTTGTGGAGCGGAAGAATCGTACTCTAAGCGAAATGGCTAGAGTCATGCTGAATCAGTATAATCTTCCTAAATATTTTTGGACAGAAGCTGTTAGTACAGCCTGTCATGTTTTAAATAGGGTGTTAATTCGACCAATCTCGAAGAAAACACCATATGAGCTTTGGTTTGGAAGAATTCCAAACATATCTTATTTCAAAGTTTTTGGTTGTCGCTGTTTTATCCTGAACACCAAGGATAACTTGGGAAAGTTCGACTCCAAAGCAGATGATGGGATATTTCTCGGATATGCTGCTAAGAGTAAGGGATATAGAATTTTCAATAAAAGATCTATGATTGTTGAAGAGACTATTAATGTTACCTTTGATGAGTTAAATAGTCACAGATCTAGCGACAGTGATGATGAAGATACACATATAAAGTCTAAGAAGAGTTCTGAGAAAGATCTGACCCAAGAGGCAAGGACTGATAAAAGTTCCGAAGATGCAGGAACTGAGAAGAGCCTTGTGAAAGATATGGCCCAAAGACTTGAATCATTGAGATTCAAGCCAGATCATCCAGAAACTCTCATTATAGGTGATGTATCCAAAGGTGTAAGTACACGTTCATCTCTTAAAGATTCTGAATTAGCAGCAAATGTAGCATTTATTTCTCAAATAGAACCTAAGAATGTAGATGATGCTTTTACTGATGAGTTTTGGATTTCTGTCATGCAAGAGGAACTTAATCAATTTGAGAGAAACCAAGTTTGGGAACTTGTTCCTAAACCAATTGGTCAATCTACAATTGGTACCAAATGGGTGTTCTGAAATAAACTCAGTGAAGATGGACAAGTTCTACGCAATAAAGCACGTCTAGTGGCACAAGGTTATAATCAAGAAGAAGGAATTGATTATGATGAGACCTATGCTCCTGTTGCTAGACTAGAAGCCATTCGCATGTTTTGTGCATTTGCATGTTTTAATGATTTTAAACTTTTTCAAATGGACGTAAAAAGCGCATTTTTAAATGGATTTTTGAAAGAAGAGATTTTTGTAAAACAATCCCCTGGTTTTGAAGATTTTCAAAAACCTGATCACGTCTTCAAGCTTAAGAAAGCACTTTATGGACTCAAACAAGCACCTCGTGCTTGGTATGAACGCCTAAGCGCCTTCTTACTTGATAATGGATTTTCGAAAGGAAAGATTGATACTACTTTATTTATTAAATCCATGAATGATGATATTCTTCTAGTGCAAATTTATGTAGATGACATTATATTTGGTTCTACTAATGAAAAACTCTGTCAAGATTTTGCCAAGTGTATGCAGAGTGAATTTAAGATGAGTATGATGGGAGAGCTAAACTTCTTCCTAGGACTTCAAATCAAACAGCACTCTAACGGAACATTCATCAACCAAGCTAAATACACGAAGGACATACTGAAAAAGTACGACTTCGAGAATGCAAAGCCAATCGGGACGCCTATGGCTACATCTACAAAGCTTGATGCTGATGAAAGTGGCAAACCTGTCGATCAGCGTAAGTATCAAGGTATGATTGGTAGTTTATTATACTTAATTGCTAGTCGCCCTGATATTATGTCTAGCGTTTGCATTTGTACACGTTATCAGGCAAACCCTAAGGAATCACATCTTAGTGCCGTTAAGCGTATCTTCCGATACCTTAAAGGAACTTCTACAGTTGGCTTATGGTATCCCAAAACCAAATCCTTTGACCTTATAGGTTACTCGGATGCGGATTTTGCTAGATACAAAGTAGACCATAAAAGTACCAGTGGCACATGTCATTTCTTAGAAAAAGCTTTAGTCTCTTGGTTTAGCAAGAAACAAAATTCAGTAGCATTATCAACAACTGAGGCTGAGTATATCGCCGCAGGACGTTGTTGTGCTCAGATATTATGGATGAAGCAAACCTTAGAGGACTACAATCTGCACTACACAAATGTTTCTATTTATTGTGATAATACTAGTGCTATAAATCTGACTAAGAACCCTATTTGTCATTCACGCACAAAGCACATAGAAATTAGACATCATTTCCTTCGTGATCATCAACAACACGGGGATATTTGCCTAGAATTTATTGACACTGATCATCAACTAGCAGATATATTCACTAAACCATTGGCTGAAGACCGTTTTAACATTTTGAGGCGTGGGCTCGACATTCTTGAATTCTCAGACTCATAATTTATATGGTAATTAAAATTGAATTTATGACTTGATACTTTATTATTTATTTAACGAAAATTGTTTTTGGTACAAACTTAAAATGGGTATGTCTGTCACCACGGCTACGGTCGAAGCGAAGCGGTATTTAAGAGTTCCCCGGTGAACCTCCGTTAGCTGGGACAATCCCTACAGTTAACCCAAAAATAACAGTCGTTATTTAATATTACAGTCAAAGTTATTAAATTCTACTTTTAAACCTACCAGAATGCATTGACTGTCTCGGGAATGCAAGTGGCCGAACTCGGCCCGAACTCTGACCGAGTTCGGACCGAATTCGGACCGAGTTCGGTCGGCGCTGTTATAGTTCCAGAAACGAACAGCCGACCCTAGTGCCTATAAAACCCATCTTTTCTTCCACTTTCTCCACACAACAACTCGTGGAAATCACTCCTCTCTTCCTAGAAGCTTCTCCTCCTCCATCCTAGCAAGGTTCCGAAGAGATCTAGTGGGCGATCATCTTGTTCCTCCTTCCTTTTTCTTCAAAAGGTACTTTCTCTCTATTTTCTCATGGCCCCCAAGCGTCAAAGAGGAACCACTTCCCAAGGTGCCTCCTCTTCTTCTGAATACACCCCTGCTAGTCTATTCAGTCCAGCACGACCTAGAGATCCCGAAGAATATGACTCTACTTTGTTCCCGGACAAAGATTTTTCGGATATCTGGTTCGACTCTTTTTCTGGTCGTCGTATTTGTACTGGAGCTTTTGTAAATTTTACTACTTTCTTTGAGTACGCTCCAACTTTTGACCAACTTGGGTACCGAGATTTCTTCGAGGTACAAGAAAATATTTATGACAACGCCATCCGTATGTTTTACTGCAACCTGCAAGTAAAACCAAACGAAAATTTCTATTCTTGCGTTGCTGGGCAAGAATTGGAATTTAGCGCTACCGACATCAGCGAATTCTTCCAAATTCCTGATCTTGGTGATGCCTTGGTTGACATCTATCATATTCAATTCCCTGCTGATATCACTCTTGCTTCCTTCAGGGAACTAATCTGTCATCCTAACCCTGTTCCCCGTAGAATTTTTGCCAAAAATTTGAACCAAACCTTCTATGAACTTCATCGTATGGTTTTCTCCGTTCTTCTTCCAAAGAAAGGTTCTACTGATGAAGTAACCTTTATGGAACTATCTGCTTTGTATCATATTCACTTTGGCATCCCATTCTCTATTCCCAAAATTGTGATGTCCTGGATGCTTAACTGCAGAAATACAGGTAGGAATCTAGTATATCCAATGCACTTAGCTTCTATCTTTCGATGTTTCGAGATTGATCTTGAGACGTGTGCCATCTCCTCTACTCCTGTCGAGCTGACTAGATCTCGTCGATTTCCTGCTCCACCTCTGCCTCCTGGAGCTCATCCTGCTCCAGCTGCTGATACTGAGGTCCCTCCTGCTGATGCTCCTCCTGCTCCGGCCCCTGTCCCAGGATTTGATCCGACGTTCTATCAGCGCTTTGATGACTTTGTTGCTGTCTCTATGCAACGTCATATGGATTCGGACTTCCGACGCACTTCTCAGGCCCAGGTGCTGAGGAATAGCATTGCTGACCTCCACTACAGCCTGGCTCATGATCCTGTCCATCCAGTCACCATCTTACCTCACCCTACCTTTCCGGGTCCTCGATTTATTGATGAGGCTTCCTTTCAGTATTTCGACCCGACTACAGCCTACTTTCCTCATGAGACTCCTGGTGCGGACGACCCCACGATGTGACGTGGATTCAGCAATGGGCTAGTGGACATTGATTAGATGATGATCAGTTGATGTAGTTTTTTTTTATTTCATGTCTAAACTGATTAGTTAGACATTTTCAGTTGTACTTTTGGATTATTAGTGGAAATTTTTATTATGAGCTGTTTCTTTATTAGTTGTTTCCATATGTTTTATGCTGTGATTATGTCTTTTTGCTTCACTTTGTCTTGTGTTTGTCTATTGTTAGCTTCACATATTACGGGGGAGCCAAGTCATTTTACTACTTGACAAAGGGGGAGAAAAAGAGTACAATACCAAAAAGCAAAGCATATACAAATCCAAAAACAAAATCAAAACATCTTATTTTTTTCAGGTACTTTGTATTTTGTTCTATTTCATATAAATATATTTTGGTATAGACTCAAGTTTGTCAATTATCAAAATGGGGGAGATTGTTGGCCCATTCCATGGTCACACCCGATTTCGATAATCAACATACACTTAAGTTAATACACGAAATATAGAAAATGCTGCTAATCATTTCAGGATACATGAAATCAAATTCAACGGACGATGTATTGCATCAAACAAAGCGTCAACATCATCAAATCTTCAGAAGACTCATTTCTCATTTTATTATGTATTTTATATTTTATTGAGTCTAGGATTTATTTTGTAAAATCAGTTTTGGTAATACTGGCTTAGGGTTAAAACTGTCCATATTCCAAAAGCCTACCTATTTACCTATTCGTATTTCATTTACAAAATATTTCAAAAACATATTTTGAAAATAGCCTTTACAAATGATTTTACAAATAACCAAAAACATAGTTTGAAAACTGTTTTTACAAATGATTTTCAAATATCTCCTGACAGAACTCGTAACCGAGTTCGGCCCGAGTTCGGTCAAAAATGATTCAAACTTCTGTTGCCTCCAAATCAGCGAGCAACGTCTCTTTACGAGATATTTGCATCCGAACTCTGCCCGAGTTCTGCCCGAGTTCGGTTGGAGAAAACACCTATAAATAGAGAAGAACTTTTCATTTCAAATCACTCATTCATTCTTCATTATCTCTTCTCTACTACTCAAGTATTTTCAAACGATCCAAGATTTTCAAATCATACCTATACACCTCTTAGCCAAAAGTCAGTACTATCAGAGTTAATTTAGAGTCTTTTGGTATTCCAAGAGTTGTAAAGAGGTCGTTCAAGTTCAACAACTTTTCCTGTTGTGGAGCTGGTCGTGCGCTCGTCACCAAGCACGGTGTTGTGAAGCTGGTCGTGCGCTTGTCACCAAACACGGTGTTGTAAGAGACTGCAAGTTCTCAGTTAAAGCTTGTGCCATAGTGGATTAACATCGAGCAAGAGTACTCGAGACTGGATTAGTCCTCTCAGAGGGATACCTGTATATATCGCTGTGTCACTGAGTTTGAATTCTCTATCTTTATTTACTGTCTCTTATATCTCTGCCATAGTTTAATTTTTTAATTGGTGATTATTTTTCGCTGCACACACACACTCTATTCACTCCCCCTCTAGAGGTGCTCAACGGTCCTACAACCATAATCAACTAATAAAAAATTTTGTCCTCGAAACTTAAGGATAGAACCTACCTCTACGAGAACAATGAAGGAAATTTCTCCTTCATTTTCGATTCAAGCTCCCACAGTCTGACTACCCTGAACCAAAGCCTCGAACTGCGTCTCGACGGCACCAAGCGCTGCGTCAGGAAATAATTTCTCCTTGAACAATTTCTTAAAAGCTGCCCAAGTCTGGCCTGCCGTACCAACCCTCGGATCTGTCTGGTACAAGGTGCGAGCCAAATCCTGTATCATACTGGCTGCTAACCTCGATCTGTAGTCTCACCGAGATCTCTGCTAGCCGGAAGATTTTTACAATATGCTCAATCCACTCATCTGCATACAAGATGCCCTCCGTGGCCTTGAAGTCCAGGGGGTACATCTTCTGGAAGTCTTGGATGCCCTTCTCCTTCGACTGGTGTGGCTGCTGAACTGCCAAAGGCTGAGCTGCTCCCCTTTCAACTACCGTCAGGGCCAGATCAATGCCCCGACTAAACTCTACAGTCTGATGCTGCTGCTGGGCCTGCTGGGCCTCCATAAACTGCTGAAAGAATGTGAACAGTTGAACTGCGCCAACTATCCCCGAAGATGGCTGCTGCTGCTGGAGCATCTCTGGAATCATCGAGCTCTGCCTGTGCACTGGTGGAGGGACTCCTCCAAAGGCAGCTGAACTGGTACCGCGGTATCGGGGGATGGCTGTTCAGGACGAGAGGTGGCAGACCCCTTAGCAGTATCCCCCGGTCCGGGGCGATGTGATCTAGTCTCGACCATCCTGGAGATAGATCAAACAAGGAATCAATACTGGGATAGAAGCGATAAATCAAGGGAGGACAGTTAATTTCAAGGAAAATAAATCAGCAAGATGTATAGATGGCATGAATTGAAGCAGAGTTTTTCCTAACTGTGATTGAGTACCTCTCCGTTGAAGCCTATCAATCAATCCTATCGCAGTCTCGCAGCAGTACAACTAAGTCGTCGTACTACCACGATATCGCACTAATGCGACTCTCGACTTGCATGGGCCACCACTAAAAACGTGTCACGACCCGCACCCACTGTGAGGGTACAAATACGTAACAGCGCCCAGCCTACGCCACAGTGTCGGCGGTAGAACGCTGTTCTAAGTCTCTAACAAACCATCAACTTAAGCAGTATATAATGTACTCATCATGATCAACTCCGAACGGAGGACAAGTATAAGATATTGTAACTCAATTACAGCCTAAGCATGATAAGATAACACAGAAAAAATAACTAAGAAATAGAAAGACAACTACTATAATAATAACAAAATCTCAACAATCTCAAATACAACACAAGTCTCAAATCAAATACAACAAGACCAAATAAGAACTAATGTACGTCTAAAACTGTATCCCGATCACTGCTAAGTGTCGGAACCAAAGTTGGCTAATCCCTCATCCGGTCCATAATGAGTAGGGCAAGTTTCCTCAGGGCAATCATCTGTAAAATTTCAACAGGTCCAATCAGGACAGGAACGAGCACATCTCATCTAGAAAACCCAAGTAAATGACAGAGAACTATAAAGCATTTATAGGTAGTTGTATTGATGAACATGGCAGTTTATATTCAGGTAATGGTATAGAGAGACAGATAAAGTACAAAGAAAGTAAGATAACTAAAACAAAAGAAGAATCATGACAATAAGGACTGTAAAATAGAATTAGCTGAATTAGAGTAACATGATAAGTCCAGACAATAAATGTAGACAAGTGTAACTCCAATGTAAGTCCAGTACAAGACGAATCTAATACAAGATGAATCCAGTACGAGATGATTCCAGTCATAGTGATCAATGATTCCAGGGTGAGTCCAGCCTATACTCTAACAGTATGTTTTAAAATACTGAGGTCGACATGTAAATGACTATAGGTAATCCGGCACATCACACACCTGGCCGGGTGTGAGATGGCTATCATTCCAGTTTGATTCCAGCATGAGGGTGATTCCAGAATTGGGGTATGTCTACATGTCTTACTCTAGTATTTCCCTACCCAGCAAGTGAATCCAGAAATCAGACACAAGATTCAAGTTGAGTCCAGCCAGAACATGATGATACTAGTAAATAATTCCAGTAATAGAGGCCAGACAATAAATGTGTGTCGCATACATGAATCCAGAAATATCCATACGTGTTGTAACAGAGAATCACATACAACTAACTAGAACTGAAATACAGTAGTTGACAAATAAATGAGAGAACTATCAGAAAATGTATTTGCCTGATACTCTGAAAAGAGTAGTGTAATATCAGATGTCTGCACCGGAGTCACAATGTCCTAAATAGAGCAGTACAAGTTATAATATGTTTAAAATAAGGTAAATGATGTTTATAATGCAATCTACATGACTTCTACGTCAATCTATGTCAAAGTTAACTCTTGGTCAACTCTGGGCCAAACCAAGTCAATATCTAGCTAAATTGTCAAACCTTAGTCAACTAGTCAACCTAACAGTCAAACTAGGTCAACTCTAGTCTAGTTAGGTCGAACAAGGTCAAACAATGTTAAACTAGTCTAGGTCGGTCTAACCTAGGTTGAACAAGTCAATCTAGGTCTCTAACCAAAATACCATACAAGCCACATTAGTCTAGTACCATAGCCTAAACTATCCTCACATATAACAAAACCATATATGCATTATATTATACAATCAATATATGTCACATTCACATTTTATATATACATGTAAATATACATATAGGGTAGCTATATAGGTATAGGTACTAGATTAACATATACATATATACATGGATATAGATAAGGTATCACAATACTAAGTAATCCTAATCAAGCATTCATGTAAATATATACTATACATATATAGAGAGTAAAAGAGGAAGAGTGAAAGTACATGTGTACATGCATATCATAGTATGTGTGTACACATAATGGTGTAAGGGGGTGCATATGCATGTAGGTGTAGTGTGTCCAGGTTGTAGTGTAGTGTATACAAATACAAATGTTCAGAACTTCTGTGTAATGTTCTGTTCAGTCATAGGTAAAATAGGTAAGGTTCAATTTTAGGTAGATGTGAGTGAACATTCTCAGAACAGTGCATCAGTTATCCATTTTCAGATTTAATAGTGTGCCATTGAGTGTGTTAGCAATATATTCTCATGTGATTCAATGTGTCAATCTCATATACATGTGTGTGAGCTTGTGATCATATTTCATTGACAGTTTATAGATAGGAGAGTGATAAGTTCTCAGAAATTCGTAGTGTAGAGAGTGTCTTAAGTTAGCATAGTGTGTGGGTGAGGAAAGGGAATACATGGCTCTGTTATTTTAGTCATGCACATAAGCTATTTGAAATCCCACAACCCAATATCAACTAAACATTCAACACCAATGTTCAACATCTCACAGCCTAAGCTACTGCTACTGGGAAATGACCCCTCCCTCCATGCTAAAATGGACTGGACCAATAATGAGGGGACTGAACTTAGGAAACTAATGGACTGGACTGAACATACATATACAATCTGGATACCTGGACCTGAATATATATATAAAACCTATATATGTACAAATACATATAGACACACACATTCAGGGACAGCCTTGTGTGCCACTGCCCTGCTATAGACAGGGCCTATACTAGCTGCTACTGCTAGTGCATCCACTGCAATGCATGTACAGTCGGCCATGCCACATCTGATCATAAGCAAGGGCTGGATATTAATGAACTAAACTAATTCCCTCATCTCCCTATCCATCCTAACTCAATCATCAACCATCATCCTCAACTAAAATGACATTAACCTATATATCATAGATACTGTCACTTCCCATTCCCGGAATATGTAAAATTTTGATTTTTCCTGTATATGGTATCTAGCACCTGTATCTTGAATGTATATATCATGTATTTGTAACTGGCCATGGCATGGGACAGTATCTCGTCGCGGATTTGTGTGCCACCCCTTGTCCTTGTTTGGTTGTAGGTGTGGTTCACTATTTCGATGATAGAATTTCTGAACCGTGTTGTGGTTAGGATTTTATTTATTTAATTTAATTAGTTATTGCATGTAGCATTCAACATGTCATTAGTCACATGGTTAAGAGCTTGCTTAAGCTTAGGATTTTTCTTTGAGTCAACCCAACCCCTATATATATTCTCTTTCTCACTCTCTCTTCTCATTCACTCTTTTCATTTTTTTCCTCCCAACAATTAGGCAAGTACATCTTGCACCAAATGCAGAGATTCTTGCAAATTTTTATTTCTCGATTTTTCCTTGATATGATTTGTCTATATTATTCTTCTCATCATCCTCTACAAGTTTAGTACTTAGCATTTTTGATTTCCATGACTCAATTCATGTAGATCTAAGTTTATGTCATTTTTGGTTTTCCTTGGTTTTGATCTACCTAACCTTGTTATTCTCAAGTTTTGATGGTTCCATGTTGTAAAAAATTTCTTTCTGCCCCATTTTGACCTATGGAAGTCTGGATTCTGACCTTGGATGAAGGAGTTATAAAGCTTTGAAGCCATGGCATTCCTTAGTTTTTCTTCTCGAAAAGTGGAGAAGAAGAACAGTGCTTGACCGCATGAACCTTCATGCGGCAAGTTTCTCCCTGGCCGCATGGCTTGTAGCAGTCTGGCCGCATGGCTTGTAGCAGTCTGGCCGCATAAGCAGTTTCAGCCGCATAAGCAGTCTGGCCGCATAAGCAGTTTCAACCGCATAAGCAGTCTGGCTGCATAAGCAGTTTGGCCGCATTAGCAGTTTTTAGCCGCATAAGCAGTTTCCAGCCGCATGAATTTAATTTCTTCCAGCCGCATAAGCTGTTTCCTTTGGCCGTGTGGCACTTGGCATTCTCAGCCACATGAGCAGTTTTCAGCCGCATGAGCAGTTTTCAGCCGCATGAAGTCATGCGGACTTCATTGCACCGCCGCATGTTCTCCTTAGCCGCATAAGCATTTCTGAGCCGCATGAGTTCGCATACTCATTGCCGCATATGACCCGCTCTCCTGGCCGCATGAAGTTACTTCCTTGAACCGCATGCGTTGGTCTCCCGCAGCCGCATATGCGCCCGTCCACTCCTAGCCGCATGAGCTTACTCCCCCAGCCGCATGAGCGCGCATCCTTTCTGCCGCATAAAACTTTTAACCTTCAGCCGCATGGACTTCTGTTCCTGAACCGCATGCGCCCCGCTTTCTCCAGCCGCATGCGCCCGTTCGTTCTGAGCCGCATGGTCCAGCTTTCCTGAGCCGCATGAGCCCATCCACCCTTGGCCGCATGGGGCCTATTTTGGCTGTTTTTGTATATTTTGTGTCCTATGATTGCATTATGGCTAGAATTTCTCCCAACTTCTAACATAAAAGTGGTAGATCCTTGTGTTGGCTCCAAGAATCTTCATGTTTCACTTTGACCAGATTTCATGTATGACTTTTATGTCACGAGAGGTCCGTGTGACTTTCTGACTTGACCATGTCCATGACGAGATTACCTTTGTATGTGCTGGTACCTTTTCTAAGTGTGTATTGAGATACAATATTAAGTATGCACTGCAGTGCTATTTAATAAGTGCACTGAGGTGTGACTCTACGTGCTAAGTGATCATTCGTGTTATATGTCAATACATGTGTACCTTCCAGCACAGTCTTGGTAATTGGTCAGCAATAGTGTCGTGGTATAATGATTGTTGTTTGAAGCATTACACTAAGCATGGATCTAGATTTGGGACTCCTTAAGCCGATGTGAATTCGTACTTAGGGTACACGTACTTTGGTACGACATATAGGAGGATGACCATGTGACCACGACATGCAATTCCAATATCAAGATAGGGTTAATCTAGCAACTTAAATCAGTAGAAGCATTGGAAGGGAACAGAATCCTGAGATCGTGTCATACTAGCCACCCCCGAATCCCGTCCTGACTTGTCGGGTTGGCCGCCACGGATACAGTTTCGTCTGCCTATAGTGGATGACTATATCCGACTACTGCGTGCTATGTGTTGTATGTTTTAGCACGGTGGCCTTACGGAGGACCAGTGCACAATTAAAGTGCTATGTATATGTACATTATATGGTTTGGCTAGCCCTGCTGGGTTGACACGATCTGAAGATTCCTATATTGCATAACCGGGATAATCCAGGCAAATCGTAGAAAGCCGTAGAATTTGATTGGCCGCTTGTAAGCCGCCTTGTTTGTGATATGTTATCTTTTGCTAGCAACTGAGGAACATGGACTATCGTGGTGCATGGTCCAACCCATGTCCTTGTTTGGTTGTTGGGTTGGGCTATTGTGCTGCGATAGGCTATGGACCGAAGTCGCGATCAGAAGCCCTTTTACCTGCCCATGGTTATAGGATATATCTTATCTGGGCACGATATTGGCACCGTTTGTCCTTGTTTGGTTGTAAGGGTGTCGTATTGTCTCGATG
Source organism: Iris pallida (assembly GCA_029216955.1). NCBI lineage: Eukaryota > Viridiplantae > Streptophyta > Magnoliopsida > Asparagales > Iridaceae > Iris > Iris pallida. The sequence continues at coordinate 22,670,776 of JANAVB010034617.1, forward strand.
ATATAATATAAGCCTATAACTCGTGAATCAGGTCTTATTTTACTTATTGGGTTTATCTCACTCTTTTGTGCTCCCTTGTGGTACTTGCTATTTGGGGCCTGACCCCGCTGGTTTTGTTTGGCCAGATCTCGTAGCAGCTCCAGAGGATCCAGCTTTCTACCCGAACAATGGTGCACACCAGGAGGATGGGCGCCAGGGACCATGAGTGGGTTTCTTCTCCATCGCTCTGATATCTTCTATTTTGTACTTGGCGTTTAGCCACCGGCACCTGTTTAGCCGGCAGTTCTGGAAACTATTTTCCTTTTGCATAATTGTAATTAAATTAGACTGCAGCTGACTATAGTTATGTACTATTGACTCTCGAAACTAGCTCATCATTTTGTATAGCTAGACTCATGAATCATTTTGATGAAGCGTCGGAGACGCCTTACTGCTTTGTCTTATATGATCATTATTTACTGCTTCTTGTTTTGATTGATTGAGACATAGATGCTCTGTGGGACCATAGGAGACATGATTTTAGCATGCACCCCCTAGTCTCTTGACAGCCACGATCGCCGTATGATATTTATATACCTCATATGGTGTAGCTGGCCTAGTCCGTCTCAGTATTCCGGTAGTGGGGCGTGACAAGATTTTAGTGGTGGCCCATGCAGGTCTGTTTTTTAGACTTGTGGGGTGTTACGATTATAGGAGTCTTAATCAAAATATGTCCTCCTTGATCTCCTGATTCATCTTCTCTTTCTCTCATCTTGATTGCTAACTTGATTATCATCCTTGATTCCTTTCCGTCCTGTCTTTTGATACCTTGTATCCTTTCCTTTAGGGGCACATCTTTCCTGGTTATTGGAGGAGCCGGCATGGAAGAGAATCCAATGGAGCAGGAACCAGTTGGAGATCAGCAAGGGGTAGCCCCTCTACCTGGACAGATTCACATCGAGAATGTTACCGAGCATGGGCCAGTTGAGCCACAGAGGCCAGAGGATCCCGTACCTCCAGTGATACCGGTAGTACCAGTGGCACTAGACATACCGGTACTATTGCAGATTATCAGAGGGTTATTGGAGACCCAGCAACGCCAGACGATAGCCCAACAACAACAACAAATCCGGCAGCAGGAACAGAATGTGTTACTGAACCAGGGGTTACAATTAGCCCTTAAGAGGAGTGTCAGGAATGATTCAGGAGCGTCCGGGAGGTTTTGTCGACTTAACCCAAGATATTTTGATGGCACGGAGGATGCCATCACGGCGGATGCTTGGCTTTAGGATACAGAGGCCATATTGACCGCATCAAAGGTTCCAGCAAAAGAGAAGGTTGATCAGGTCAGACTTTTACTTCAGGATCTCGCCTGCGATTGGTGGACATCGGAAGAGGTTGGAATGAGGCGTCCTGTTCCCTAGGATAGCTTCAGTACCAGATTCAAGGCCAAGTACTTTGGCGTGGTAGCGCGGTATAAGCTACAGCAGAGGTTTATTAGTCTAAAACAGGCTGGTAAGACGGTGGATGGTTATGCAGCAGAGTTCTGCAGGTTAAGTAGGTTTGCTCGAATGATGGTGGCGACAGAGCCAGAGAGAGCATTGAGGTTCCAGCAGGGACTTCACCTAGAGATTTTGCAGCTGGTCGAGGGGCACGACTACCAGACATTCGATGCAGTATTGACGGCGGCTCGGAGGTACGAGCTTACAATTCAAAGGTTATCAGCAAGGACTGGAGGCCGGAAGAGGTCTCATATGCAGAGTGCTGGAGGAGGAGGAGTAGTACCTCGGGCGTTAGCACCAGCGCCTGGCGTCCGTATTCATGATACAGCACCAGTCATGACAATTATGACTGCACCAGTTCGACAGCAGCAACCGAGGCACCAGCAACGTCAGGAGGCACCAGTGGGTTGCACTTATTATGGTAAAGGAGGGCACACTAGAGAAGTGTATCGGTTAGCGAATGGGCAGTGCTTGAGGTGTGGAGGTTCAGACCATCATATAACTACATGCCCATGTAGCAGCATGGAATTTCACAACCAGAAAGCCCATGCGCCAGACACTACATGCGCTAGAACTCAGACGAAGAACTTCACAGCAAGATCAATGAAGATAGACATTCGAAAGAAGACTTTTTTTTGATATACAGAAGTCTATTACATGTCTAAGAAAAGGTTGTACAAAGGAGAATTTCTATAAAGGAAAGATCCTAAGTCTACAGCCAGCGGCTACCATGCGCCTCCAGATAAGCGCAGCAGCCACCATGCGCCATCAGTCAGGCGCAGCAGACATCATGCGCCTCCAACCAGGCGCATCCCACCATATCTTCAGCAGCTCAGTTATGTGCATCCCTTCAGCAGCTCAGTTATGTGCAAACTCTTCCAACCAGGCTCACCTGGCCGAGCAGAGCCCAGTTATGTGCCGCTCTTCCAGCCAGGCTCGCCTGATAAGTGCTTCGCCAAGCAAAGCATTTAACCCTCTGGCTGGAACCAAGGGAGAGAAGAGCACCGCAAATGCTGTGGCCAGGGGAGGCTTCGAAAGAGCCTCCAAAGACCAAGGAAGACCGTGATCGAAATCATGGCACAAGGAGCTTTCAACACAATCAAAGTGGGCGACACTCACTTTGAAGGAAGAGAGAGCCTAGCACCGCCATTCCGATCTACGGCTCTTCCGGAATAACGGAGACAAGGCCCGAGCATCCCTATCTTTGGATGCAACAGGCACCTTCTGCCTGCCTCGGAAGCCCTCGACTCCGTCTTTTGGATGTAACAGTCACCTTCAAGTGCATCGAAGACAACACATCATCTCATCTTCACCCTCGAGAGCACTTCGTCAACAGAATGCACCCGCATGTTCAAGTTCATGTTGGAAGAACGTGAGGGAATGAGAAGCAAATCTTCTCTCCATGCCACTATTTATAGGCCGGGCAGATCAAACCCACGCGCCAAGTGGATGGCCCTCCGAATTCCGTGCAATGAATTTACATTAAATGGATGAACCAGACGCCTCGAATTCAGCCAAACGGCTATTTATAGCACTCGAAGAGCGAGACAGCCGCATCATTAAAAGACATGTCCGATGCGCCAGTCAGATAGCGCATCACACGGATGCGCCCTTCGGCATCAGGCGCATCACACAGACGCGCCCTACAGTACTCAGCGCATTACAGAGGGTGCGCCCCCACACATCTCCATACCGAGTGGAACGCCAACCGACGCGCCCACTCAGCTGTCCATCGAACGTCACCAACATTAAATGCTGAACTGACAGAGTTGGCAGCACGCCTCCCAAAGTCTGAACAGTTGACAGTTTATTCAAAAAACGAAGCGTCGGCAACGTCAGCATCATCATGACTTTATTTCGACGGCTACTGCCACGTGGCCACTCCACCATCAGCATGCGCCTCTACGGCCATGCGTCCAAATCAGCATGCACCTCAAAAGCCATGCGCCTCAGACTGCTCTCTGATCCCGAAAGACAGAAGGAAAGTCGCCTGCATGCGCCTCAAAAGCCATGCGTCCCAAATGGTTTGTAACTCCTAAAGGTTATGAGCCGCAGCCTCCTCCTGCGCCCAATCCAAGGCGCAGCTCACCAGATCACTCCTCTCCACCAAATCCGAGATCTTCGAACCATGAGTCGACGACACGTGTCTTTTGACTCAACTCATCCAAGATTTCAGCAACGGAAAGATCTTCTCTCTGCTACGTGCCGGCTCACAACAGCAGTATGAAGAGTTCTCCCCCTCGATCAGGGTGCAACATCCGTGCGCCTCCATCAGCAACCTCCACGTGGCGTTCCCACACCGGCGTATCCTGCATGCGCGCATGAGCAGCCAGCCTACAAAACTATAAATAGAAGGATCATCTCCTTCACACACGGACGGAGACTCAGAACACACAAGACTCACAAGACAGAGAGAATCCACAACAGAGAATCACCGGAGAGGCAGTTCTAGACACTCAACGTCTTCCTCCTCTCAGCAAGCTCCAGCACCCAGAGCAATCAACACCTTCAGAGAACCGATAACCGTCGTCAGCCGGTCAACGGAGTCAACGCATTACCACTCGCTCCATTGGCACTAAGGACCCAGCTTAAACAAAAGTGTACTCCTAGGACTACATCTAAGTCCTACATTGTAACACTGTTCTGTTTGTATTAAAGTTTTCAATCAAACAATTTTAATGGAAAACAAGCTGGCGACTCTGCTGGGGACTTCTTTCTCCTCTACCGAGAAGGTTGTGTCACAGGCTGACGATGTGAAGGTGGGCGCCTCCCACAAGACGCTGGTAGTGCGCCTCAATCAACAGGCGTACGAGGAGTTCATTTCTGAAGGAAGTGCGAGTCCTTCGAAGCGGCTGTCGAAGCCGAAGAAGACCCGCACAGTCTGGGTGCACAAAGTCGACGCCTCGGGCACCACCGTTGAAGGGGATGCGCCCGTCCAGCCTTCCCTTCCTGCTGACGTCCTCAGCAGTCAAGGTGCGCCCGCTGATGCAGTGCATCTCTCGGGGAAGCGTACGGCTGACCACGTTCCCCAGCCATCTTCCTCTCAGGCGAAGAAGATACGTCGACGTAGCAGGGGCGCAGCCAATGCCCCGCGCATCACTTCTGATGCGCCACAAAGAGCCTCTGTCTTTGACAGACTCACTGGCTGTAATGGCGAGGAGAATTTGGATGGTGAGTACTATGCGCCCCAGCGGGCTGGTACGAAGAAATCCAAGGCGGCACGGGCCATGCGCCACAAACGTGCTATGCCAGCAGTCGGCCAGAGGCACGCGCTTACAATCACGCGCGCTGCCGATGGCAAGCTGTACAAGGTTGACTCAAGTTCTTCTGCATCGACAACGAGTCGACCTTCAAAGTCCTCATCTCGCTTGGGCGCATTCACTGCGTGCACAACCAAGCCGAGAGAGGCAAACTCAGTGGTCTTGAACTCCCGCGCCTCCTCTGGTTGTGCGTTTGAGGTCCGTTCAAGTCACTTCAAATGCTGTGGTTCCCCCACTACTGATCGTGATGCCTGCTTGGTATTAGATCAGGGGGCGCAGCACTCACCCGACCACCCCGGCACTTGGCCCTGCCATGCGCCTGAGAGGGGTATGAGGGTAGCACTCTCCTCCAACGACCTGCGCAACGTGATCACTCACAAGCACCGGTCAGGAGAGTTGACCAACAAGCACGATGCACCTCTCACGGGGCACACTTGTGCAGTGGTCACCATCAACTGCTGTTGCAAGACGGCAGTACCGCCAAAGCAGTCGGTCTTCCAACGGCTACAATCATCGATACCCCTCCGACATCGCCTTGGAACGAAGGTGTCAGCAGAAGAGGAGCTAAAGGTTGCTTCATGCAACGTGATCTCCAACTCCTCATCTGTCCGAAAGACGACTGCCAATTCCTCGTCTTCATCCAAAAGCCAGCCGAGGAAAACCAAGGCAGCTGTCTCGACCTCTGGAGTGTTCGAAAGCACTCGGTCGAGGAAGAAGTTCTTGGAGGAAGCTGGGGGTAGCCAGACCCTTGTCGAGCCTCCTTCCGAAGACGAAGATGTCCAAAGCACAGCTGCGGCGGATCTTCATCAAGGCGAAGATGGCCTCCCTGAAGCCCCTCAAAATGACGATGTCCTCCGGGACACCGCCGGGGGTAGTATTGGAAACGAAGAGGCCCTTCAAGACAGAGCTGAGGGCAGTCAGGCCCTTGCAGATGCGCCTGTCGAAGACGGACTCCAGAATGTGGCTGGGGGTGGCCAAACACCAGGAGAAGTGACTCCCCCACATGAGAGCGAGGCTGAGAGCGAAGCCTCAACTAATCCATCCACTTTCGGCCGTGTCATGACAGTATACATGACCGGGGGTGATCTTGAGACTGATGCACCGCCACAGGACATTGTCCAGCGCATAGACTCGCTAGAGGGAGGACTCAAAACCCTCTCTGCCTCGATGCAAGCACTGACTCAAGCAGTGTTTGAGATGCGGTCGGCCTTGATCAGGACACCTTCAAATGGTCCCGACCCAGGAGCCAATGGAGAGTCGAGTGTGCCCCTCCAACGGACACCCTCAGACACAGAAGCACCCCAGACGTCGGAGCCCTCAAACGCTCCACTCCAGGTGGTACCTCCTTCCCCGACTCCTAGCTCCACGGAGGACGTGGTCGAAATGATCAAAGATCTGCGGGAGTGCTTCGAGTCCAAGAACAGGCAGGAGGAGCGCCAGAAGATGGGCATTCCCCAGCCTTATCCCCTTGAGTGGAACAAGGTGGTTTATCCCCCAAAGTATAAACCACAAACACTCACGCCGTATGACGGGAAGGACTCTCCACGACGGTACCTGACGTACTTCCAGTCGCAGACAGGGCATCTTCCGAAGGAGGATGCGCTCCTCACCAGCATCTTTGTTGGGGCCCTGAAAGGGGTGGCGTATGACTGGTACTGCAGCCTCCCCGATAATTCTATATCGTCCTTCGACGACCTGACACGCCTCTTCCTCGACCGCTTCTACGACGGTGGGAAGGACATGACGATGGCGTCTCTCATTGAGATACGCCAGAAGGACAAGAAAACGGTTCGGGCATTCATCGAACGCTTCCGTCAGGCCTGCTTCAGGCTACCTCCAGGCATGCCAGAGCATGCGCTTCTCTCCGCTTGCAGTATGAACATGCTGCCTGCAGTAAAGCTCTGGCATAACTCTACTCCCCCTCCCGACTGGAGCTTCCTAATCATCGAAGCTGAAGCTGCAGAGAAGAAGGCGGCCAATGCACGTCTTCTAGGTGTTAGCTTCCCCGCCTTTGACGATAAGGGGAAAAAGTCCGCAATCAACAACTCCGGACGAGAAACAAAGGGGAAACAGGCATTGACTGTTAATGCCTCGAAGGGCGCATCTGCGCCTACTCAAAAGCCTCCACTGGCACCGAGACCCAAGGAGGTTTATTCATTCAATGATGACGACATCCTGCAACTCTTTGAGATACTGAAGCAGGGTGACAAGATCAAGCTTCCGGACCCGAAGCGGCCCGATGAAGTCGGGAAAGTGGACAACCCGAGGTACTGTCACTACCATCGGTTTGTCGGACACCCGACCAAGGACTGCTACATCCTCAAAAATTACATCCAGCGCATGATCAATGCGGATGTAATCTCCGTCGACTACGAAGAGAAGACGGTGTCAGCTAATGTGGTGTCACTTCAGTTCGACACCTTGCCGCCGACTACCACACAAGATGGCGTCGTCCCCATCCCTAAGGCGACAATGGAGGTGGTGAACTTGCCACCCACCCGTGATAATGTGAGTGGACTTGTCCCACTAACCACATCTCGAGGAGAGGTCCTCTGGGTTCACCCCGACCTCGTCTCCGAGGTAACTCAACCGGAGGTACGCCCTACCTCCAAAGCAAAAGGCAGGAAGATCAAGTCTTGCCGTACGGTCTCTTCTTCGACGGAAGAGGCGCTTCCTGTGCAGACGCGTGCACAACAGAACTCCCAGCCCGGTGAAGCTGCCGCCGAAGTGGTGCCTCCTGGCACCATCCCTGAGGAGGGTCCATCCAAGCCCTCAGCAGCCAATAAACAAAAGCAAGTGGAGGCCCGTTTCGACTGACCTCTGCGAAAAGAAAATGCTTCGGGGCTAGCCAAGCCCCACAATTTTGACATTCTGGCACAACTGGCCAGTACTCCTGCACGCTTGTCTTTGTTCGAGCTCCTGCGTCTCTCCAAGGACTCCCGAGAAGCTCTCTGCGAAGCTCTGAAGGATGCCGAATCCTTTCTCAGTCAAATCAAGCAGCCTGAAGACCTCCCAACTACTTGTGCACACTGTCATTGCAAGGATGAAGTTATTCCAAACATAACTTTCACCCAACAAGACATGCTGCTCAAGCATCACCGACATAACCGACCGTTGTATTACACAGGGTACATCGGTTCGGTAAAGGTGAGCAGGATTCAGATCGATCCGGGGTCTTCCCTAAGCATCATTCCAAAGGCGCTGCTATCAAAGCTGGGGATCCCAATGTACCGGCTGGCGCCCTCCAATACGACCATCAGTGGCTTCAACGCTAGCAAGAGCGAGCCACTGGGCAAGATCCGGCTGAAGTGTCACATCGGCAGCCTCAAAACTGAGGTGACTTGTTATGTGGTGGATGCCGAGGTCAACTACAACATCTTACTCGGACGACCATGGTTACATGAGTATATGGTGGTGCCCTCCACGCTCCACCAATGCATGAAATATGTATCCACCAACGGCGTCATCCGGACGGAGTTTGCAGATATCGATCCCTTCAAAGGGATTGAGGCCTACTTCACCGATTCCGACTTGTACAAGCCACTTGACGAGGAGGAAGCCAACGACGCCGATGATGAAGCAGAGACGGCAACAGAGCCGGACTTGGAGCCCGAAATGACTCCCGACGCCCCCTTGAAAATCCGATTGAAGGGCAAGCCTCCCCAGAAGGCGCCTCCAATGAGCATCAAGCTATCAGGGAAAGCACCGACTTACGAAGCTCCCCTGAAGATACGCCTCAAGGGAAAGCCACCTCAAACAGCGGCTCCCCTGGTCGTAAAATTACAAGGGAAGGCGCCACTCATCGGAGGCGCAACCGAGGCACCTCTCAAGGTGCGTCTTAAAGGCAAGCCGCCGCAGTCATCCAAGATGCCGGAGAGGGCTCGCATAACCCTCTCAGACCCCAAAGTCGGAGCGGTGGAGGACTCTCCTGATCCGGCCCCAGTGCTTACAGATGAGGAGCTTGGCGAATATATCTCTGCTGATGTAGACGCACCCTCCTTCGACAATATAATCCCACGGGATAAAATCTCGTACTTTATCAATAATAGAGTGTCTTTCAATTATTCTTGTCTTCCACACTGGAATGCCATGTATACATTAGATAACGCTCTACGGTCGTTGCAAACACAAATAACGACCGTCCACCATAATCGAGTGGTCCCGTCTCAAGGAGTCTTCATAATCCCCCCACGAAGCCGAGACGAAGGCACCATCATCTCGGGCAAAGTCGAGCGTCATCAGGACCTCCCGTCAATCGAGCCCGAACCTGATACCGGCAGAGTACAAGTCTATCGGTACACGGATACGGCAAAGCGCATCATCCAAAAGATGGGCTACGACCTGAAAAGCAATAAAGGCCTAAACTACGGCAAGGGTCGCATCTCCCTGTCCGGCTTTCGATGCCCAATGGAAAGCCACAGGATTACTATAATCGGACTCGACGGGGGTTAGGCTATGTCACGCCGCCATCAACTCCAGAGAGTTCAGACGCAGAAGACATAGAACATTCCCACTCGTCTGAAGCATCGACGTGGGATTCCGATACCAGTATCGGATCAGTCTTCAGGAAAGTGCTGTCAGCTAACATGACATCGGCGCAACCTCAGAAAGATGAAGGCGAAGACCAACCGCCGGAATCCTTCGAAGAGGAACCCTGGGCTCAACGTCTAGGAGAACAATGGGAGTCTCGTTTTGAGTTACGAGAACCTCCCACCGAAGACGAAGTCGAGCAGATCGACCTCGGGGATGGGTCTTCTTCTAAACCCATCTTTATCAGCAAAAGCTTGGAAGGAGAAGACCGAGAATCTTTAGTCCAACTGGCTAAAGAGTATATTGACGTCTTCGCCTGGAGCTACGAAGACATGCCGGGTCTCGATCCACAGATCGCGATGCATAGGTTGAACATTTTATCAGATGCCAAACCTATCAAACAACAACAGCGACGCTTCCGCCCGGACATCATGAATGCCATCGATCAGGAGGTGGACAAGCTCTTGACCAGTGGCTTCATCCGTGAGGAACAACACCCGGACTGGGTAGCCAACGTCGTCCCTGTCACCAAGAAGAACGGGAAGATACGAGTCTGTATCGACTTCAGGAATCTCAACTCTGCTTGCCCGAAGGATGAATTCCCGCTCCCAATCACCGATGTAATGATCGACAACACATGTGGCTTTGAACGCATGTCCTTCATGGACGGGTATTCAGGCTACAATCAAATCAAGATGTTCCCCGATGACGCAAAACACACGTCATTCAGGACTCCGAAAGGTGTTTTCTGCTACACAGTAATGCCCTTCGGCTTGAAAAATGCCGGTGCAACATACCAACGAGCGATGAGTACCATCTTCCGTCAACATCTTCGCAAGACAGTTGAGTGTTATATTGACGACATCGCAGTTAAGAGCCGCCTCAAAAGAGATCACCTACAGGACCTGAGGACGGTCTTTGATCTCATGCGGGCACATCAACTTAAAATGAACCCCGCTAAATCCTTCCTGGGGATTTCTAGCAGCAAATTCTTGGGCTTTGTCATCACGGCAAAAGGCATTCATGTCGATCCCGAGAAGACTAAAGCCATCCTCAACATCGACCCTCCGAAGAACCTTCGAGAACTTCGAGGCTTACAGGGACGTCTGGCATACATCCGGAGGTTCATAGCAAACCTCTCCGGTAAATGTCAACCCTTTACTCAGCTCATGAAGAAGGAAGTCTCTTACGTCTGGACAGAGGAGTGCCAAAAGGCTTTCGACGACATCAAGGCTTACTTGACAAGCCCGCCAGTCCTAGTGGCACCTGTCGCCGGCAAACCATTCCTCCTCTACGTCCGTGCCATGGATCATTCCCTCGGCGCTTTACTGGCTCAAAACAGCGATGCAGGCTACGAGCAAGCAATCTACTACCTCAGTCGAACACTCATCGGGGCCGAACACCGGTACAACTACGTTGAAAAGGAGTGCTTGGCTTTGGTGTTTGCCATTCAGAAGACTCGTCATTACGTCTCGGGCCAGACAATTTACGTCATCTCCCGAGTCAATCCACTCAGAGTTCTCATGACGAAGCCAGGGTCATTAAACTCCCGGCTGGCTACATGGGCGATCCTACTAACGCCATACAATATGGTGTTTGTCCCGCAGAAGGCGGTCAAGGGTCAGGCTCTAGCTGACTTTTTAGCTGCACACCCCATCCCAGAATCTTCAAAACTCTATGAAGACATCCCGGATGAAGTCCAAGAATCAAACGTCACTGAAGGAAGCCCCGTTTGGCGGATGTTCTTCGATGGCGCTTCAAGAACGGGCCCCAACGGCCAAATCATCGCAGGAGTGGGGGTAGTCTTGGTCTCCCCCGATCAGCTGGTCATCCAGCGCGCATACTCTCTTTCGAAGCCGTGCTCCAATAATGTTGCTGAGTACAACGCACTCGTCATAGGACTCCAGCTAGCACAACAGCTGGGGGTGGATCATCTGGAAGCCTACGGCGACTCGAAACTCGTCGTAAACCAGATTCGGGGGCAATACGAGGTTCGCCATGAAGATTTGATCCCTTACCATGAAGTTGCATTGAACATCATTTCAACCTTCACTGGGTTCTTCATCGAACATGTACCCCGTCTACAAAACTTGGAGGCTGACGCTCTGGCTGGCCTCGCAGCCTCATTGGCCGCGCCCCTTGGGACTCAACACTATGTCACGGTAACTGGCCGAGACTTGATTTGTCCCAGAAATAACCTATGTTTGCAAATGGCTCACGCCGTGCCGACAAACACCGATGTTAATGTTCGAGACTGGAGATTTCCGTTCATCGACTTCGCCGTCTACAGAATCCTTCCGGAAGACCCGAAGGAAGCCGTCTCAGTCAGGAGACGCTCTCTTCGATTCTACTACGATACAGCCACTAAAACGCTGTACCGACGCTCCTTCGACGGACTTCTCCTTCGATGCCTGTCTAACGAAGAAGCGGCCGAAGCTCTTCGAGAAGCTCATGACGGAACTTGCGAAGCTCACCAACCAGGTCCTAAGTTGCAAGATCGACTGCGACGTATGGGCTACTACTGGCCAACCATGGCCGCCGACGCAGTAGAATATGCTAAGAAGTGCCATGCATGCCAACTTCATGCAGACTTCATACATACACCGTCTGAACCTCTACATCCTACAGTCGCCTCCTGGCCATTCGAAGCCTGGGGCATGGACATTGTAGGACCAATCACCCCTCCTTCATCAAGAGGACATCGTTTCATCCTGGCCATCACCGATTACTTCTCCAAATGGACGGAAGCAGTCCCACTAGCGGAAGTAAAAAGCTCCAGGGTGGTCAGCTTCATCAAACACCATGTCATTTACCGTTTCGGAGTACCCAGGCGAATCATTCATGACAACGGTCCCCAATTCATCAGCCACATTTTCAGCAGGTTCTGTGATAAGAATCGTATTCAAAACGTAGCCTCAACCGCCTACAATCCGGCAGCAAACGGATTGGCCGAGGCGTTCAACAAAACTATCGTCAGGCTGCTCAAAAAGGTCATGTCATCCAACAAATGCGACTGGGACAAAAAGCTCGGCGAATGTCTTTGGGCCTACCGCACAACGGTACGGACCCCAACAGGCAACACACCATTCTCCCTGGTCTACGGGAGCGAAGCGGTACTGCCTCTCGAGATCCAGATCCCCTCACTCCGAGTAGCGATCACAAACAAACTCACAGAAGAAGACAATCAACGTCGTCATCTGCGGGAACTGGAGGCACTTGACGAAAAGCGTCTCCTAGCTCAACAACGCATCGAACTTTACCAAGCCCGTATATCACAGGCTTTCAACAAGAAGGTCAAGCAAAGAACTTTCCAAGTTGGCGACCTGGTTTTAGCAGTCAGAAGGCCAATGGTGTTAACTCACAAGACACCAGGGAAGTTCGAGCCCAAATGGGAAGGACCCTTCATCATTGAGACGGTATACTCAAACGGTGCTTACCGCCTCGCCAAACCCAATGGGGACTTGTTCATGATGCCCATCAACGGCAAGTTCCTAAAGAAGTACTATTCTTGACATCCTCCAAGACATGTATTTCCCTAAAATCAAATGCTTCCGGAACCCAGCTGTTCCGTGGCATCCTTCCGTAGAAAGATAACCATGTCCACATTACCTCTGAGTTGTCTCTCTACATCCTACAAAGCGGAACCTTACATTTCGTGAGCTTACGCTATCCTTCATGTTTACCACGTCCACATCACCTCTGAGTAAACATCCCGTACAAACAACTCCTGTGTTGTCGTATATTGATCGCAGAACTTCCACGTCCACATTACCTCTGAGTTGTTCAGCGTATCCCCCAGGATCATTCCTACCACGTCCATAAATACCTCTGAGTAGGAAGATTCTATCATTTGAACCTAATGATTGCCATGTCCACATTACCTCTGAGCAAACATGTTGGTTCCTTCAAACTTATTATCTGTACCTAAAAACTAAGGTGCGCAAAAGATAATAGGTCCACATAAATCATCAAGTTCATGAGATCAAAAATGAACACATCACAAAAAAAAAAGATAGTATATTTCTTTATTTTTCAAAAAAGGGAGTACAGAAATACGCTATTTCCCCAGCAAGAGTCGCAAGAGTGATAGGTACATCCTCATCGATAGACTCCTTCGCTTTCTCCTTCCCCTTGCCGACAGCACCGCGAGGAGTCTTGGGAGCCATTCTCTCGAGGAAGGAGAAGTTAGGGTTTTGAAGAAGAAACTCTAAAGAAGCAGAGGCACAAAGAAGAAGAACCCTTTCTTTCTCCAACTCTTACCTATTTATAGGGCTTGGTCGCACGCGTGAACAGATGACGTGTGATCTCAGCCGTCGCCTCGGGTTCTGTGCAAGGATAGCAGCAAATAAAACCAAAAGATCATCATTAATCTTTTCGGTTACCGAGGCACCATCATCATTAACTGAGAAGAGCATGCGCCCGAACAGGCATGCGCCCAGAAATCATGCGCCGTGACCTCCATGCTTCTTATTCAAAGTATTCCAAAACTTATTCAAAAGTTTTGAAAACTTTGAAGGGGGTCTTGTAGAAGCATGTAATTTCACAACCAGAAAGCCCATGCGCTAGACACTACATGCGCTAGAACTCAGACGAAGAACTTCACAGCAAGATCAATGAAGATAGACATTCGAAAGAAGACTTTTTTTTGATATACAGAAGTCTATTACATGTCTAAGAAAAGGTTGTACAAAGGAGAATTTTTATAAAGGAAAGATCCTAAGTCTACAGCCAGCGGCTACCACGCGCCTCCAGATAAGCGCAACAGCCACCATGCGCCATCAGTCAGGCGCAGCAGACATCATGCGCCTCCAACCAGGCGCATCCCACCATATCTTCAGCAGCTCAGTTATGTGCATCCCTTCAGCAGCTCAGTTATGTGCAAACTCTTCCAACCAGGCTCACCTGGCCGAGCAGAGCCCAGTTATGTGCCGCTCTTTCAGCCAGGCTCGCCTGATAAGTGCTTCGCCAAGCAAAGCATTTAACCCTCTGGCTGGAACCAAGGGAGAGAAGAGCACCGCAAATGCTGTGGCCAGGGGAGGCTTCGAAAGAGCCTCCAAAGACCAAGGAAGACCGTGATCGAAATCATGGCACAAGGAGCTTTCAACACAATCAAAGTGGACGACACCCACTTTGAAGGAAGAGAGAGCCTAGCACCGCCATTCCGATCTATGGCTCTTCCGGAATAACGGAGACAAGGTCCGAGCATCCCTATCTTTGGATGCAACAGGTACCTTCCGCCTGCCTCGGAAGCCCTCGACTCCGTCTTTTGGATGTAACAGTCACCTTCAAGTGCATCGAAGACAACACAGCATCTCATCTTCACCCTCGGGAGCACTTCGTCAACAGAATGCACCCGCATGTTCAAGTTCATATTGGAAGAACGTGAGGGAATGAGAAGCAAATCTTCTCTCCATGCCACTATTTATAGGCCGGACAGATCAAACCCACGCGCCAAGTGGATGGCCCTCCGAATTCCGTGTAATGAATTTACATTAAATGGATGAACCGGACGCCTCGAATTCAGCCAAACGGCTATTTATAGCACTCGAAGAGCGAGACAGCCGCATCATTAAAAGACATGTCCGATATGCCAGTCAGACAGCGCATCACACGGACGCGCCCTTCGGCATCAGGCGCATCACACAGACGTGCCCTACAGTACTCGGCGTATTACAGAGGGTGCGCCCCCACACATCTCCATACCGAGTGGAACGCCAACCGACGCGCCCACTCAGCTGTCCATCGAACGTCACCAACATTAAATGCTGAACTGACAGAGTTGGCAGCACGCCTCCCAAAGTCTGAACAATTGACAGTTTATTCAGAAAATGAAGCGTCGGCAACGTCAGCATCATCATGACTTTATTTCGACGGCTACTGCCACGTGGCCACTCCACCATCAGCATGCGCCTCTACGGCCATGCGTCCAAATCAGCATGCGCCTCAAAAGCCATGCGCCTCAGACTGCTCTCTGATCCCGAAAGACAGAAGGAAAGTCGCCTGCATGCGCCTCAAAAGCCATGCGCCCCAAATGGTTTGTAACTCCTAAAGGTTATGAGCCGCAGCCTCCTCCTGCGCCCAATCCAAGGCATAGCTCACCAGATCACTCCTCTCCACCAAATCCGAGATCTTCGAACCATGAGTCGACGACACGTGTCTTTTGACTCAACTCATCCAAGATTTCAGCAACGGAAAGATCTTCTCTCTGCTACGTGCTGGCTCACAACAGCAGTATGAAGAGTTCTCCCCCTCGATCAGGGCGCAGCATCCGTGCGCCTCCATCAGCAACCTCCACGTGGCGTCCCCACACCGGCGCATCCTGCATGCGCACATGAGCAGCCAGCCTGCAAAACTATAAATAGAAGGATCATCTCCTTCACACACGGACGGAGACTCAAAACACACAAGACTCACAAGACAGAGAGAATCCACAACAGAGAATCACCGGAGAGGCAGTTCTAGACACTCAACGTCTTCCTCCTCTCAGCAAGCTCCAGCACCCAGAGCAATCAACACCTTCAGAGAACCGATAACCGTCGTCAGCCGGTCAACGGAGTCAACGCATTACCACTCGCTCCATTGGCACTAAGGACCCAGCTTAAACAAAAGTGTACTCCTAGGACTACATCTAAGTCCTACATTGTAACACTGTTCTGTTTGTATTAAAGTTTTCAATCAAACAATTTTAATGGCAAACAGCCCACAGATGCAGAGACCAGGAGGGCCAACACTAGCAGTAAGGCCACTAGCCCAGCGCCCATTACTGATGCAAGCTCAGATGTACCGGCAAGCGCAACATCAGGTTGGACAGCAGGGCCAGGGAAGGCAGGGACAAAGGCAAGAAGAATTTGGAGTATTAGAGCAGAGGTTAGCTGAAGGCGGTCAGATTTTGGGTAAGTTTTGAGTATTATTTATTATAATTCCTTGAGTTTTATATTCGAAGAGTGAAGGCGACTTTCTCGTCTCACTCATCTGCTCTCGTATCATGTGATACGTGATATTCATCATGTGTCTTGATTACGAGAGTACGTCCTGGGCATAGTTTCGTTCTTGATTTAGTCATTGGTACCGACTTATCTCAAGCGTTGACCCTTGTCCACTTTGGGAGTCAATGTAGGACCTCGAGGACGAATTCCTATCTGACTTGGGAGGCATATTTTATTCGTATGTCTCCGATCATTTCCTTCTAGGGTATGATTACTGTTTGTGCTTTTACTTAATTGTTCTTGCTTTCTTAATTTGTTCATGTGCCGTGTGTTGTTTGATAATTGTGCTTGCTATATGTCATGAGTGTATTTCGTGATCTGAGAGCGCGCTCGACTAGCCTTATCGAAATTCCGAGGATGGAATTTTTCTAAGGAGGGTAGAGATGTCACTCCTCATTCCCGGAATACGTAAATTTTTGTTTTTTCCTGTATATGGTATCTGGCACCTGTCCTCGAAGGTGGCTTCTGCTGCTGGAGCATCTCTGGAATCACCGGGATCTGCTTGTGCACTAGTGGAGGGACTCCTCCAAAGGCAGCTGAAATACCTACCCCAGCTGGCTGAACTGGTATTGCGATATTGGGGGCTGGCTGCTTAGGACGTGAGGTGGCAAACCCCTCCGCAGTGTCCCCCGGTCCGGGGAGATGTGATCTAGTCTCGACCATCCTGGAGACAGATCAAACAAGGAATCTATACTGAGATAGAAGCGATAAATCAAGGAAGGACAGTTAATTTCAAGGAAGACAAATCAGCAAGATGTATAGATGGCATGAATTGAAGCCGAGTTTTTCCTAACTGTGATTGAGTACCTCTCCGTTGAAGCCTATCACTCAATCCTAAAAACATGTCACGATCCGCACCCACTGTGAGGGTACGAGTACGTAACAGCGCCCAGCCTACGCCATAGTGTCGACGGTAGAATGCTGTTCTAAGTCTCTAACTAACCATCAACTCATGCAGTATATAATGTACTCATCATGATCAACTCCGAACGGAGGACATGTATAAGATATTGTAACTCAATTACAGCCTAAGCACGATAAGATAACACAGAATAAATAACTAAGAAATAGAAAGAAAACTACTATAATAATAACAAAATTTCAACAATCTCAAATACAACACAAGTCTCAAATCAAATACAACAAGACAAAATAAGAACTAATGCAAGTCTAAAACTGTATCCCGATCACTGCTAAGTGTCGGGACCAAATATGGCTAATCCCTCGTCCGGTCCATAATGAATAGGGCAAGTGTCCTCAGGACAATCATCTGTAAAATTTCAACAGGTCCAGTCAGGACAGGAACGAGCACATCTCATCTAGAAAACCCAAGTAAATGACAAAGAACTATAAAGCAGTTATAGACAGTTGTATTGATGAACATGGCAGTTTATATTCAGGTGATGGTGTAAAGAGACAGATAAAGTACAAGGAAAGTAAGGTAACTAAAACAAGAGAAAAATCATGGCAATAAAGACTGTAAAATAGAACTAGCTGAACTAGAGTAACATGATAAGTCCAGACAGTAAATGTAGACAAGTGTAACTCCAAGGTAAGTCCAGTACAAGACGAATCTAATACAAGATGAATCCAGTACGAGATGATTCCAGTCATAGTGATCAATGATTCCAGGGTGAGTCCAGCCTATACTCTAACAGTATGTTTTAAAATACCGAGGTCGACATATAAACGGCTATAGGTAATCCGGCACATCACACACCTGGCCGGATGTGTGATGGCTATCATTCCAGTTTGATTCCAGCATGAGGGTGATTCCAGAATTGGGGTATGTCTACATGTCTTTCTCTAGTATTTCCCCTCCCAGCAAGTGAATCCAAAAAATCTGACACAAGATTCAAGATGAGTCCAGCCAGAACTTGATGATACCAGTAAATGATTCCAGTAATAGAGGCCAGATAATAAATGTGTGTCGCATACATGAATCCAGAAATATCCATACGTATTGTAACAGAGAATCACATACAACTAACTAGAACTGAAGTACAGTAATTGACAAATAAATCAGAGAATGTACTCGCCTGATACTCTGAAAAGAGTAGTATAATATCAGATGTCTGCACTAGAGTCACAATGTCCAAAATAGAGCAGTACAGGTTATAATGTGTTTAAAACAAGGTAAATGATGTTTACAATGCAATCTACATGACTTCTAGGTCAATCTAGGTCAAAGTCAACTCTGGTCAACTCTGGGTCAAACCAAGTCAATATCTAGCTAAATTGTCAAACCTTGGTCAACTAATCAACCTAACAGTCAAACTAGGTCAACTCTAGTCTAGTTAGGTCGAACAAGGTCAAACAAGGTTAAACTAGTCTAGGTCGGTCTAACCTAGGCTGAACAAGTCAATCTAGGTCTCTAACCAAAATACCATACAAGCCACATTAGTCTAGTACCATAGCCTAAACTATCCTCACATATAACAAAACCATATATGCATATATTATACAATCAATATATGTCATATTTATATATATACATATAAATATACATATAGGGTAGCTATATTGGTATAGGTACTAGATTAACATATACATATATACATGGATATAGATAAGGTATCACAATACTAAGTAATCCTAATCAAGCATTCATGTAAATATACACTATACATATATAGAGATTGAAAGAGGAAGAGTGAAAGTACGTGTATACATGCATATCATAGTGTGTGTGTACACATAATGGTGTAAGGGGGTGCATATGCATGTAGGTGTAGCGTGTCCAGATTGTAGTGTAGTGTATACAAATACAAATGTTCAGAACTTGTGTGTAATGTTCTGTTCAGTCATAGGTAAAATAGGTAAGGTTCAGTTTTAGGTAGATGTGAGTGAACATTCTCAGAACAGTGCATCAGTTATCCATTTCCATATTTAATAGTGTGCCATTGAATGTGTTAGCAATATGTTCTCATGTGATTCAATGTGTCAATCTCAGATACATGTGTGTGTGATCTTGTGATCATATTTCAGTGACAATGTATAGATAGGAGAGTGATAAGTTCTCAGAAATTCATAGTGTAGAGAGTGTCTTAAGTTAGCATAGTGTGTGGGTGAGGAAAGGGAATACATGGCTCTGTTATTTCAGTCATGCACATGAGCTATTTGAAATCCCACACCCAATATCAACTAAACATTCAACACCAATGTTCAACATCTCACAGCCTAAGCTACTGCTACTGCTACTGGGAAATGACCCCTCCCTCCATGCTAAAATGGACTGGACCAATAATGAGGGGACTGAACTTAGGAAACTAATGGACTGGACTGAACATACATATACAATCTGGATACCTGGACCTGAATATATATATGAAACCTACATATGTACAAATAAATATAGACACACACATTCAGGGGCAGCCTTGTGTGCCATTGCCCTGCTATAGGCAGGGCTTATGCTAGCTGCTACTGCTAGTGCATCCACTGCAATGCATGTGCAGCCGGCCATGCCACATCTGATCATAAGCAAGGGCTAAATATTAATGAACTAAACTAATTCCATCATCTCCCAATCCATCCTAACTCAATCATCAACCTTTATCCTCAACTAAAATGACATTAACTATATATCATAGATACATACTAACCTAGATGAAATATCTGAACAAGGATATGCAATGGTCAGAACAAAAATGGATGGGGACTGGACACCAAAGCCTCACTTATATATATATATATCACATATACCTATACAACCTTAAATCCCAAAACCAATTTGAAAACCCCATAATCCAGAGTCCTTAGTTAACATCAAATCTAACATACATAATGAACTGATCAATCCAACTTGCATCTTATGAAGCCAGCCATCATGTACATATAACATCATCAAATTAACCTAGTGTAACATTTAGTTGTATTTGGAAAATATGAATTAACCATTCGAAAAACCTGAATAACATACTGATACTGAACCAGTATCAGAACATATTCAAAAACCAATTCACATTCAAAAATAATTAAAACTCCAAATAAATGGTTGATAAACGTGTGTGAACATAATATGGTGTTATACAGGTTATCACGTGTCCACGAAAGTGGACACGATGTGTCCAAAAGCAGAAAACCTAAGTATCAGAAAAGCAGTGCACCCAGGCCTCGTGTGTGCGTGTCGAGCCTTCATGGGCTCGATACAGAGCTCTAGGTGGGTCGAGCTCGTGCATATGGGTTTGCCCAGAGTAGGGCTACGTGCACAAGTGTCTGTATCGTGTCCACTCAAGCCGTGTCCAGAGAAAACAACGCATATCAGAGTCGATTTCTCGACTGATACTACGCAGTACAATTTCAATGCGCGTGTCCGTACTCCCTCGATACGACACGATTTCGTGTCAAACTCGAGGGGTGCACAGGCAGTCATTGCCCCTTTCCTCACGCCAAATGGCTGCTGCTCACGTGGCATGTGCAGCGAGCAAGGGGTGCGTGAGCATGGGACAGTGTACGTGTGTCATACAGCGAGTTCGTGTCCGATTTGGACACAGACACGGCTCGTAATGTGCACAGAGCTTGGGATTCGTGAATCACACACATAGGGCTAGAAATCTGTTCAAATAGAATTTTAAAATAAGAAGATTTTATTCATTCAAGCATTTCATCAAATGCACTCTAACACTGATACGTGTCCGATACGGACACCAAATAGACACGAAATCTACCCAAATTCAAGGAACAGCTAGGGGACACCTAGATCTAGCCCTAAATGCAAAAAACAGAATATTAGAACAATTAGAGGTATTTTACCTATAGGTGCAAATATCAAGAAAAAGCTCCAAATGGGGGATTCCTCCTTGCTAGCCCAATGCTCAAAATTGCCCAAAAACTGAGATTAATCTCCACAATCAGAAAATAGGAGAGTATTAGGCTCTGATGCAAAAAACTAGAGTAAAAAATGATTTAAAATGAATAATCTATGGATTGGGGAAGAATGGACAAACCTTTCTTTTCTCTATGTGCTCCTTCAATAAAAAAGAGGCAACAACTAATTAGAAGAATATTTATAGGGAAGGGATGACCTAGTGGCTGCTCATAAAGTAAAAATTAGGGTTAGGGTTTAGTCTAATGGGCTATGGGACTAGTTGCACTAGTCATGGAACCAATTTCTAAGTCTCAAGCCTATGGACCAAATCACCAATCCTCCTATTTCAAACTTGATCCTAAGTGACCTAACTTGAGTTGACTTAAGTTAGACTAGGGTCCATACCATGTTACCAAGTCAAGGTCAAAGTCTAGGACAGTCTCTTAAGTCACAGCTAGCAAAAGTCAAAATTAACAATCACCAATGCAATAAATCATAAAACAATTCAAATAGGCCAAATGACCAAAATACTCTCATGCTCAAAAGTAAAAATAAATCATCCTAATGACATGGTCAGGCTCTAGTTTAGGCAGTCTCTCAGGTTATACTAACAAAGCATCAAAATCACAAGCCATGACTTAAAACAGTTTTTAATTGATTTAAAAATTACCAAAAATTATATCATGATTTAAATAGCAATAAAAATGATTATAAATGCAAAATTTCAAAAATACTCTCATTCAGAAACAGGTTGTTACAAGTCTACCTTCCTTAGAAGAATTTTGTCCTCAAAATTAAGATGATCGCACCCTTCCTAGGTCAAACCCCCAATCAATCAAAGTCGAAGCAACACAATCCTACTGGTCATGATTCCACAGTCTCGATCAGGGTAGCTATACTATCTAGCATATCACAAGCAATATCCTGGCAGGTACTAATGGAAATCACATATGAAAGTGGGAAGGAAGAACAAGAAGGTCAAACCTGCTAATCCATCGCCTGCAACGTCAGTCTCCTCGACTGCCATCGCAAAATCTCTACCCCTCTGGTGCTGAGCTATATGTGGCCTAGCTCCCTCAAAAGGAGGTGTAATAGAATAATCTATCTTCTGGTGGGCATCAGACCTACAGAAATAACAAACCTTCAGCCTCTTTCTGCACTGCTCCCAGATGTGTCCCGACTTCCTGCAGTAGGAACAACTGATCGCCTTCGGGTCCTGACCCCGGTACTGATGTTGTACCTACTGAACTCCTTCTGGTGCCTGCGTCTGATAAATCTGCACATGTGGCCTCTTGGCCTGGCTTCCGCTGCTGCTGGTACCGTGAGCGTCCCGTCCCCTCTTGAGCCTCGGCTCAAGATCATCCTCTTCTGCTAAGGCACCCACCAAGATCTCCTCAAAAGTGGCGCCGCGGGCACTCTTGGTATAGGACTTCACCTCCTTGACTAGTCCCTTTCTGAACCTCCGAGCCTTTGTCGCCTCGGATAACCCCTCGACAAATCTGCCCAGACGGCAGAACTCCCCAGCATACTCCTCGACAGTCTTACTTCCCTGAACCAAAGCATCAAACTGCGTCTCGAGGGCACCAAGCGCTGCGTCGGGAAAGAATTTCTCCTTGAACAGTTTCTTGAAAGCTGTAGCCTCCCTTCCCAAATTTTTTTTGAAATATTTTTATTTATTTATTTAATTTAAATGGTGATTTTAGATTTTTATAAATAATTATTTAGTTAATTATTACGGTAGATGACTTTAGCCATGGTTGAGTTTTGGAGTATTAGAAGACTAGGAATTATGGCACGGATAGTGTAGTGGCGTGCCTTGACTAGTGTATTAGCCATGCCAGGGAAGGCTGAGCCATAGTGATGCCCTAACTAGAAAAACTAGGCTAAGTTACGACATGACCACTGTAAATAATTTTAATTATTTATTATTAATATTAATTGACTTTTAGGTGACCCGGTTGTACCAATTTAGTTCGGGCTGCACCCGAACCGAACCTAAGCCTACGTAGTCGGGTAGGTGTACCCAGAGACGTCCGTGTAGATATGTATTGGGTATATGTATAGTTGTATTTTATTTAATATTTTAGCAGGAGATTGTATAAATGGGTGATTATACGTTTATTAAATATTTTATTGGATATTTTATCTTAAAAAAATAGGATAAATACCCTCCTTCGTTATCCTTGTACATTTTTGAGATTATTAGACTATATGTAATGGTACATACACCATTACTGGTTTATCAAATTTCGTTATTACTATTATTAATATTATTTTATTATCAATATTATTGAGGTTATTATTATA
Organism: Iris pallida; assembly: GCA_029216955.1. NCBI lineage: Eukaryota > Viridiplantae > Streptophyta > Magnoliopsida > Asparagales > Iridaceae > Iris > Iris pallida. Next base: position 22,694,150 of record JANAVB010034617.1, read on the forward strand.
TAATATAATATTTTATTATTATTGGTTATATTATTTTGTCAAATAAATGTTATAGTATATGGGTTTATAGTTAGGCCCTACCCTAGGAATAAAAGTTATAAGGATTTATTGGGTTTATGGCGATTTTATAGAAGCTTATATATATAGATATATATGTGTGTATATAGATACTATTTGGTTATATGTATATGTATATATATAGATATATACGTGTGTATATAAGGTAGTATTGGTTATATGTATATGCATATATATAGATATATGTGTGTATATATAGATTGGTTATAAAAAAATATATAGATTGGTTACATGTGGGTGAATATATATATATATATATATATATATATATATATATATATATATATATATATATATATATATATATATATATATATATATATATATATACTAGTCATAACCCATGCCCATAGGACATGGTTCATTTAAGGTATTCCCCCTCAAAATCTTGGACCCCCAATTTTAAACGAACAATAATAATTTTGTGGCCCCCATCAAAATATTAAATCCCAACCACTGTTGGATGTGAATTTTCTTTGGATTTCCCATAAAACCCCACTATCAATAATGCTCATCCACAACCATTATGAGGCCCCCATCAAAATATTAAATCCCAACCATCAAAATATTAAATCCTCATCTTTGGATTCCCCATAAAACCCCACTCCTAATAATGCTCTTTCCCATAAAACCCCACTCCCAATAATGCTCTTCCCCATAAAACCCCACAACCGTTGATTCACCAAGATTAAATCCCAACCACTCTTTATCTTGGCACAGTCAGCCCTAGGATTCAAAAACCGTTGTGTTTTGTATAATATATATATATATATATATATATATATATATATATATATATATATATATATATATATAGGTATATGTATATATATAGGTATTTACATATTAAAAAAAAAAGGTATTTACATATAGGTATTTACATATATGTATACATATATATATATATATATATATGTATATATAATATATATATATATATATATATATATATATATATATATATATATATATATATATATATATATATATATATATATATATCCATATAGAGTAAATGATACCAAAACAGCCCAGCCAGTGAACCCAGGCCCAGTCCGAGACCAACCTGACCCCCAGCCTTCTCGGGCTGCAGCTGAACCCGCCCCATGCGCTAAACCGAGAGGAGCCGACACCGACGTTGTTACAACAACAGAGCATATATAGTATATATATATATTCGTGGATTGGAGAGATCGAGATGGGAAAACCCTAACACCGCCACCACCCACCCTGCGTGCCACCGTCGGCGTCGCGAAAGGTCACCGTCGGCCGGCAGACGCGCGCGCGCGAGCGTCGGACTGACAGCAGCCACAGCAGTAGGGGCAGCAAACATGCAAAATCGATGTGAGTTTTCTCCCTTGTCCCTTCGTCGTTTTCTAAACCAAAATATGCGTTGGAAACATAACCTATAGGTCTTTGACACCAATGGATCATTTTGAACTAAATCGAAACGAAATCGATATAAAATCGATGCCAAAAATGGCGAAAAACTGTTTCGAAAACAGTTTCTATGTACCCCAAATACCCATGTTCGTGCCCAGTTTCTAAGAAACTCGTTTACTATTTTTGCATTATAATTAAACCAATTTAGAGAAGACATATAGGACTTCATGACCCTTTTCGTGGATTTGGAAATCATCGACTATGTGTCGAGAAATGAATCCCGAAGTCGACCGACAACCTATTTTAAAAACTCGAAATTTCTTCGATACGACGTGCTTTTCGCCAATCCGGGCGACGTGGTCGCGAACCGAAAGCATCGAAAGGTGCGTAACGGCTTCGTGGACGTGTGGGCTTTGACGGAATTCAAATTGGTTGCGTGTGCGCGACGAATTTGATGCGTATCCGTCGAAATTCACCGTATCGGCCTCTGTGCATATTTTCTAATTACTTCGTGCACGTTCGTCAGATAGAGACGAAACTTACGCCAACAGGACCGTATCATTTTTTTGGTCCTGTATGCTAAGTTTGGTCCGATTCTGAGACAGTCGATCGGATCGCCGTTTCGCGGGCTCCATGGTCAGACTCAACGGGTAATTTTATGCACGGCCTGCCGGAATCCAACTTTTGATATACGGTTGGATTCGTATCGAAAAAGTGGATCTGTTGACATATAGTTTGACGACTTTAGAGTCCATTGACTCTGGCACGCTTTTCGGTGCAAAGCGGGTCCAACGGCGGACACCGTTTTTGTCCAAAATTACCGTTTTGCTTTTGTGTCCAGAATTGGACTTAAGGACAGGTAACCCTAGCTAATTTGACTATTCTGAGACTGTTGGCATTGTCTGTTTCAGCTTTCGGAGATAGTTGTGATGATTTGGACTTTATGGCTTAGCAGTGGACTAGATTGTTATTGGATCTGCGTGCATCCTCCAGGCAAGTATACCTTGCCTTCCTCTACAGTTTTATTTACATGCTTTGTATTTTATTTTCCAGTTTTGATTGTTTATGGACATGTGCTTTTCGTATTATATTCTTTTGAGTTGTTTTCATTGCATATAGCCGTGTTCATGTTTGGTCTTGTGGTTCACACTCGGAGTTTCTTGTCAGTACCTTACTTGAGTCGTGTCATAGAACGAGTACGTGTGATTGAACTGCTAAATCTTTGATATTGTTTCCTTGACACCAAAGAGTCCACACTCGGGATGAGGGTGTTTTTCTTGATCTGTTTACATCCGTGAGTCCACACTCGGGACTAGGATGTCGATTATTTGTACCAGAGAGTCCACACACGGGATGAGGGTGTTGATTTGACTTGACTTGACTTGACTTGCACCAGAGAGTCCACCCTCGAGACGAGGGTGTTTACATCAGAGAGTCCATACTCAGGACGAGGATGTTATACTTGCACCAGAGAGTCCACACTCGGGACGAGGGTTAGTACTAACCAGAGAGTCCACACTCGGGACGAGGGTTAGTGTTTAGTTCAAACCCGTGAGTCCACACTCGAGATGAGGGTTTGGTTCTTCCATTGATCTTGTGTTCATTGTTCGCTCGGCAGTTCATTTACGCGTAGTTGTTCTAGTGTTCGTGTTCGTATTCATTTTTTATGTTCCTGTTTTCTTATTTTTCCTCTTTGCGCATGATAAAACTGTTAGATAGACATGTATATTATGTATCTTGCTATGTCCTCTGAGGACCTGATGATCTCTTCAGGTTTAGCGATTGCATGGAGTTAGCTAGTGGTTCTGGAAGACAGATGCGATGATACGCTTGCGGGATTCAGGTATCATTATCGTGTTTATTATCCGCTCGTGCTTTCATACCTTATCAAGAGATATCCTGTTTCTTGATTCAGTTTTAGAATCTTGTTATTTTCTTTAGAGTCTTATCGAACATTTATGCTAGTGGGCTGCAGACCACGACCCATAGTGTTCATTCATGTTTATTATTCTTATTGGGGATTGAGATATAGATTTGTTTGCCATGATTTGGCAGCTTACCCTAGTTATGACAGCGTTTACATATTCGAGTCGGTTTGGAGTCCGTTTGATGCGTAGCTGGCTTCCTCACGAGCTCGCGTCCAAAAAGCGGGTACGAGTCGTGACAAGTTTTTTTGGTGGCCATGCAGGTCAGAGCATATCGTATTGATTACGTAACTGTACTGATACGAGCCTGCGTATTTGACTAAACCCTTAGGAATCTCAATCCACACTACTTTGAAAATTGTCCTAGAAATTCTCTACGTCCTTAAAAACTCCATATTTGCTCTCGATTATACTTCCTTGCTTTCCGTACCATTGAATCTCGTCCCTTCATTTTTCGGAGTGGCGAATGATCGTGCTGACTAAAACTTATCAGTAATTCTTAAGTTATAGTATAATATTGCTTGATTATTTAATTTTTGGTTGCTTGATAGCTAATGAGTATTATAGAGCCATATGTACTAGATAGCTGTTGGTAGTAAGTTTGACAGCTAGTTGGAAGGTTATAAAGTTTTAGTGACGTTTTAAGGAGTAGTGTGACCAAAGATGGGTAGAAGTCCTCGAGGTTTCGTAGTTACAAAATTGCTAGGAGAAGGATGTAAACTATTTTTTTTGAGGAATTAAATTGAGGAGATTAAGGTAATTGTAGACTATGATTCTTAGGAATGATTATAAATTAGAATTTCGAGGGCAAAATTATTTTAAGGTGGGCAGATTTGTAGCCTCCCTTCCCAAATTTTTTTTTGAAATATTTTTATTTATTTATTTAATTTAAATGGTGATTTTAGATTTTTATAAATAATTATTTAGTTAATTATTAAGGTAGATGAATTTAGCCATAGTTGAGTTTTGGAGTACCAGACGAATAGGAATCATGGCACGGATAGTGCAGTGGCGTGCCTTGACTAGTGTATTAGCCATGCCAGGGAAGGCTGAGCCATAGTGATGCCCTAACTAGGAAAACCAGGCAAAGTTGCGACATGACCACCATAAATAATTTTAATTATTTAATATTAATATTAATTAACTTTTAGGTGACCCGGTTGTACCAATTTAGTTCGGACTGCACCCGAACCGAGCCTAAGCCTACGTAGTCGGATAGGTGTACCCAGAGACGTCCGTGTAGATATGTATTGGGTATATGTATAGTTGTATTTTATTTAATGTTTTAGCAGGAGCTTGTATAAATGGGTGATTATACGTTTATTAAATATTTTATTGGATATTTTATCTTAAAAAATAGGATAAATACCCTCCTTAGTTATCCTTGTACATTTTTGAGATTATTAGACTATATGTAATGGTACATACACCATTACTGGTTCATTGAATTTCGTTATTACTATTATTATTATTATTTTATTATCAACGTTATTGAGGTTATTATTATATAATATTATATTTTATAATTATTGGTTATATTATTTTGTCAAATAAATGTTATAGTATATGGGTTCATATTTATATAGTTAGGCCCTACCCTAGGAATAAAAGTTATAAGGATTTATTGGGTTTATGGAGATTTTATATAAGCTTATATATATAGATATATATGTGTGTATATAGATACTATTTGGTTATATGTATATGTATATATATAGATATATACGTATGTATATAGATAGTATTGGTTATATGTATTTGTATATATAAAGATATATACGTGTATATATAGATTGGTTATATGTGGGTGGGTATATATATATATATATATATATAATATATATATATATATATATATATTTTTTTTTTTTTTTTATATATATATATAATATACATATATATATATATATATATATATATATATATATGTATATATATATATATATCCATATAGAGTAAATGATACCAAAACAGCCCACCCCATGAACCCAGGCCCAGTCCGAGCCCAACCTAACCCCCAGCCTTCTCGGGCTGCAGCTGAACCCGCCCCATGCGCTAAACCGAGAGGAGCCGACCCCGACATTGTTACAACAACAGAGCATATATAGTATATATATATTCGTGGATTGGAGAGATCGAGATGGGAAAACCCTAACACCGCCACCACCCACCCTGCGTGCCACCGCCGGCGTCGCTAAAGGCCACCGTCGGCCGGCAGACGTGCGTGCGCGAGCGTCGGACTGACAGCAGCCACAACAGTAGAGGCAACAAACACGCGAAATCGATGTGAGTTTTCTTCCTTGTCCCTTTGTCGTTTTCCAAACCGAAATATGCGTTGGAAACACAACCTATAGGTCTTTGACACCAATGGATCGTTTCGAACTAAATCGAAATGAAATCGATATAAAATCGATGCCAAAAATGGCAAAAAGCTGTTTCGAAAACGGTTTTTATGTACCCCAAATACCCATGTTCGTGCCCAGTTTCCAAGAAACCCATTTACTATTTTTGCATTATAATTAAACCAATTTAGAGATGACATATAGGACTTCATGACCCTTTTCGTGGATTTGGAAATCATCGACTACGTGTCGAGAAATCGAATCCTGAAGTCGACCGAAAACCTATTTTAAAAACTAGAAATTTCTTCTATACGATGTGCGTCCCTCCAATCTGGGCGATGTGGTCACGAACCGAAAGCATAGAAAGGTGCATAACGGCTTCGTGGACGTGTGGGCTTTGACGGAATTCAAATTGGTTGCGTGTGCGTGACGAATTTGATGCGTATCCGTCAAAATTCACCGTATCGGCCTCTGTACAAATTTCTCAATTACTTCGTGCACGTTCGTCAGATCGAGACAAAACTTGTGCCAACAGGACCGTATCGTTTTTCTGGTCCTGTATGCCAAGTTTGGTCCGATTCTGAGACAGTCGATCGGATTACCGTTTCGCGGGCCCCACGGTTCGACTCAACGGGTGATTTTGTGCACGGCCCGCCGAAATCCAACTTTGGACATACGGTTGGGTTCGTATCGAAAAACTAGATCTGTTGATATATAGTTTGACGACTTTAGAGACCATTGACTCTGGCACGCTTTTCGGTGCAGAGCGGGTCCAACGACGGACATCGTTTTTGTCCGAAATTACCGTTTTGCCCCTGTGTCCAGAATTGGACTTAAGGACAGGCAACCCTAGCTAATTTGACTATTCTGAGACTGTTGGCATTGTCTGTTTCAGCTTTTGGAGATAGTTGTGATGATTTGGACTTTATGGCTTAGCAGTGGACAAGATTGTTATTGGATCTGCGTGCAACCTTCAGGCAAGTATACCTTGCCTTCCTCTACAGTTTTATTTATATGCTTTGTATTTTATTTTTTAGTTTTGATTGTTTATGGACATGTGTTTTTCGTATTATATTCTTTTGAGTTGTTTTCATTGCATATAGCCGTGTTCATGTTTGGTCTTGTGGTTCACACTCAGAGTTTCTCGTCAATACCTTGCTTGAGTCGTGTCATAGAACGAGTATGTGTGATTGAACTGCTAAATCCTTGATATTGTTTCCTTAATACCAGAGAGTCCACACTCGGAACGAGGGTGTTTTTCTTGATCTGCTTACATCCGTGAGTCCACACTCGGGACTAGGATGTCGATTATTTGCACCAGATAGCCCACACACGGGACGAGGGTGTTGACTTGACTTGACTTGACTTGACTTGCACCAGAGAGTCCACACTCGGGACGAGGGTATTTATATCAGAGAGTCCACACTCGAGACGAGAATGTTATACTTGCACCACAGAGTCCACACTTGGGACGAGGGTGCCTTGCCGTGAACTAACCAGAGAGTCCACACTCGGGACGAGGGTTAGTGTTTAGTTCAAACCCGTGAGTCCACACTCGAGATGAGGGTTTGGATCTTCAATTGATCTCGTGTTCATTTTTCGCTCGACAGTTCATTTACGCGTAGTTGTTCTAGTGTTCGTGTGTTCGTGTTCGTAGTCATTTTTCTTGTTCATGTCTTCAGGTTTAGCGATTGCATGGAGTTAGCTAGTGGTTCTGGATGACAAATGTGATGATACGCTTGCGGGATTCAGGTATCGTTATCGTGTTTATTATCCGCTCGTGCTTTCATACCTTATCATGAGATATCCTGTTTCTTGATTCAGTTTTAGACTCTTGTTATTTCATTTAGATTCTTATCGGACATTTATGCTAGTGGGCTGTAGACCACGACCCATAGTGTTCATTCATGTTTATTATTCTTATTGGGGATTGAGATATAGATTTGTTTGCCATGATTTTGCAGCTTACCCTAGCTGTGACAGCGTTTACGTATTCGAGTCGGTTTGGAGTCCGTTTGATGCGTAGTTGGCTTACTCACGAGCTCGCATCCGAAAAGTGGGTGCGGGTCGTGACAAAAGCTGTCCAAGTCTGGCCGGCCGTACCAACCCTCAGATCTGTCTGGTACCAGGTACGAGCCAAATCCTATATCATACTGGCTGCTGCCTCTATTTGTAGTCTCGTCGGAATCTCTGCTAGCCGGAAGATCTCCTCCATATGCTCAATCCACTCATCTGCATACAAGATGCCCTCCGTGCCCTTGAAGTCCCGGGGGTGCATCTTCTGGAAGTCTTGGATGCCCTTCTCCTTCGGATGGTGTGGCTGCTGAACTGCCAAAGGCTGAGCTGCTGTCCTCTCAACTACCGTCAGGGCCAGATCAATGCCCCGACTAAACTCTACAGTCTGACGCTGCTGCTGGGCCTGCTGGGCCTCCATGAACTGCTGAAAGAATGTGAACAGCTGAACTGCGTCAACTGTCCTCGAAGGTGGCTTCTGCTGCTGGAGCATCTCTGGAATCACCGGGATCTGCTTGTGCACTAGTGGAGGGACTCCTCCAAAGGCAGCTGAAACACCTACCCCAGCTGGCTGAACTGGTATTACGATATTGGGGGCTGGCTGCTTAGGACGTGAGGTGGCAAACCCCTCCGCAGTATCCCCCGGTCCGGGGAGATGTGATCTAGTCTCGACCATCCTGGAGACAGATCAAACAAGGAATCTATACTGAGATAGAAGCGATAAATCAAGGAAGGACAGTTAATTTCAAGGAAGACAAATCAGCAAGATGTATAGATGGCATGAATTGAAGCCGAGTTTTTCCTAACTGTGATTGAGTACCTCTCCGTTGAAGCCTATCACTCAATCCTAAAAACATGTCACGATCCGCACCCACTGTGAGGGTACGAGTACGTAACAGCGCCCAGCCTACGCCACAGTGTCGACGGTAGAATGCTGTTCTAAGTCTCTAACTAACCATCAACTCATGCAGTATATAATGTACTCATCATGATCAACTCCGAACGGAGGACATGTATAAGATATTGTAACTCAATTACAGCCTAAGCACGATAAGATAACACAGAATAAATAACTAAGAAATAGAAAGAAAACTACTATAATAATAACAAAATTTCAACAATCTCAAATACAACACAAGTCTCAAATCAAATACAACAAGACAAAATAAGAACTAATGCAAGTCTAAAACTGTATCCCGATCACTGCTAAGTGTCGGGACCAAATATGGCTAATCCTTCGTCCGGTCCATAATGAATAGGGCAAGTGTCCTCAGGGCAATCATCTGTAAAATTTCAATAGGTCCAGTCAGGACAGGAACGAGCACATCTCATCTAGAAAACCCAAGTAAATGACAAAGAACTATAAAGCAGTTATAAACAGTTGTATTGATGAACATGGCAGTTTATATTCAGGTGATGGTGTAAAGAGACAGATAAAGTACAAGGAAAGTAAGGTAACTAAAACAAGAGAAAAATCATGGCAATAAAGACTGTAAAATAGAACTAGCTGAACTAGAGTAACATGATAAGTCCAGACAGTAAATGTAGACAAGTGTAACTCCAAGGTAAGTCCAGTACAAGACGAATCTAATACAAGATGAATCCAGTACGAGATGATTCCAGTCATAGTGATCAATGATTCCAGGGTGAGTCCAGCCTATACTCTAACAGTATGTTTTAAAATACCGAGGTCGACATATAAACGGCTATAGGTAATCCGGCACATCACACACCTGGCCGGATGTGTGATGGCTATCATTCCAGTTTGATTCCAGCATGAGGGTGATTCCAGAATTGGGGTATGTCTACATGTCTTTCTCTAGTATTTCCCCTCCCAGCAAGTGAATCCAAAAAATCTGACACAAGATTCAAGATGAGTCCAGCCAGAACTTGATGATACCAGTAAATGATTCCAGTAATAGAGGCCAGATAATAAATGTGTGTCGCATACATGAATCCAGAAATATCCATACGTATTGTAACAGAGAATCACATACAACTAACTAGAACTGAAGTACAGTAATTGACAAATAAATCAGAGAATGTACTCGCCTGATACTCTGAAAAGAGTAGTATAATATCAGATGTCTGCACTAGAGTCACAATGTCCAAAATAGAGCAGTACAGGTTATAATGTGTTTAAAACAAGGTAAATGATGTTTACAATGCAATCTACATGACTTCTAGGTCAATCTAGGTCAAAGTCAACTCTGGTCAACTCTGGGTCAAACCAAGTCAATATCTAGCTAAATTGTCAAACCTTGGTCAACTAATCAACCTAACAGTCAAACTAGGTCAACTCTAGTCTAGTTAGGTCGAACAAGGTCAAACAAGGTTAAACTAGTCTAGGTCGGTCTAACCTAGGCTGAACAAGTCAATCTAGGTCTCTAACCAAAATACCATACAAGCCACATTAGTCTAGTACCATAGCCTAAACTATCCTCACATATAACAAAACCATATATGCATATATTATACAATCAATATATGTCATATTTATATATATACATATAAATATACATATAGGGTAGCTATATTGGTATAGGTACTAGATTAACATATACATATATACATGGATATAGATAAGGTATCACAATACTAAGTAATCCTAATCAAGCATTCATGTAAATATACACTATACATATATAGAGATTGAAAGAGGAAGAGTGAAAGTACGTGTATACATGCATATCATAGTGTGTGTGTACACATAATGGTGTAAGGGGGTGCATATGCATGTAGGTGTAGCGTGTCCAGATTGTAGTGTAGTGTATACAAATACAAATGTTCAGAACTTGTGTGTAATGTTCTGTTCAGTCATAGGTAAAATAGGTAAGGTTCAGTTTTAGGTAGATGTGAGTGAACATTCTCAGAACAGTGCATCAGTTATCCATTTCCATATTTAATAGTGTGCCATTGAATGTGTTAGCAATATGTTCTCATGTGATTCAATGTGTCAATCTCAGATACATGTGTGTGTGATCTTGTGATCATATTTCAGTGACAATGTATAGATAGGAGAGTGATAAGTTCTCAGAAATTCATAGTGTAGAGAGTGTCTTAAGTTAGCATAGTGTGTGGGTGAGGAAAGGGAATACATGGCTCTGTTATTTCAGTCATGCACATGAGCTATTTGAAATCCCACACCCAATATCAACTAAACATTCAACACCAATGTTCAACATCTCACAGCCTAAGCTACTGCTACTGGGAAATGACCCCTCCCTCCATGCTAAAATGGACTGGACCAATAATGAGGGGACTGAACTTAGGAAACTAATGGACTGGACTGAACATACATATACAATCTGGATACCTGGACCTGAATATATATATGAAACCTACATATGTACAAATAAATATAGACACACACATTCAGGGGCAGCCTTGTGTGCCATTGCCCTGCTATAGGCAGGGCTTATGCTAGCTGCTACTGCTAGTGCATCCACTGCAATGCATGTGCAGCCGGCCATGCCACATCTGATCATAAGCAAGGGCTAAATATTAATGAACTAAACTAATTCCATCATCTCCCAATCCATCCTAACTCAATCATCAACCTTTATCCTCAACTAAAATGACATTAACTATATATCATATATACATACTAACCTAGATGAAATATCTGAACAAGGATATGCAATGGTCAGAACAAAAATGGATGGGGACTGGACACCAAAGCCTCACTTATATATATATATATCACATATACCTATACAACCTTAAATCCCAAAACCAATTTGAAAACCCCATAATCCAGAGTCCTTAGTTAACATCAAATCTAACATACATAATGAACTGATCAATCCAACTTGCATCTTATGAAGCCAGCCATCATGTACATATAACATCATCAAATTAACCTAGTGTAACATTTAGTTGTATTTGGAAAATATGAATTAACCATTCGAAAAACCTGAATAACATACTGATACTGAACTAGTATCAGAACATATTCAAAAACCAATTCACATTCAAAAAACAATTAAAACTCCAAATAAATGGTTGATAAACGTGTGTGAACATAATATGGTGTTATACAGGTTATCACGTGTCCACGAAAGTGGACACGATGTGTCCAAAAGCAGAAAACCTAAGTATCAGAAAAGCAGTGCACCCAGGCCTCGTGCGTGCGTGTCGAGCCTTCATGGGCTCGATACAGAGCTCTAGGTGGGTCGAGCTCGTGCATATGGGTTTGCCCAGAGTAGGGCTACGTGCACAAGTGTCTGTATCGTGTCCACTCAAGCCGTGTCCAGAGAAAACAACGCATATCAGAGTCGATTTCTCGACTGATACTACGCAGTACAATTTCAATGCGCGTGTCTGTACTCCCTCGATACGACACGATTTCGTGTCAAACTCGAGGGGTGCACAGGCAGTTACTGCCTCCTTCCTCACGCCTAATGGCAGCTGCCCACGTGGCATGTGCAGCGAGCACGAAGGGTACGTGAGCATGGGACAGTGTACGTGTGTCGTGCAACGAGTTCGTATCCGATTTGGATACGAATACGGCTCGAAATGTGCACAGAGCTTGGGATTCATGAATCACACATATAGGGCTAGAAATCTGTTCAAATAGAATTTTAAAATAAGAAGATTTTATTCATTCAAGCATTTCATCAAACACATGCACTCTAACATTAATACGTGTCCGATACGGACACCAAACGGACACGAAATCCACCCAAATTCTAGGGACAGCTAGGGGACAACTAGATCTATCCCTAAATGAAAATAAAACAAAATATTAGAATAATTAGAGGTGTTTTACCTATAGGTACAAATAGCAAAAAAAAGATCCAAATGGGGGGTTCCTCCTTGCTCCCAATGCTCCAAATTGCACAAAAATTGAGATTAATCTCCACAATTAGAAAATAGGAGAGTATTAGGCTCTAATGCAAGAAACTAGAGTGGAAAAGGATTTAAAATGAATAATCTATGGGTTGGGAAAGAATGGACAAACCTTTCTTTTCTCTATGTGCTCCTTCAATATAAAAGAGGCAACAACTAATTACGAGAATATTTATAGGGAAGGGATGACCTAGTGGCTGGTCATAAAGTGAAAATTAGGGTTAGGGTTTAGTCTAATGGGCTATGGGCCTAGTTGCACTAGTCATGGAACCAATTTCTAAGTCTCAAGCCTATGGACCAAATCACCAATCCTCCTATTTCAAACTTGATCCTAAGTGACCTAAGTTGAGTTGACTTAAGTTAGACCAGGGTCCATACCATGTTAACTAGGTTACCAAGTCAAGGTCAAAGTCTAGGACAGTCTCTTAAGTCACAGCTAGCAAAAGTCAAAATTAACAATCACCAATGCAATAAATCATAAAATAATTCAAATAGGCCAAATGACCAAAATACCCTCATGCTCAAAAGTAAAAATAAATTATCCTAATAACATGGTCAGGCTCTAGGTTAGGCAGTCTCTCGGGTTACACTAACAAAGCATCAAAATTACAAGCCATAACTTAAAACAGTTTTTAATTGATTTAAAAATTACCAAAAATCATATCATGATTTAAATAGCAATAAAAATGATTATAAATGCAAAATTTCAAAAATACTCTCATTTCAGAAACTATGTGTTACATTAGCTTCTAAAGGTAGTAGATCGACCAGCTTTCATATATTATTTAAAGTTATAAAGTCAAACTCGTCATTGACCGCCACTTTCTAGAAAATAACATCTTTGGTCTTTATTGTCTCTTATAGGTAAACAGATCAAATTCCACATTATAGGTAATAAAGTCATCCCTAAAATCTTTCGACTTCCTCACTCGCTTTGCTGCATCTTTTTTGGAAGTACTTGCTTCTTCGGTACTAACAATATTTTTTAGAACATCCGCAAGAACAATGTTCTTGTCCCTAGCAAACTTAGCTTCAAAGAACTCAACCCCGTGATATTCAATGTTATGATTGGTTTCAGTATCAAGGATCCTCCGAGCATCACTCTTATCAGGATAGCCTACAAAATGGTCTTCGTGGTCCTCGTCCCTAGCTTCTGAATTTTGATGTTCGAAAGCTTCATGTATGCCAAACACTCCTATATTTGAATGAAATTCAAGTTGGGTCTGACCTTGAACCAGAGTTAATGAGAAGTAATGCCATATGTCGTGAACGACACTCTATTCATAATGAATGTAGCCATAAGCACAGCGTCTCCCCAGTAGAATTTTGGAAGTATTGTCGCCAAGAGTGTAGAATTCATCATCTATGTCTATATCTTGTTCTTCCTTTCAACAACTACATTAGATTGGAGAGAATACGGAGCGATCATTTTATTGACAATTTCATATTCTTTGAAGAATGATGTGAATTCCAAAGAACGATACTCTCTTCCTCGATCACTTCTAAGTCTTTTTTGTTGTTGAACGGTTTGACGTTCAGGTTGAGCCTTGAAGTCCTTGAACTTCTCGAATGCTTCATCTTTCGATTTGAGAATATATACAAATTTGTACTTTAAGAAATCGTCGATGAAAGTAACAAAATATTTTATCTCGACTTTCGTGGAGAATTTCTTGAAGTCACAGATATAGGAGTATACCAACTCCAGAAGACACTACAAAAATTTGTCAGATTAGCGACGTTCCAAAACGTCGCTAAACTCGGCCAAAACGTCGCTAAACTAAATTAGCGACATTTCCAGTGACGTTTACTAAACGACGGAAAAAAGTGTGTCGCTAATCGAGAAAACGTCGCAAAATGTCGCTAGGGCGACGTTATTTAGCGACGTTTATAACGTCGCTCATTTGCGACATTATTTGCGACGTCCGCAAGTGGTCGTCGATTAGCGACACATATATTAGCGACGTTCTTGCGACGATGTGATTGTCTTCAACATCAACAATTTAGCGACGTTCGTAGCGACGCTTATATTCGTCGCTAAACGTTTAGCGACGAATATAAGCGTCGCTACGAACGTCGCTAAATTGGAAAAAAATAATTAAAAAAAGAATCCAGAATGTAAATGTACAATCCAAAATACAGAATCCAATCCAATCCAAAATACAGAATCTAATCCCTGGGTTCGCCGACCCCTTCGGTGGAACACTCAACACCGATACGCACAATATAATCCAGAATAGACCAAAAATAATTGGTCGTCTCCTCAAGCATCTTGGAACATCATAATATGCATCACACATCACACAAACAAATATACATCACAATATGCATCACACATCACACAAACAAATATACTTCACAAAAAAACAAATATCCATCACAATATCTAAAGGAGATATATCTATCAAAACAAATATCCATCACAAATATCCATTAAAACAAATATCCATCAAAACAAATATCTACTGTCGTCTATGCTGGGGCAGATAGAACTCCCTCAGCCAGCGTGCATAAGTAGGATGTGCGGTAGCCAGATCAATATCCAGAGGGGATGGATGACTGGAACTCCCGGTGGAACTGCCCTGTGGTCCCACCTCCTCCTTTACAGCTCCCTCGGCATTAGGAATTACTTCTGGAGCAGCTCTCTCGGTGGAACTGCCCTCTGGAGCTGGAGCCACCTCCTCTTTCACAGCCATCTGTGCCTCCCTCAAGCGAGATCCTCGGGTCTTAAGTGCCATCTGTGAGAACGGGTGCCATCTCGTTTGAGTACATTTTCGAAAGCAGATAAAATACATAAAATTTGATTTTTCTCCAAGTGTGAGAACGGATGGCTCAGAACACAACCCAAAATTTATTCTAGCATACATTAGTATGAATCATCTATATTATGTACATATGGTGTAGTATTATCGAATCTAGTATCTAAAGGATATAACATAATCAAGATGAACTCACATAATGTAATACTAAAACATGATCTACTACTATATAAGATATAGTGATAGGTTGTCGTATCATCATCGCCGAGGGATGAGGGTCGAAGGATAGTCAACTTTATCTACGGCTACATAGTTTCTGCTCGCCAGTCGAATGGTTGCAGGGACTATGTCCTGATCACCATATCGTACTGTAGATTTATGCAAATGGAGCTGGAGCCAAAATACAGAATCCAAAATACAAAATACAAAATACAGAATCCAATCCCTGGGTTCGCTGAAAATACAAAAACAAAGATTGACACACAGTACTAATTCATATGTGTTTTAAGTGTGAGAACGGATGGCTCAGAACACAACCCAAAATTTATTCTAGCATACATTAGTGTGAATCATCTATGTTCTGTACATATGGTGTAGTATACGTTCTTCTCGAATCTAGTATCTAGTATCTGAAGAATGTAACAGAATCAAGATGAACTCATATAATGTAATACTAAAATATCATCTACTACTATATAAGATATAGTGATAGGTTGTCGTATCATCATTGCCGAGAGATGAGGGTTGGAAGACAGTCAACTTCATCTACGGCTACATAGTTACATGAGCTAGTCGTCGCGAAATATCGCTATGACGTCGCTAATAGCGACTCATTTAGCGATGTTAGTATGAACGTCGCTAAATTCTAATTATATTCCCCCCACCAATTCATTTTCCCCCTTTTTACTCTCTCACTCTCTCTCCTCCCCGCCTCCGACGCTCTCACTCTCTCCGGCGCTCTCACAGTACTAATTCATATATGTTTTAAGTGTGAGAACGGATGGCTCAGAACGCAACCCAAAATTCATTCTAGCATACATTAGTGTGGATCATTATGTTTCGTACATACGGTGTAGTATATGTTCTTATCGTATCTAGTATCTGAAGAATGTAACAGAATCAAGATGAACTTACATAATGTAATACTAAGACATCATCTACTACTATATAAGATATAGTGATAGGTTGTCATATCATCATTGCCGAGAGATGAGGGTCGAAGGACAGTCAACTTTATCTATGGCTACATAGTTTCTGCCTTGCCAGTCGAATGGCTGCATAGACTATGTCCTGATCACCATATCGTACCGTAGATTTATGCAAATGGAGTTAGAGCTGGAGCCAAAATACAGAATCCAAAATACAAAATACAGAATCCAATCCCTGGGTTCGCCGAAAATACAAAAATAAAGATTGACACACAATACTAATTCATATGTGTTTTAAGTTGAGAACGGATTGCTCAGAACACAACCCAAAATTTATTCTAGCATACATTAGTGTGAATCATCCATGTTCTGTACATATGGTGTAGTATACGTTCTTATCGAATCTAGTATCTAGTATCTGATGAATGTAACAGAATTAAGATGAACTCACATAATATAATACTAAAACATCATCTACTACTATATAAGATATAGTGATAGGTTATCGTATCATCATTGTCGAGGGATGAGGGTCAAAGGACAGTGAACTTTATATACGACTACATAGTTTCTGCCTCGCCAGTCGAATGGCTGCAGGGACTATGTCCTGATCACCATGTCGTAGTCCAATACAATCCAGAGATTGACACAGTACTAATTCATATATGTAGTCCAATACAAATAGTCTAATACAAAAATAACCCAATACAAATAGTCCAATACAAATAAGTACTAATAGCTAATGAAAACCACGCAGCTCACACAAACGCTTAGTGATACGATCACGCAACCACCTCGAATAAGTAGGATCGACAGTGGCAGGAGAAAGTGCTGGATGAATAGAACTCCCGGTCTCACTAGCTACCAGTGCTGGATGAATAGAACTCCCGATCTTACTAGCTACTGTAGGACCGATTGTAGGAACGAGTTGTAAAGCACAATACTCTAGAGGGGGGTGAATAGAGTAGGCAGCGAAAATTAACTATTTAAAAAATATTAGTAACAAGATCACAGATATGTAAATGAAAAGTAGAGAGTAGAGAGCAAATACAAACACAAGGATGTATACTGGTTTTTCTCTTGTGAGGACTAGTCCAGTCGGAAGAACTCTAGCTTCCAGTTGAATCCACTATGGAAAATCATCACATGTTTTCATCCGAAGTTCTTGCAACTTCTACAACGCGAGCTTTGATCCGAAGTATTCGACCAACTTCAATTGTGAAGAGCCTTTCTTCAATCAAGCCTCTGATTACAATCACTTTAAAACTTCTAGACCGTACCGCACAGGCAAATTGACTAGAGGATTGTAACTGGCTTGGAATTTGAAAATGAAAGCTCAGAATACTTTGGAAGAAGTAGTAGGCTTATAGAGAAGAAATAGAAAGTGAATTGGTGTTTGATTGGATTGAAATGATCGAAATCCTTCTCTATTTATAGTTTTTCCAAAGGCAGAATTCTGACAGAATTCTGACAGAACTCTATGAGAAAATCTCGTTGGGATCCGTAACTGTAGGAAGACCAAGTTCAAAAAGCAACGTTCACTAACCGAACTCTGGCCGAACTCGGGCCGAATTCTCCTGGAGTTCTGTCAGGGTTTTTGCAAATTAGTTTTTGGGCTTTCTGAAAAGTCAGG
Source organism: Iris pallida (assembly GCA_029216955.1). Lineage (NCBI taxonomy): Eukaryota > Viridiplantae > Streptophyta > Magnoliopsida > Asparagales > Iridaceae > Iris > Iris pallida. The sequence continues at coordinate 22,712,279 of JANAVB010034617.1, forward strand.
CAGTTAGGAAGTAGTTTGGACTTTTGTAAGTGGGCTTGTTTTCAAAATGAAAGGGTATTTTGAATACGTTTCTTGGATAGCCTATTGGCCAGTACGATGCAGTGTACCTCGTATTCCTAGACTCAATAAATATAAAAAATTACATAGATAAAATAGAAAAACCAAGAGCCCTTTGATGACGCCTTTCTTCAAATATTTAAGCAGACTTGAAGATGCCTTTTTCACTGACGACAATCGTCCAAAGATAAACAGATTTGGAAATCTGAATACCTTTCGAGGAACCCCCGATGCGAGGCCCCGGATAGGTCGTTAGGCGGTTCAGAGAAATCTTCTTGTATGATGCCGTCTTTGGCCCATCAATAATTCTCCATTACATATGTCCTGGTTTGATTATGTTTGATCATACTTACAGCATGTCTGAAAGTACATGTTAGACAAATAGAACAATATGATACAAGCATAGCAATATGATATAGAACATTTAGGACAATGCTAATATTAGGATAATGCTAAGTTTAAGTAGCAACATGATAATGATTACATGAATATTAGTGACCTCGATATATTAAACTTAATTGATTAGCCATATTCAAAAATATGATATAATTATTGGGCTAACAGCTACCGATGCCACTTCCTCCTTAACAGTAGGAGGAGCCACCTCAACATTCACTATTTCCCTCAAACGATGTGTCGCTCCTCGGGTCATGGGTGCCATCTGGTAAGATCGTTATTCAAAAATAATATAATTGTAACATAAGCAAGCTAACTAAAGGAACCATCATGTAATTTGAGTACATTTTCGAAAGCAGATAAAGTACACAAAATTCAATTTTTTGCCAAGTGTGAGAACGGATGGCTCAGAACACAATCCAAAATTCATTCTAGCATACATTAGTGTGAATCATCTATGTTCTGTACATATGGTGTAGTATATGTTCTTATCGTATCTAGTATCTGAAGAATGTAACAGAATCAAGATGAACTCACATAATGTAATACTAAGACATCATCTACTACTATATAAGATATAGTGATAGGTTGTCATATCATCATTGCCGAGGAATGAGGGTCGGAGGACAGTCAACTTTATTTATGGCTACATAGTTTTTTCTTGCCAGTCGAATGGCTGCAGGGACTATGTCCTGATCACCATATCGTACCATAGTTTTTGCCTGGCCAGTCGAATGGCTGCAGGGACTATATGTCCCGATCACCATGTTACCAATTAAACAACCAACAAAACTACTTGTTACAAATATCGGCACTATCGGTGCGTTCGAATCAGAGTATCACATTTTTCGGTGTTGTAAAACAAATAATTATTACTAAATTATCAGATTTTTCGGCACTATCGGTGCCCCTGACCAAGCCCCCTCTCCCCCCTAACTACTCCTAACACGAAACCTAACCCTCCCCTCCCCCTGCTCTCTTCCCCCAATCGCCCTCACCCCCTGCTCCCCTCTTCCAGCCGCCCACACATACCTACCCCTAACCCAAACCCTAACCCTAGCTCCCCTCCCCCAGCCGCCCTCGTCCCCCTGCCCCACCCCCCCCGCCACCCCCCACTCACCCTCGAACCACCCGCATCCCCCCTGCCCCTCCCTCCGAGCCACGTGCACCCCCCAACCACCAACAACCAAAACAGCCGAAGAGAGAGAGAGAGAGAGAGAAAGAGAAAGAGAGAGAGAGAGAGAGAGAGAGAGAGGGAAGGAGAGAGTACCACGTACCAGAGAGGGAGGAGAGTCGCCGGAGAGAGTGAGAGTCGCCGGAGAGAGTGAGAGCACCGGAGGGGGGAGAAGAGAGAGTGAGAGAGTAAAATGGGAGAAAATGAACCCTAACCCTAGCTCCCCTCCCCCAGCCGCCCTCGTCCCCCCTGTCCCATTCCACCAGCCACCCCCCACTCACCCCCCAACCACCCGCATCCCCCCCTGCACCTTATCCCGAGCCACCCGTACCCCCCAACCACCAATAACCAAAACAGCCGGAGAGAGAGAGAGAGAGAGGGGGAGAGGGGAAGAGTCACGTACCGAAGAGGGAGGAGAGTCGCCGGAGAGAGTGAGAGTCGCCGGAGAGAGTGAGAGCGCCGGAGAGAGTGAGAGCGCCGGAGGGGGGAGGAGAGAGAGTGAGAGAGTAAAATAGGAGAAATAAATCGTTGGGGGATATAATTAGAATTTAGCGACGCTAATACTACCGTCGCTAAATTAGTCGCTATTAGCGACGTCAAAGCGACGTCTTGCGACGACTAGCTCATGTAATTAATATACGTCGTTGTTACGTCGCTTAGGTCATCGCTTGTAGCGACTATTAGCGACGTTTAGACAAAACGTCGCTAATGAACACAATTTAGCGACGTTAATCGAATGTCGCTAAATTTATGTCGTCAATTGAGCAGATTTTAGCAGTGAGATCTGTGTTCTTGGTCACTCTTTTGAACGAATTCCTGGCAATTTTTGTCTACGCACAAACTTCACATTTCTCCAACTCTTTACCCCCACATTTGGTGATAAGGCCTAAACTAGACATCTTATTAATTCTCTTACAATGCATATGTCCTAGTCTATTATGCCATAACTCAAGAGAATAACCAAAAGAAGCAACTATATTAATACTTTTAAAAGTTACAAGTTGCTTAGACATTCCTTTAGTACAAAAGGCTTTGACGAAGTAAGCTCCTTTGTAGGACATCATCATTTGACCAACATTAATGTCCATCCTCACGCCCGCCTTGCACAATAGACTCTCTAAGATCAGGTTCTTGGCAATCATCGGTACATGCATCACGTTTCTAGTATATGTGACTTTTTCGAAGTCAGCTTCAGCACCACTGTTTCGATCCCCTGAACTTCAGCTTGAGTCTTGTTCACCATAGAAACCTTCTCATAAGTAGGCTCGTATTTGGTGAACAATTTCTTCCTCTAGCATACGTGACAAGATGGACCAGTGTCCACCCACCAGTCAGCATCCCCTCCATATGGTTCAACCTGCACAATAATAGCAATCAGGTTAAGCTCATATTGCTTTTTTGGCTTGGGCTTGGACCTACCGTCCTTCTTGTAATGATCATTCTTGCCACAGTCATAGCAAGTCACATCTGGCTTGGGCTTGAAAGGAGCAGATTTAACCATCAACTGGTTAACATCATTATTTTTGTTCTTCAATGGAGCTTTTATGCATCCCTTTGTGATCACCAAACTGTACCATGTTAGCCTTGGCCAACTGCTTGGTCAAGGAGTCCATCTTCTGCTATCCTCTGGCTTCATCTTCAATATGAATTTAATGTAGGAGATTTTTGAGCTAGATTTCCATCTTCTTGTGGTACATGTCAGTCTTGAAAGTGATCCAGCATGGAGGAAGTTTGGTGACTATCACACCCACCATGAACTTGTCTTCTTATGTCATGCCCTCTTCCTCGAGCTTCATGTGCAATTTCAAAAGTTCTTTAACTTGTGGCATCATCGTCTTTCAATCTTCAAATTGCATGGTAAAAAACTTTTCAACGAGATAAAGTTTAGACATCTTCTTGTCAATCTTGTAGTGCTTATCAAGAGATTCTTATACATCTCTTGCATTCTCCTTCTTGTTGAAGGACTCCGCCATCTAGTCGTCTATGACATTCGAAACCAACAACCTGTAGAGGTCATTATTTTTCTTGCACTTGGCATGCTCGATCGTAGCAACACCGATAGCAAGTTCACCTTCATCTTTGGGAATGATAGGTTCTGGATCGGTCAACACTGCCAACATTGACAAGTTGAAGATTCAAGAAAATATTCCTCTTCAAAATGTAGTGTTCACCATCAAACTTCTCAAGTTTGTGAAAACTTGTATCGAGAAGGTTTGAAAGGTTGGACTCCCATCTTTTTTTGTGATCTTGCTTTCAGATTGCTGATCCCGAAGAAAAATATAAAGATCCACTACACCAAAATGGACGATTTGCAACAGTTAGAGTTGTCCAACAACGACGGATTAAAGATGTGGTTGTAGTTTTGACGGACTAAAATAGTCATTTAACACCAAATCTATTTTTATCATAATAATGTATTTGTAATGACGGATGAAAACCGTCATTTAACATTAGAATTGTGTTGAAAAAATTTGCTGTGAAAATTTTAGATCCCTAATTTTTGCCAAAACCCGCGAAACCTCCCTCCCAAACGCGAAGCCTTTTTCTTAAAAACTCCTCTCTCCCCGATCAAACAATAAACCTGCTCACTTTTTTACTCCCTCTCCCTCGATCTGGCGCTCATTTTTCCCTTTCACCAAAAATTTCCCTCCCCCTTCCTATCAAACCCTCCTATTCTTCTTCTCCTTTCACCAAAAATATATATTCTCATCCGATCTCTTCCCTCCTCTACTCTTCTTGTCCTTATTCAACCTCATCTTCAGCCACCGCCCTCCTTATCGCCATCGCCCTCTCCGTCTCCAACTCTATCCCCAGCCAAAAATCAAGCCCTACGGAATCGCCAAGTCCATCGACTGCTTTTGCCCCTGCCAAACGACCTTGTCGTCGAGGACCTATCACCAGCGGTGCCTCCGTGATCGAGACCGCCGCTGTGCAGCGAGGGGGTAAAAGTGGTCATCGACATGGTCGTCATCATCGACCGCAAGCAGAAGGTAGGGAAAATCTCGAAAGGAATGTAATCAGGCTGACGATGCTCTTCATACTGACGCAGATGGTAGAGGTGCTTGTGGTAAAGGGGAAGCTGGATGAGGGGACAATGGGGGAGGTGAGGGAGTTTTCAGACATGAATAGGAAGGTCACCGTGCTTGCATCGGCAATAACGTCCCCTATGGCTAGGGTTATTTTATATAAATGCACAGTCTGCATCCCTGATGGATTTTCTCTTCTGTCTTCATCCCTAGTAGATTACGGTATGTTCATGTTACAATTTAGAACAAATAATATGTCCATTCTGTTATAGTGATGGCTATATGTTATTTTTGAGCAGAAGCTGCTCGATGAAATGTCCAATACGGCATCATTGCATGCCAATTGGACTATGAGATCTAGAAGCACAAATAACTTAGGCTTCTCATTTGCTATAACATAATGAATGGTGCGTAGGTTGGGCTCCATGGCCCGGTCGTGGTCGCCTAAGAAGATGGGGGAGTTGGTTATGAGGGGGCGATGGGAGTCGGTGAAGCCTTAGTGTTTGAGGAAACATCGGAATGAATCCGGCTTGGAAGGGTTGTCTGTACAAAATGCAGAGAAGAGTCGTCTCTCTAGTGTGTTTGTCTTTAGCAGTTCTCTTTATCATGATTAGTGGTGATCCAACTAAAGTTTATATATACCAGTTTGGTTTAGATTTGATATTTTGGATCTTTAATATCTATATTATGAATTTGATATGAACTTACGATGTTTTTGTGTGGATTAAGGACCTTATGATGTTGAAGAGATTGTGGTGTTGAGGAGATAAAAAGGAAAGAGTGTGGATGACATTCAGCATGCTGATGGTTGTTTTATCGGTCTCGGCTGCAGCCTGCATCGGGGTATCAGGCGGCATAGGTATATACAACCAACTAGATGTTTGAATTTAGAACACTTTACTATTTTATTTATGTTATAGTTGTTATCCAAATGGTTCCTTTTATTAGTGTTCTTGATCCCCTTTCCTATTTACTTCTTTCTCAATTATCCATGAATTGTTCTATGTGGGTTCTAGTAAAGAAGAGGAAAAGAAGAAATTTTACTATGTGTGAACTACAACCTACGGGTATGATATCCGAGGAAGTCTCTTACCAAGTTAAAGGTATCAGTTGTTAGTTGTATGTTCTTTTTATTGGAAATTTATTGGCCTAGAAAGCTTTATATTATTTACTATTATTATTTAATTTGAATAAAATACCAACGACATGCATTGTCTTGTTTTACAGGATTACACGGGGTTCTATGGGTGTTGCCAGATTCTTGCTTAGACGTCCTCAAAAAGGCTATGTAAGTTGGTAGCATAAAATGATGCTTAAGCTAATTTTCTAATTTTCTATTAAGTTTGGGGCATCTATTGAAAATTGTTTCTAAAAGATTTGCGATCTTTCAACTATTACTAGATTTATGTTGCATGGCCTTCTCAATACCTATCGCTGACCACTGTCATTTCTAACTTGGACTTCCATTCCATATTGTGTCAATATCTACTACGTGGACATTTGTTCTCTTTTTAACAACTTGTTAAGTACTTTGGTCTTTTTTTTATTGGAGTACTATTGTTATCCTTGCTCCCTGGAGGAAACAGGGAAGTTGTATGCATGTTATATCTGCACCTTGTATATCATACTTTCTTTTACTCTATTGGAATCTTATGAGTGTCTCATTCTAGTTGAGTCATTTCCAATGGTGTTGTGCCTTTCTTTTCTTTTCTCTTGGTTATTCTGTTGAGATTTTGATCCTGGTAGGTCTTTTTTTATGTGTTCCCTTCCGTTCAGTGACTTTGCTTTCGTTTTGAGCTCATTTTTTTTGTTTAACTCCTTTTGCATTTTAATCTGGATTACCCTATGGCTGTAGGTAGCTATGGCTTTGCATCTCACAGACTCAGACTTTGTTAATTTGTTGAACTAATTGGGTTGTCGATGGTTCCAACTTATTGGTATCGTATTCAAATAGTGTACCACTCTTTTTCTAGATTGATTTGACCTATATACATATATAGCCTCACATGGATACACACTGGTGGTCTATTTATTTGTTTGTTAGCTTACACCCGTATACCTACACATGTCCTTAACTCTGTTTGCTACCAACCGTACTGTGCTAAGTAACTAGGACATACAACTCTAGTTTTCCCCCATGGCAAGTTTACTATGGAGTCAAGATGTCAAGGGTCAAACTGCTATAAATGGGAATGTCATTAGTGTTGCCTACTGCCTAGGTGCAATCCTGATGTACAACAGAGTACACCAGGCACTCAATCCCCTGGTGATAAATTCATATGTTATTAGAGCAAGGCTCGGGTTTTCCCTTGTTGCATCATGTCTGTACATTCCATATTTGGTACTACCTGTTACACTGTGGGTAATTAGATACATTTGCGTGTAGTCCTGATGTAGAGTATATCTGGTACCAAATGCAACTGGGCAGGTGAAATTGATACCAAGGAAGTTAACACAAAGTGAACATTAATGCAGGTGGCAACTGACCAATCAGCATGTCTGATATAAGTCAAAATTTGTATTTACTAAGGATCAGTCATACGCACCACCACCTCAACCCTATCATCCTACATCTAATATCAATTCGAGCCCTCATCCATGTTGTAGTCTACTGCTCTCTGTGTTCCTGTACCTGGTTTCATTTCTTAGCTTGCCATCTATATCCTTGAAATCTACATTTAAACCCAAGGATCTATTTGTATAGTCCACTGAATTCCTACCTATTATTTGCACACCTGGGTTGTTGGCCTGCCCTACGCGCACACTCCTGGGTATAAACGAATTCCAGGTTTGTACACATCTCTAACTGGGACACAGGAAAACTCAAAGCACTTTAAATACCAATACATTGAGCACTGCAAATTGTGACTAAGGAAAGGAACAATTCATCAAATAGATATTGCTACAAGCCCATGGAAAGAATATTATGGAAGCAACATTCTTCCTGGTGCATAGTAGAATATTGCAAAGTATTCATTCCTTGAAAGAGTAAGCAACAAGAGGAAACTGATTGGATGCATTAGATATATATCATTTTGTTAAAGCAGTTTGCTCAATAATAATATAAGAGTCTTTCTCCTATGCATTTTCCCAATCAGGTAATTGCGAGACCAAATGCTGGAAGTCATGCTTCACAGAAAGCACATAGGAAAAACCTCAACAGCTGATCAAATAGTGAGTAGGTAGTAAAAGCAATGAAGCATGAACAATGGTTAGGAACAATGACTGCCCGTGTTGGCAAAATGAAGAATAAAACCAATGGCATGAATAGACTCCCCCTACGGTCATCATTTATGGTAACAACTCGAGAGTCTAAGAGACTAAGATAACTTCCTAGGTGATCGATATGCTACAATCAAGTTGATCGGTAACTAGGAGATCGGAATCCTCATGATTGTAAATAAAACCTTGTTGGGGGATATCGGATATCAACCCCATACCGGTTGGGGGATCCCATATTGGAAAGCAGATACAGGACGATATATTGGACATATCAGAAGATGTAGACCCCATGGAGATATAAAATAATAATTCATATCATATATGAGATATATAACAAAATTAAAAACATTAATAATATATCTAATAATTATCCTTAAACAATTATAATAATAGAGCAATGTAAAAGTCAAAAGTCAATTATTTTAACAAAGGAGAAGAGAAGAGAGAAGGTAAGTGCTGCAACCGACTCGTTGGAGAGCAAAATACTGCTTCTCTTTTCTCTCTTGCTAGAGAGAAACACCTTTGTAGTTAGATTGTTTATAGAGGGTTTAATGGAAGGTCAGCCAATATATGCATTGATATGTGTTACAAAAGATTTATGGATGATTAATAGGCCAAGTAATATATCGCATAATTTGTTACCAAGTGGCCGATTAATCAAAAAACTCCATTGGCCATGTAACTGTGATTAATCACAGAAGTAACGGCTATTAATATGTATCCAACCATAGATCGTGTGCATAATCAAAATTACTTAATATAACATTGCTTGATATGCTTGGCATACCCCGTATATTGGCATGTAGTCGCGTTTGTATGGTTCAATTACCGTTTTCTGATCAGTTTTCTGTCTTCAAGTGCTGACCACTTGGACCAGACATTATATATATATATATATATATATATATATATATATATATATATATATATATATATATATATATATAAAATATATATATATATATTTATTTATATATATATAATATATATATATATATATATATATATATATATATATTCCAACCTTACCCGTCCCGTGGAATTTTAGCAATTGTTGTATTGATGTACTAGCTACGTACTACCAGTACTTGTTGTGGTTGGTACCTTTGCTTCGTAGCTTAGAAGCAAACACTCAGAATTGAAGTATAATTATGTTGTAAACTTACCAACCCTAGTGAATGATTTTTTCTGCAGAGTCCTTTATTTTATGTACTCTTTTATAAGTTATAACCTTGCTGTTAACATAGTTGTATATGCTACTCTTCCTAAGTTATTCTGTGTTTATCAGGAGGCCTTCAGCTCAATATATACTGGAATCACAGTACTTTCCTCCAACTGTTCGATCTGCATACTTGTTTCTTGCGCCGCTTCAAATTTTGGCTAAAACTGGTTCTCGCCTTCAGTATGCTGCTAACTTTGCAAGTGAAGGAGCACTGAAAGCAATGGGAGCATATGCTGCAGAAATGTGTACCCTTTATTGCCTGCCTTTTATAATGTCACCTTTGTCAGATGTTGAAACTGAGTCAGCTTTATGCCTCCTGAAAGAATTTTTGAAGTACTTGAACCCTCACGCAGTAAAAGCATTACTCTTGCCCGTGATACAGAAGATTTTACAGGCTGGTTATGAAAAACCTGTAGGAAATTAGATGCAGATTCTTTTGCATGTTTTATGCATCTGTGGCATGTTTTTTTTTTCCTTTCCTTTGCTCACCTGTCTTTTCTTTCGTTATCACAGGCATCAGACTATTCACATTTGAAGGTCTCTCTTCTCCAAGACTCGTTTGTGCGTGACATCTGGACACGAGTGGGTAAACAAGCATATCTAGAGAAGGTTCATCCGTTGGTGATCTCAAATTTGTTTAATTCACCAAACAAGGCCTCTGCTTCTGCGGCTTCAGTAGTGCTGATTGGTTCCAGTGAAGAGCTAGGCATTCCCATTACAGTTCAACAGGTAACTTTATGTTACATGTTCTCTTGTGACTGATTTGTTGGATATCAGGTATATTAAGTAGCTTTATCTGATTATTAACCTCCTCTTATGCCCCAGACAGTCTTGCCAATAATCCATTCATTTGGGAAAGGAGTCTGTGCTGACGGAATTGATGCTCTGGTTAGAATTGGTATTCAATTTATTGGTTTGTCAGTAATTCTGTTATGTCCAGAACCCTTTGGTAAAGATAGTTTGACTTGGGATTACCTATGGATCTATTTGATTACCATGTGCACTTCTTGGTGAAAAGTTTGTTGTCAGACAAATTCTGCCCTTACTAAGGAATGCTATTCTCTCTTGTATCGATGCTTCCCACATGAATAAGCCGGAGCCCCTGCATAGCTGGATCTCTTTGGCTTTAATTGATAGTTTTTCTACCTTGGCTGGTCTAGTGTCAGTCTTGCCTGTTGACGTTGTCCTCAAGGAGCTAATTCAGGTAAATATGGTCTTTTTTCTTTCATCTTCCTTCCAGCACAGTAGATACTCCAAAACTTCATATATTTTGTTAGTGTTTTTGCCTTTGGACTAGAAAAGATAGTCCCACATCGGCTACACCAAATGGTGAGTATCTCAATATAATGCATTGCTTGTGTTGAGGTGTGCACATGAGGTGTAGTGGGGCACAAGTTTGTGCCATGTGGAAGTATTTTCCTAGAAGGAAAAAGGATTAAATCCAACAAGGATGCAAGTTAATTTTTGTTGTGCGGACTCGGACTCGGACGCGGACTCCAAGATGTCTCGTGCATGCACGGGAGGGTTCGGGGGGTAGGCGTGGACTGGCACACTTCTATGCTGATTGTGGGATGATCTAAAATATCAAACTCTATTTTTGAGTATTGGTATTTTAGTCCCACATCGGATAGGAGAAGAGGTGAAGTCTCAACTCCACTCTATAAATAGAGCCCCTTGGCCTCCTTTGAAAAAAGTACCAAGAAGAGAGTTGAGGGAGTCTGTTAAGTCCAGGAAGCCCGTTCAAGTCTCAAATATTGACTTACGAGCGTTCCAGAAGTTCTCCTGAACTTGCTGGTTCCTGGGAGCTTATCCGTACTGCGGGTATAGCTTTGAGCGCCGGTGTTCAACACCCCAGCGAGATCCGCTCTTCTTCTTCCTTCCTCTTTCTGTTGCCTTCGAGAATCTGAGACTCAACTGTTGTTGATCATCTCTTGTTGCCTTCGAGAAACCGCTATTGCAAACGCGATTCGATTTTTTTTTTAATCGTTTAGGCTACGCAATCAGCATTATTTGCATCTCTTTTTTTAGGGATTGCAACCGCATTATTTGCATCTCTTTTTTAGGGATTGCAACTGCATTCTTTGCATCTCTTCTTAGGGATAGCAACTGAGTTTTTCCATCGATTGTTTGCAAATAGACTAACAATCTCAAAGCTATACGATTCGATAGAAAACACTCGTGCTTCGCTTGTCGATACCGGCTTTAACAAGTTGGAGAAATTCGACGGCGAACACTTCCAGATCTGGAAGCGAAAGGTGACTCTGAACCTTCAACTCGTGGATGTTGATCACGTGTTGGATGAGGAAGAACCAATCGTTCCAGCAACAGGATCTGCTGCTGTTCTGGCCGCTGCTACGAGCAAGCAGACGAAGTGGAAAAAGGATAACAGCATATGCAGGCTGCTGATCCTGAATTCCATGGAAGACTCTCTGGCCGAGTCCTACACAAAGAGGACTTCTGCCAAAGAGATCTGGGAGTCCGTGGGGAAGCTGTATGACGACGACGAGGCCCGGTCGAAGATGTTCATGGTTGAAAAATACCACAAATGGGTCTTTGAAGACGAGAAGACCATGCTGCCCCAAGTGAAAGAGTTCCTGAAGCTGCGCCAGAAACTGGAGGACGATAGCATGCCCCTCGTCGACAAGTTCATCGTTGGAGGGATCGTGGCAAAACTTCCTCCAGGATGGAGCAACATCTATGCAAGGATGCATAGGAAGAAGATGGAGATTAGCCTGGATAATCTCCTCAGCGAGATTCATGTTGAGGACGAGATGCGCTCTCAACAGAAGTTGGACACCCTGTCCAAGCAACTAGCAACGGCGAATCTGGTTCAAGCCACCAGAGAGAACAAAGGGAAGCAGGCGGCTTCTCACCACAAGAAGAAGGACTTCTCGAATCTGAAAGTGAAGGGTCCAGGATTCAAGCAACAGAAGTCCAAGTCCCATGTGACTTGCTTCAACTGTGGCAAGAAGGGTCACTATAAAAGTGAATGCAAGTCCAAGCCCAAAGAGCAAGGTGAGCCTAACAAGGTTTCTTTGGTTACTAATCAGGTTGCCATGATAGCACAGGTTGCAACTGTGGGGGCAGACTTGGACTGGTGGATAGACACTGGCGCGACATGTCATGTCTGTTCAGACAAGGACTGGTTCGTCTCCTATGAGCCTACTTCCGAGAAAGTCATGATGGCGAACCAGGCACAAGCTGAAGTACTGGGGATCGGGACGGTGGAGCTGAAGCTTACATCGGGGAACATTCTGACGCTTCAAGGTGTGAAGCATGTTCCTGCAATCGCAAAGAACCTGATCTCTAGGAGCCTGCTCTGCAACGCAGGCTTGAGGATGGACATCAATGCTGGCCAAATGGTGATGTCCAAGAAGGGTACTTTCTTCGGGAAAGCTTTTCAGACTGAAGGAATGTACAAAATTCAGCTTGTTGTAACCCAGCATAATAATGTCAATGCTATCACTAGTTTGAATTACTCTCTTGAGTTGTGGCATAATAGACTAGGACATGTTCATTGTAAGCGAATAAACAAAATGTCTAGTCTAGGACTTATCTCCAAGTGTGGGGGTAAGGTAGAGAAATGTGAGATATGTGCTCAGACGAAGATCACTAGGAAACCCTTCCACAGGGTCCATCGAATCACAGATCTTCTGGAGTTGGTTCACTCAGAAATCTGTGACTTCAAACAATTCTCTACAAAGGCCGAGATGAAGTATTTCATTACTTTCATCGATGACTTCTCCAAGTATGCCTTCGTCTACTTACTCAAATCTAAAGACAAAGCATTCGAGAAGTTCAAGGAGTTCAGGGCCGAGGCTGAACGGCAAACTGGACAACAACTCAAGAGGCTGAGGAGTGATCGAGGTGGGGAATATAGGTCTCATGAATTCTCATAATTCTGCAAAGAACATGGAATCATCAACGAGACGACGGCTCCGTATTCTCTACAATCCAACGAAGTAGCAGAAAGGAAGAACAGAACGTTGACAGAGATGATGAATTCTATGCTGTTGACTGCGGGTCTCCCAAAGTGCTATTGGGGAGAAGCTGCATTAACGGCCACTTTCATTCTGAACAGAGTGCCGTATGCAACTTCCGACATAACTCCTCATGAACTCTGGTTCAAAGTCAGACCCAACCTGAATGTCATTCGAGTGTGGGGGTGCCTGGCTTATGTGAAGCTCCCGGATCTAAAGATTCAGAAGCTGGGGACAAGGACTACTAAGGCGATCTTCCTGGGGTATGCCGAGAAGAGTGATGCTCGGAGATTCCTTGATATCGAGTCAAATCATATCATCGAATCTCGCGATGCTGAATATTTTGAAGAAAAGTTTGCAAGGCACAAGAACATTGTTCTCGCGGACATTCCGGAGAATAATGAGGGTGCAGAGCAGACAGAGATCTTTATCGAACCAGTAGTCCAAGATGGAGTTGTTGTCGAGGAGACACCAGCTGAACCAGAACTCGCTGAGCCGTCAACTAAGCGAGCGAGGAGGCCGAAAGACTTCGGAGATGACTTCGTCACCTATCATGTGGAAGCAGATCCGCTTACCTATGATGAGGCGATGAAGACCAGAGATGCTATATTCTGGAAAGAGGCGATTGACAACGAGATTGACTCAATCACCTCCAATAACACATGGGTATTGGTCGACCTACCAGAAGGAGCAAGACCCATCGGATGCAAATGGATCTTCAAGAAGAAGATGAAAGCAGATGGAACCATTGACAAGTTCAAGGCCAGGCTAGTGGCCAAGGGGTTTGCTCAGAAGCAGGGGATCGACTACTTTGACACTTATGCTCCAGTAGCTCGGATGACAACTATCAGATTGTTAATTGCTTTAGCAGCAATACACAAGCTGGTGATACATCAGATGGATGTGAAAACGGCATTCCTTTATGGCGAGCTGACCGAAGAGATCTACATGCAACAACCAGAAGGTTTTGTCGTCAGAGGTCTGGAAGACAAAGTCTGTAAGTTGATGAAGTCTCTGTATGGTTTGAAGCAAGCTCCCAAAATGTGGCATGAGAAGTTTGACAAGGTGATAAGGTCAAATGGCTACAGGGTCAGTGAAACAGACAAGTGTGTCTATACGAAGTTTGCTGACGGAAGAGGAGTAATCGTTTGTCTATACGTGGACGATATGCTAATCCTAGGTACGGATTTAAGCTGCGTCACAGAGACAAAGAAATTCCTCTCGACTAAGTTCAGTAGAAGGACTTGGGGGATGCCGACGTAATCTTGGGGCTCAAGATCATCCGGACAGGCACTGGAATAGCGCTGTCACAGTCTCATTACATTGAGAAGATGCTCTCTCGCTACGGGTATCAAGATCTTCCTATTATTGATACACCGTACAGGAGTGATCTGAAACTGGAGCCAAATTCGAAGGAGAGCGTCAGGCAGTTGGAGTACGCTAGCGTCATCGGAAGTTTGATGTACGCTACTACTGCCATAAGGCCTGACATAGCCTTTGCAGTGGGAATGTTGAGTCGATTTACGAGCAATCCAGGCGTAAAGCATTGGAGAGCTGTGAAGCGTGTTATGAGATATCTCAAGAAGACTCAGACATATGCACTATACTACAGCGGAGATCCGTCAGTAGTGGAAGGCTTCAGTGATGCTAGCTGGTGTTCAGAGGTGGAGAGCGAATATTCCACAGGTGGATATGTGTTCGCCATGGGTGGAGCTGCTATATCGTGGAAGTCGAAGAAGCAGACTATGTTATCTCGCTCCTCCATGGAATCTGAATTCTTTGCATTGGACGCTGCAGCAGATGAAGCAGAGTGGCTTCGGGAGCTCATGTATGACCTTCCAATGGTTGGGGCTCAGATACCGGCGATTCTGATATACTGTGACAACCAGGCGGCAGCAGCAGTGGCATCAAATGAACTCTTCAACGGGAAGAAGAGGACTGTGCGGTTGAAGCACAGAGCAGTGAACGATCTCATAAAAAGGGGCGTCATTACAGTGATCGATGTTCGGAGTCAGGAAAACTTGGTGGATCCGTTCACGAAGGGTCTCAAGCGTCAGCTGGTCGAGGACACAGCAAGGAAGATGGGCTTGAAGGCATTCTAATATTGTGTCATTATAATCCTATCAATAAATTTTATGTTATTGGTTCAAAGAGAAATCTATCAGATATCTAATTTTTTGATTCAAGGGAGGACTATTGACTGGAAAAATATTAGTTAACAGTGGGCACTTATTCTGCGGAACATGTAAGGGTTTCGGACCCAGAACCACTGTTGTCTACTATGAATTTTCTACGGAAAATTGATCCTGTGAGAAGGATGGCATAATGCCTTAATGAGTTCACAGACTGAGTGAAGGTCTGTTATGCTTTACAGGAAGCATGGTGGCGCAACAACCACAAAGGAGTATTACAACTCCATGCTACAGTGGGGTGACTCCACCATGAGGTTCCCAGGTAGGGGTAATGCCTCGGCTTTGTTAGCCAAGTTACAGGCGGCGTAGCACCGCATATAGGCAGGTAGCCTAATGTTGCATAATCGTAATAAAGAGATGTAGGCAGCACTACAAAGAGGCCGGTGTCCTCATGTTACAGTGGCATGACACCACGATGAGGTACCCAGGTAGGGGTAAAGCCTCGGCTTTGCAAGCCATGTCATAGTGGCGTAACACCACAAGGGAGCGCAAGGCTTCATGCTGGGTAGTTTGGCACTACAAAGAGGCTTGAGACCTCATGCTACAGTAGTATGACACTACGATGAGGTTCCCAGGTAGGGGTAATGCCTTGGCTTTGTCAGCCATGTCATAGCGGCGTAGCACCGCAAAGAAGCGCAATGCTTCATGCCAATGACTCTTTATATAGAACTCACCTATAGTGTATGGACAGAGATATCAGGCCGTCTCTTGAGGATAAACTTGTAGACGCCCAAAAATTATACACTGAAACCAGGCTGGCACAAGGCCTTCAATGTGCAGCCAGAAGCACAGTTGATGTCACTATGTGAGTAGGAAGAATTGCAGTTATGGTACAGAATTCAAGGCTTAGTCCATTCTTGTATCATGCTGTTATTTAACCTATGCGGGAAGATTCAAGTCCTAGCGACATCTCTCCTAATGCATGATGGACAATCACTGTGGGGAACGCTCAACCCATATATTGAGATATGTGGGGGATTGTTGGTGTTTTTGCCTTTGGACTAGAAAAGATAGTCCCACATCGGCTACACCAAATGGTGAGTATCTCAATATAATGCATTGCTTGTGTTGAGGTGTGTACATGAGGTGTAGTGGGGCACAAGTTTGTGCCATGTGGAAGTATTTTCCTAGAAGGAAAAAGGATTAAATCCAACAAGGATGCAAGTTAATTTTTGTTGTGCGGACTCGGACTCGGATGCGGACTCCAAGATGTCTCGTGCATGCACGGGAGGGTTCGGGGGGTAGGCGTGGACTGGCACACTTCTATGCTGATTGTGGGATGATCTAAAATATCAAACTTTATTTTTGAGTATTGGTATTTTAGTCCCACATCGGATAGGAGAAGAGGTGAAGTCTCAACTCCACTCTATAAATAGAGCCCCTTGGCCTCCTTTGAAAGATGTACCAAGAAGAGAGTTGAGGGAGTCTGTTAAGTCCAGGAAGCCCGTTCAAGTCTCAAATATTGACTTACGAGCGTTCCAGAAGTTCTCCTGAACTTGCTGGTTCCTGGGAGCTTATCCGTACTGCGGGTATAGCTTTGAGCGCCGGTGTTCAACACCCCAGCGAGATCCGCTCTTCTTCTTCCTTCCTCTTTCTGTTGCCTTCGAGAATCTGAGACTCAACTGTTGTTGATCATCTCTTGTTGCCTTCGAGAAACCGCTATTGCAAACGCGATTCAATTTTTTTTTTTAATCGTTTAGGCTACGCAATCAGCATTATTTGCATCTCTTTTTTTGGGGATTGCAACCGCATTATTTGCATCTCTTTTTAGGGATTGCAACTGCATTCTTTGCATCTCTTCTTAGGGATAGCAACTGAGTTTTTCCATCGATTGTTTGCAAATAGACTAACATATTTCAATCATTGAGCTATAGGCACAATGTCCAATGAGATATGTATCGGGAGACCATTGTGTCACTTTAAAGTATACTAGACGACGTCAAAATTCGCTTTGTATCTCTTTGTATCTGCGTTGTCTTGTTCATACATGATAGGCACAATGTTTATTTCTTGAATATACTTAGGTTTCATTAGACCACATTATGTTCTACTTTTACAGATCAACATTAAGGTTAAGGTTGTTTCTGGATCACCTAGTGGTTCTGTGGCTGCTGAATCCAAGCTAGCTCAAGCTAGCTGGGTGGTATTGGACAAGTATGTTTTTGGTGTCTTGTTTGTATAATTTCGGTCTAAAGAATTCAAATCACCGAGTTGGAGCATAGTCCACACATATGTATATTAGTTACCTAACTTTTCTCCTACCGACAAATTCTACTCGCAGGCAGCTGAAAAATGAGAAGCGTTGCATGGAAGATCTACAATGTAATATCGTAGTTATGAAGCATTCACAAGCCAATGTTTTGTGATTGAATCTGGTAAGATCACCTGAGGTACATGCCCAACTGCCTCCAGAGGGACAAATCATCTGGTAGAGATGCCTACCGAGCTAATAAAGACTTGTCTTTTGAAGACTTATCTTTTGAAGAATTTTGAAGAATCAAGAACTATTCTATTCTTATAGTTTTTCTTATTTGTACATAGGGACATGATCCTTCTAACTAGCTAATAAAGACTTGTCCTTTGAAGAATTTTAGAAAGAAAGTCGTTTATATTGGACGTGTAAATGTAATAACATTATCTTTTTGTTCATCATGATAATAAAATCGTTATGAGCTAGAAACATTGGAGTTACTTTTTGTTTTTTTGATATAATATTGCTATGTAATTAAACTCGATACATTTAGTAGTTAATGCAATTTTGATTGAGTTTTTCCATTGTTGATGATTGTTGATGTTTATATGAAAATTAATTCAGATGTATTTCAGTTTTATATAGAGGATAAATATGTTTAAATAGATTTGATATTGATGCATTGAATTTTTTTTTGAAATTTTATTTCCGAAAAACGACAGACCTTACCTGTTGAAAAAGTAAAAATAGTGGCATGCCAATTTACATGTTGTTTGACAGTTTTAGTACGTCGTTTTTATTTGACATATAATAACTGTCGTTTTATTCAGCTATAAAATGACAGTCCAAAACTGTCGTTTAAATTTTGGGACGCGCTATTAACGACGGATGTTCTGACAGATCAAAACTGTCGTTTAATGTGATTTACGACGGTTTTGGTCTGTCAAAAAATGCATGTTTTGGCGTAGTGAGAGTGGAGAGATCCTAGGAAGGCGTAGAGTCTTCGTAAGACACAAAGTCTGCACTCTAGCAAACTCAAATGAAGTACTAAGAAAATGTTACAAACTGACCTCAAGAAAATGCAGAGCACTACAACGTATGAACGTGTTCTTCCCTTTACGTTCACAGACGCTAAAATGAGATAGAACAAGAAACACAAAGGAAATCACTTTGCTAGGGTAAAAAATCACCAGTGCTCAAAGCAAGATTGTCCTATAGGCGATCTGTCCTCCATGAACCAGCAAGTTCAAGTATGGACATCTGGAACACTCTTCATCACCTTTGGAAAGATTTTGGAACTTGAAATGAGCAAGAAAATCTCTATGCGGGCATAAACTTAGCTGCTGGTGCAGAAGGCGCATAAACTTTCTGGAGTAAAATTTTGTGGCCCTCACTCAGGTGATGCTCTATTTATATAGAGTAGGGTTTTTTTTTTAGCACCTATGCGTGCAGGCCGACCAAATTCCATGAAATTTGGGTCCATGCACCAACACAGTAGCATGCCTTGTGGCGCCTACATCGCATGCTGTCAGCCGCATGCACCGCCCACGCAGTACTCGACGCCTATAGTACTGCCCACGCCGCACACTGACAACTGACAATGCCGAAAGCAACCATGTGTATGCGTCGAAAGAAACCATATGTATGCTGTCAAGTCGCATGCGCCGCCCATGCAGTACGCGCTGTCTGTACTGCCCACGCCGTACACTGACAACAGACAACGCCGAAAGCAACCATGTGTATGCACCTAGTCGCTTAGGTGCATGGCTGCTTAGGCTCATAGCCGGCCATGCCGCAGAATCCGAGTCGCTACGGGGTTTAGCTCCTATGGATTCCCAAAGCGAGTGACAAAACACATGTTTGTTCCTTGTGATTTAGAAAAATCAACCCACATGGGCCACCTCACCCTATGTGCATATTCCAACACAAGCATAGCTATATATTGAGATATACACTATGATTGTGTTTCAATGTTGGACTAAACGTTTCTAAAGAAAAGTGAAAAAATGCCAACATATAAAATATAGTGGCCAGAGTTTTGATGGGGTTGGTTGTCAATGAAAAGGTTGCTGCCAATGGGACTACTAAGCCACATGTAACTGTCTTGGCCGAACAGAATGGTATTGCGTGCTAATTATAACATATGTAGTCCATTATAGATCCAATCGGTATTGCTTGTTTCTTCGTTAGTATTATTGACAAACAGAGGCAAAACAAAATCTAAGGGCACAAACATAAAAACAACATCCATTTGTAATGTACAGAAATGAACAAACAGAAAAAGCATGTGTGGGCATTTTCTGATGGTATTATCATTCTTCCACTTGTCCTCCTCCTTCTCTCTGTTGAAAATTCTTTACTTTAATATCTGCAACAAAAAATAAAACAGTAAATTGTTACAGGCCTCCGGGAAAGTCGCGCACGTAGCACTACCCTAAGAGTTAATTCGGGTCTATGTGCAGACTTTGTCCGAATGCTCCTATATAGTGGTAAAATCCCCGCTCCACCGGAATCTCCTTGCCGCACACGAAGTAGAGAGAGTGACCCTCGACTTAGCTCTGTCCAGAGCAACAAACCAAGAACAAAAGAGTTTCGGAGTGACAAGAATTCGCGAGAGAGATAGAGAGTATTTTGTAGTAATTTTCAGTGTGTCCAAATATTGAGATGTGCCTCAATATATAGGATTTTTTCCAAGGTTAGGGAATAATGGAGAATGAAGGCAATTTAATCCAGCCTATAAATATTGAACGTTACAAATAAATTCAAATAAAAAACATGTGAAACATTGTATCTGGATAGGAGTTAATATGTCAAATGCTACAAAATTAATAGGTTTATAACGATCAAAATTAAATAAGGAGGAGCAAAAGGATTTTTAGGGTCTCAACCCGAACCCGAAGAGGAAATTAAATCGGCATTCGGCACCCGCAGATGTGGGCACGTACCCGCACCCATTACATGCGTCGAACTGAACCGAACCGATATGGGACTATTAGAGGGAATTGAGCTTTTGCTCTGGTGTGTAAACACACACAACTAACAATCCCCCCCCCCCCAAAAGGTCAATTTTCAAAATGATAGAAGGAAAGAAAATACGAGAAAATAAAAGAATTTATGGGTATTGTATACTATACATAAATGAGATGGACTACAGCCTTGAATCTCACGTAGTGGCTATTGTCATTGTCTGAAGAAGAGCTTGATGGACTACGCCTAGAATCAGTCTTCTTGAACCAGATTCAGAAAATAGCACACATAGTACGCTAGAGGTACTTGGGTCTATTGGGTGGCATGTTTGGTTGGCCATGCACACTTTTATATATTCATGAGAGTAGTCTAGGATCGCCCTGTCCTATTGTCGCGGCCTTCACGACCTCTCATATAGGTAAGTCCTTAAGGGTTGGTGATAGGAATCAACCCTGCTTATCATGCTTGGACTTATTAAGAGTTTTAAACTCACCCTATCCATATCACACACGGAACACTGTCACCATAGGGATGGCGTATCAATGTACACATGTACAGTCTCTTGGGCTTTTATTTTAAGAGAATTTAATCTCAAGATCAGTGTTCCATAATAGTCACCTAGTCCAGCTTGTTTCTACCCATTGAACAGACTTCTTGGGATCTCTAGTCAGACTCGGTTGGGTTGCCACTGCTGGTGACTAAACTGTGGGCTTAACCTCATCCCCCTCGATGAGTCTAGGAATAATTTTCTAGACAAACTCTTCGTCAAGAGTAAACAGACTCTTCGTCAAAAGATCTATAAAGTTCTTTTATAGTCAAGAACTACATTTTTGCCGTTTAGGCTCTTTAAATGTCTTGAAGTGTAGCTGCAAGTACCTGTTCATCTTAAAATCCACAAGATTATGCTTTAGCAATTCTTTAGCATAATTTATAAAAATGACAGGTACAAAAATATGTATATCAAGTATATGCATAATAAGATGCTTAATCTATTCAATACTTTATGAAGTCATGGCAAAAGTAAAATTTAGACCTGGATCCCTTTGATAATAGTAAGATATCTGATCCATTTAGCCTTAGTACAAGCTATGTTTAAATATACAAATTCTAATTCTTTGATACTCCTAGATATGATAGTGGTCACATGGACTTATCAACATATGAGTATCTAAGTTGTTCCACAAGTGAAATCTTTAGTAATTTTGTATACGAAGAATATGTCATATAATGACTCAGAAAATAATTAAAAAACCTCTGAAACTAGTAGAAGTTTATTTTATTTAGGAGTACTTGGTTTGACTAAGTCAAATGTTTGGGTTACTCCTAAATCATAATTTGTGTCCTCAAAACCCTTTAACAAAATGTATGATTCCACTAATTGTTAATATAAACCTTTGGATAGTGAGTCAAAATCATCTGACTCTGTCACCTGTTAAAGTATGACACAATATCTTTCACCCATGGCTCTAAAGGTTTCTCTTTACTAGGCATATTTGAAAAAATAACTGTGTAGAGTACTAGAATAATAGTTTAAGTGATTTTTCTAATAAACCTTAAAAATCTTTAGTCTATCAAGTGTTGATTAATTTGGGTTAGCTGTAGGAACCGGTTTCCAGCTAGAGGAGGTCCACAGGGGGACGATTAAGTACCGTGTCGCTTAGGACTACTTACATCCGGTTGACAGAAGGACCCTTTCGGCTTGTACCCAAAATAATCTCAACTTTTAAAACTTTAGATTTAAAGAATTTGCAATTTCACTAACTAATTTCTTGTGACTAAATTGTTTTAATGAGTCAAAACAATTATAGCATAACGAAATAAAGGCAAAGACAAAATTTTTCTAAATATTGTGACAGAACAATATAGAGATTTCTTTCCGATTAGAAATTCTAATATTGTGATAATATGTTCATTTAAGATTCAAATATGTAAACCGGTCAAGGAAAGAATATTATCCATTATCACCGTATTCTACACACAGAAACCAAGAATGATAGCTCACAGACTTCATAAATTTGTCCAACTAAACTTAGTAATCAAAATGAATAAAATATTTGAATTGTAAATTTGAAAATTTACCTTTCCATGTGATCATTGCAATTTTGTACTTTTTAATTTCGGCATAGTAATAGCACTTTAGAAGAAATATCATTTGGTATATAATTTTAAGTAGTTCTATTAATCTTACTAAACAACCATTAGTATCTAATAATTTGAAAAATCACATTCAGAAAGATAGAGCAAAGAACTTTGTTTTATGTACCTTCACCCTTAGCATGTTTTCTCCTTTTCTAGTCAAATCACAATCTCTAATGTCTCTGACTTAGAGAGAGAATATTACAAAGATCATGTTAATAGTAAGAGTACAAAATGTAAATATGTATTATTGTCATCCTTAACATATTGCTTCTTTCATTGACAGATAAATATTTCTAATGATTTTTCCTTAACGAAATAGAGGTTAGTATACATATTAACAAAATATAAGTAAAACGATGCATACCTTGTTCATTCAGGCACAACAATACATTTTTGCACAATAGTACATTTTTTCAATAAATTTTAACAATAAAAATAATTCAGTAATATTTGTAAAATAGTCAGATAAATAGTTTTTGTTAGATATTTCTTAATCACAAAAATATCTTTATTGATTATGTAGTGCAAAATCAATACATACAATCATAGATATTTATATCATCAATGTGATACTTTTCATTAAAATTCCAACTAAGTAAATAATGCAGCAAGAACAAATACCAAACTATAATCGATTAACCACGCATGATTTTTTAAAAATCAAAAGTATTTATAGATCCGAGACTGAAAATAATTGTAGAACTTTAGTTACTACGAGATTTTCTTTGGATCCATCTACACCAATAGTAGGATCCTCATTTATGAAAGAGTAAATTACCTTAATATTTAATTGTGACTACTAAACAATCCCTTAAGCAAAAATGTTTCAGCAAGTGTGCTAGTCCAATATACACATACTTAGTAGGCAATGAATAATTTAAGCTAAAGCAAAAAAAAAATCAAATATAGTTAATGAGCAAAATTTTTCAATATTGACTTATACAAAGTTTATCAGCAATTTTTTTTAATGATGTCGTCTCAAATCAAATAATATTATACTGACTCATATCACAATCAACTAATTATATGAAAATATACAATATATATTATTATAACTATATAGATCCACAAGAAAATTCTTTATAGAAAATAAGAGTGATGTGAGTATGAGATAGACTTTGTTTTCCACTATTTCGAGTTTGAAACTCAATCTGATTGCAAACAAATCTAAACACAAGACGCTGATTGAGAAAAATGAGAAACAAATCTAAACACAAGACACTAATCAAAGCCAAATAAATTAAAACTGAATTTTGTGTTTCTCTATTCAAATAAGGAAGAGAGGTAGAGTTTAGAAAGACAAATCTTTACAACTCATGGTTCACAAATATTTTATATACATTGTTCAAAACAATTAAACAAATGAAAAAGAAAACAAAGTTTGACAATTACAAGAATTTCTCCAGAGATAAGGTGAAGGCTTGACCCTGGCCTTGCTGAATTCCCTGCTGCTGCCTTCCTTGTCTATGTTGTTGCTACGGCTTCTGCGGGCCTTCCTGGTTCTGCGCCTGGCGAAACATCTGAGCCTGCGTCTCCAGACGCTGGGCTAGTGGCCTTACTGCCAATACTGGTCCCCTATTTGGTGCTGCCCCTGGAGCTGGCAATGCCAGAAACTTCCGAACTTGCCCTCCTAGCCTCTGTATCATAGGATAATTAGCGATCATATAATCTGGACTGCCACACCTCATGCACAATCGGTTAGCTGAACGACACACATCCCAAGTGTGCCCTCCCTTACCGCAGTAAGTACATCCAATGGGTGCCCTCTGGCGCTGTTGTTGGTTCCTCGGCTGTTGATGCCGAACTGGTGCTATTATCTCAGATACCACCATCCTCCGCGGCGCTCCTGACTCATGAATACGGATGCCAGGTGTTGGCGCTGATGTTCGTTGTACTGCTCCTCCGCCCCTACTCTGGGGATGAGACCTCTTCTGGCCCCCATGTCTTATCGCCAGCCTTTGTTGGGTGAGTTTATACCTCCGACATGTCGTTAAAATGGCATCAAAAGTCTGATAGTCGTGCCCTTCTATCAGTTGTAGTATGTCTAGGTGAAGTCCCTGCTAGAACCTCATAGCCTTCTCTGGCTCCGTAGCCACCTCGTCGGTGCAAACTGACACAGTTTGCAGAACTCTGCTGCATATCCGTCCACCGTCTTACCGGCCTGTTTGAGACTGATAAATTTCTGCTGTAGCTCATATCGTACTAACACGCCAAAATACTTGGCCTTGAATCTAATACTAAAGCTATCCCAAGGAATAGGACGCCCCATTCCAACTTCTTCTGATGCCCACCAGTCGCGGGAGAGATCCTGAAGCAATAATCTGACTTGGTCAACCTTCTCTTCTGCTGGAACCTTTGTTGCTATCAATATGGCCTTAATATCCTGAAGCCAAGCATCCGTCGTGATGGCATCCTCCGTGCCGTCAAAGTACCTCGGGTTAAGTCGGCATAACCTCTTCGACGCTCCTGAATCATTTCTGGTACTCCTCTTAAGGGCTAACTGTAACCCCTGGTTCAGTAGCATATTTTGTTCCTGTTGTTGGGTCTGCTGTTGCTGATGGGCTGCCACCCGACACTGCTAAGTGGCCAAAAATCCTAGGATGACCTCCAGGAGTGCTGCAGCATCAAGTATTATCGTTGCTGCCAGCACTCTGGGGGTACAGGAGTTTCTAGAACCTGCAGTTCCACTGGCTCTGACATAACTTCCACCTGAACCAGACCAAGGGGAGGCATTCCTTCCTGAGGCTATCCCGTCGAGCCATGCTCTACTGGATGTTCCTTCATGTTGGCCTCGCCACCTACTGAGAAAGAAGCACCCATATAGGGAAAGATACATGATATCAAATAATAGGACGAAGAAGATTCGAGGATGCAATTCAGGTTATCAATCATGGTGAGGAAAGAGAAATCGAGGCAAGAGATTCAAAGGAAACAAGTTTTGATTGAGACTCCTATAATAGTAATACCCTTCAAGTCTGAAAATTAGACCTGTATGGGTTACCAATAAAACCTTGTCGCACCCTAGTACCGGAATACTGAGACGGAATAGGCCAATATGAGATATATAAATGTCATACGGTGATCGTGGCTGTCATGAGACTTGGGGGTGCATGCTACAATCAAGTCTCCTATGGTCTCACAACATATATATATCTCAATCATTCAAAGCAAGAAGCAGCAATTAATGAACATATGAGATAAAGCAGCAAGGCATCCCCGATGCTTCATCAAAATGATCATGGGGGTCTAGCTTTATAAGTTAGCTAGTCTAGAGAGCCACAGACACATAATCGTACTTAGCTGCAGTCTGATTTAATTATAATTATACAAAAGATAAAATATCTAGATTGACCAGCTAAACAGGTGCCGGTGGCTAAATGCCAGACCATAATTAATGATACTAGAGTAGTGGAGAAGAACCCACTCGAGTCTCTCGCCAGCCATGCTCTTAGTATGCACCATTGACGTCAGGGAAGAAGTTTGGATCCTCAGGCGTTGCTACGAGATCTGGCCAAACAAAACGAACAGGGTCAGCCCCGAATAGCAAGTACCACAAGGGAGCACAAAAGAGTGAGATAAAACCCAAGCGTAATAATAATAATAATAATAATAATAATAATAATAATAATAATAATAATAATAATAATAATAATAATAATAATAATAATAATAATAATAAAAGGGCTTTCGGTCGTAACCTCGATCAACAGCCTGTCATAGCACGATAGACCAACCCAACAACCAAACAATGACATGGGTTGGACCACGTACCATGACAGTCCATGTCCCTCGGCTACTAACGGAAGGTAAAAGGCACAGTCAAGCCATTTTTCAAGAAGCCATTCATTCCTGCGACTTTCTATTTTAAGCGGAGTTATCCTCGCGATACTGATTAAAGGGATCCTCAAATCGTGTCAACCCAGCAGGGCTAGCCAAACCATTAAACATATAGCATATTGATTATGCACCGGTCCCCCGAAAGGCTACTACGCTAAAATACTTAACACATAGCTCGTAGAAGTCGGATATAGTCATCCGCTATAGGCGAATGAAACTATATCCGTGGCGGCCAACCCGACACGTCAGGACTGGACCTGGGGTGTCTAGTATGGCCACTACAAAAATTTGTCATATTAGCGATGTTCCAAAACGTCGCTAATATCGGTGAAAACGTCGCTAAGTGAATTTAGCGACGTTTTGGGCGACGTTTCGGAAACGACGAAAAAAAATGTGTCGCTAAACGGGAAAATGTCGCAAACGTCGCTATGGCGACGTAATTTAGCGACGTTAGTAACGTCGCTAATTAGCGACGTTGTCTGCGACGTTTAAACGTTGACGCTAATTAGCGATGACAATGGCGACATTATGGGTGTGGTCGCCGTTTAGCGACACTATTGCGACGTTTTGGCGACGACGTACTGACATCAGATTTGGTGCCACGTGTTGCCACGTCAGCATTATAGCGACATTTTTAGCGACATTTATTAACGTCGCTAATATTTAGCGACGTAGAATAACGTTGCTAAGTTAAAAAAAATATAAAAAAAAGGTTCCAGAATGCAAAAGGAGCTAAAGCCTGAGCCAAAATACAGAATACAAAATACAAAATACATAATCTAATCCCTGGGTTCGCCAACCCCCTCGGTGGAACACTCAATACTGACACGCACAATACAATCCAGAATATATAAAAAATATAAAAAAATATTATCTGCAATGAACAATGTCAATATATAATATTCTCAACAAACAAAGTTAATATCCGTAAATACGTACAAAGTCAATATCCTCAACGAAAAAAACTGAATATCCCCAAATACGTACAAAGTAAAAAATATAGTACAGTCCAAAAATGCAAAAACGAAACTACTGATCGCTTGGAGCTGGAGCTGGACCCGATGCTGGGGCCGAAGCTGGAGGAGAAGCGCCACCAGATGACTGTCGTCGCAACGTCAGGATCGTCTGATACTCCTCCGGTGACAACAGGTGGACGAGCATGTCCTCCCATGCACCACCGGATGTAGACGATGCTCCCGGCGTACCAGCAGACGGTCGCTCCGTAGCCACCTCCTGGAACTGCTGTATCTGCTCGACCAACCGCTGCGTAGCCTCCTACGTAGCGCAGGTCATCTTTCACAGTGCCTTCGTAGTCTCCTCCAGCCTCTCAAAGCGTGAGATGAGCGCAGAATCATCAATATACGGCACCTCCATCCTCTGCAGCATCTCGTCACACAGAGCTGCGATCTGCGCATCGACAATCTGCTGGTGGCGGAGCGACTCCTCAGTCTGTGTGGGGCCGGGCACACTAGTGGCGGTCGCAGAGGCCTGTGATGCAATGAAGGCACCATAGGAGCCCGTACCATAGTACTTACCCCTATGCATGCCACCAACGACCCTCATCCACAGCTCGTCATCTGACTGAGCTACGGTGGCCGGGGGCTGCTGGGAAGTGCTAGCACCAGCTCCCTCAGACCGTGTCAGCCCGGCCTCCCTAATCCTCAAAAACTCGGCCTAGGAATAACATCTATATGAATTCTCACGTGGTCGCTAAAAATTAATATTAATGAACTAGCATTAAGTAAAACTTCTAAAACTTGGCCTAGATATAACATCTATATAAATTTTCTACGTAACTAAAAATTAATATTAATGAACTAGCATTAAGTAAAACTTACGTAGGTGTCCCGGGCCTTGTCATCTACGAACCGCTCCCCCTTCGTGTGCGTGGCGAGGAACAAGGTCACTATATTCGGGTCTTCTTCCGATTCAACCTGTTACGAAATTATTATATTATATGTCAGTTAAGTTGACAGAAATATATTACTATAAAGTATTAATTATGGGTATACGGCGAGATACGTACCATATGGTTGAATAAATCCATGATGGACCGTGATCCACCACACCACTGCGATCTTGCCTGTCGCGCTCTTTTAGACTTCGCGGACTTCTCCTTGTAGGATTCCTCCTCGAATCTCCTTTTCATTACCGCCCAGTCGGCGGCAGAGATCCAACCCTAAATAGGCTCTCCCCGGCGGTCGTAATCCTTTTGGTCGAGAATTACGTCCCTAATGAGCTTGCTGGCGACGCTGGAAAATATAGCCTCGACAGCAACGGCACGGTGGGGAGGGAAGAAGTAAGTCCGCTGAAAAAATCATAGAAGTACGTAAGTTATAACATAACATACTAAATGTTAAAAGGAAATAAACTTTTACGTACCGAAAAGTGCTCAAACCATAAGGCCTTCTTATCGGCCGGGACATCCCTCCAGTTGATCCAGGGCCCCACGTAGTTCTGTCGCAGGAATGTACCCAGCGACCGGTGTACGGAGGAGGGATGATACCTGTAAAATAAAAAATAAAATTTATTAAACAAGTTTATAATAAATTTAAACTAATTACATGCAATAATTTTACTTACCGCCTAGTCCGAGTACAGGCCTAAATCTCCAACCTCAGATCCCCCTCCGGGCGACACAGAGGATCTGTCTCAAATGGGAGCTGCACCATGCCCCTGCCCCGTCCCCTGCCCTTACCCTTGCCCCTGCCCCTGCCCCTGCCCGCAGCCTGCCCCTCGGCCTCGCCCTCGCCCTCGGCATGGGCCTCGCCATCGCCCTCGACCTCGACGTAGGCCTCGGCCTGCTCCTCAGTAGTGGGGTTGACCTCTGGAATACTCGACGGTACTGGCTGCGTAGAAGAAGAAGGCCCTAGCCTCGAACTGCTAGAGCTGGGTATGGAGACACTGCCGGCGACTAGACCGCTAGTGTATACTGGAGTACGGGGGAATGAGGAGTCGGTAGGAGGAGTGGTAGATGGAGACTGTCGGGGTCGTCGACTCCTACCAGCACCGGAACCAAAGGATCCACGTCGAGCCATATCTAAAAATACAAAAGTATATCATACTACATCTGAAAAAAACAAAAGTATACCATACTACATCTGAAAACGTCGCTAAATAAACCATACTACATCTGAAAAAACAAAAGTAAACCATACTACATCTGAAAATGTCGTTTATTAACATCGCTAAAACAAAAGTAAACCATACTACATTTGAAAAAAATAAAAGTAAACCATACTACATCTAAAAATTAAACATATGCAATCCTCTTCTGAAAATTCACCTTTTTTCCGATTCCTCTTCCTCTTCACTTCTATCAACTTTCTCTTCCTCTTCACTTCTATCAACTTCCTCTTCCTCTTCCTCTTCTGATACTTCTACCTCTTCCAATTGATGAAACATGTCATGAGGAACTTCCGTTGAGTCCACATCGACAATATTTGTAATAAGAGGTAGTTCGTCTTCCTGATAAGCTATCTCATCGACATCGAAGGTATTCTGAGCTTTAGTCTTACAGACTGTCCACCAATCTGATCTTTCGGCTCCTCGTTTTGGATAGCTGGTAAAGTAAACTAGCTGAGCCTAGCTTGCTAGAACAAACGGCTCATAAGCTTGATATCGACGACGATAATTTATGTCAACAAGACCATGTTTGTCAACTCTCCAACCTCGACCTTGGATCGGATCGAACCAGTCACATCTGAACAAGACGATCTTAAAAGGTTCTATAGCGTAATTGTATGTCAGTTCCACAATCTCCCGTAAGACGCCAAAGAAGTCATTGTCGGGGTCGATGTCTTTGTAGTTTGAAGATTTTATGCACAAACAGCTATTCTTCGTAGAATCCAAATCCAAGAAATCGTCTCTTATTCGAGCATTTATTGACTTAAACCTGAAACCATTTACGCAGTAACTTGGTCAGGTCTTCACTTGATAAATTAGCCCCTTGGCTAGAGTTTTAATATACTCATTCTCAAGGATTGCCTCCGGACGATCAACCTAAATACCATATAAACGATGCTAACTTAATTATTATGTGCAAGTATAAATGTACAGAAAAAATAAATTGTGAAGATATCCGTACATATGCTCTCAACCAAAAAGGAAAATAAAGTCTCATTTGCTATTCTACTTTCTCCTCGGTTGCGTACGGATTGTTGGACGTTACCTCATCCTTAAACATGCTGAAAAGCAACGAAGCATAGGTATATTAGTTATATTCAGAAGCAACGAAGCACGCGAAATAATTTTACTTACCCCTCTAGCTTGTCCACTTTTTCCTCGTCGCAGTTGAGCAATACATATAACATTGTAGCGCTAACCTCGTCCTCATTTAGATATTTTTTTTTATTTTACCAGATGGTTTTACGTTGGCAGTAAATACTTTCAGCTTTGTCTCAATACCAACTTCATAGCCGTCGTCATTTCTGGGAGCCCTTGTTCTGTTTGTAGCAATATATTAGGCTGAAAATACATGGAACATAAGTTTGAAATCTTCTCAAGGACATATGCTTCACAAATAGAACCCTCCACCCGTGCCTTATTTTTCACCTTCCTCTTGAGGTGGTTCAATTGTTGCTCGAACGGGTACATCCAACGATAATCGACAGGTCCAGCAACAAGAGCCTCATGGATAAGATGAATCGGCAAATGCTCCATTGAGTCGAAGAATGCATGAGAAAAAACTCTCTCAAGTTTGCAAAGTATTACCACAATGTCCTTCTCTTGCTTCTCTAAACGATCGATGAGCAACTTGCAAGAACAAAGATCTCTGAAGAATATGCTAAGCTCTGTTAATGGATCCCAAACTACCGGCGGTAATAATTCCCGAAATACAACAGGAATTAACCTCTCCATGAATACGTGACAATCGTGGCTCTTTATTCCAGTCAGTTTACACTACTTTATGTCGACACATCTTCTTAGATTGGAGACGTATCCGTCCAGAAATTTCAAGTCCTAGATCCATCTACAAAGTCTCACTTTGTCGTTTTTGTCCAGCGAGTAGATTGCCTTAGGCCGCAAAAGCATTCCCTTTCTGTTGTTTATCATGTGCAATGTAGGGCATCTGCATATTTTGGCTAAGTCCAATTTAGCCATCTGATTGTCTTTTGTCTTTTCCTTGACGTCCATTACAGTATTAATTATGTTATCAAACACGTTCTTCTCGATATGCATGACGTCAAGGTTATGTCTAATCAGATTTGTGCTCCAATATGACAGATCCCAGAATATACTCCTTTTGGCCCAGTTATGATCTTCGCCAAATCTCTAGCAACGGCTGCTCGTTGTAGGATCTTCAATAGCACTTGGGATTTCTTTTACTTGCTCCCATGTGTCCTCTCCGGACCACATTGGAGGTGGATCGCCCTTCTCCATAGCTCCGGCACGGAATGCAGTTCTGTTCCTACGGTACGGATGGTCTTTCGGCAAGAACTGCCGGTGATAATCAAAGAAGCATGGCTTTCCTCCGTGTCTCAAATAAAAAGCCTTAGTGCGGTCCATGCAATACGGACATGAAAGCCGACCATGAGTGCTCTATCCAGATAACATTCCATAAGATAAAAAGTCGTTGATTGTCCACATTAGTGCTGCCCGCATCTGAAAATTCTGTTTTTTTTGAAGCATCATACGTGTACGCCCCTGCTTCCCATAGCCGCTTCAGCTCATCTATCAATGGTCGTAAGTACACGTTGATGTTCCTCTTCGGGTTGTTCGGACCGGGGATGATAATAGTTAAGAATATGTAATGTGTCTTCATGCATATCCAGGGCGGTAGGTTGTACGGAGTGAGGATTACCGGCCAGCATGAATATTGGGAGCCTGAAAGACCAAATGGGGTGAAACCATCAGAGCAGAGCCCCAACCTTACATTACGCACATCAGAAGCGAAATTAGGATATGTTCGATCGAAGTGCTTCCACGCTTCTCCATCAGATGGGTGATCCAACACTCCTTCGGTCTGTTGTCGCTTGTGCCAACTCATATTTTCGGCAGTCTCTTTCACCATGAACAAACTGTGCAGCCGCGACGTCAACGGCAAGTAGTACATTAAAGCAGTCGGTCTTCTAGACTTGCCTGCAGCAGTTGGCTTGTAGCGATCAGCACCACAGAATCCGCACACTTCTGTATCCTTGTGATCTTTGTAGTAAAGCATGCATCCGTTCTAACACCAATCGATCTTGTCGTATCCCATCCAGAGGATCTCACCATCCTCTTAGAGCGATAGAAGTCTTTCGGTAACTTGGCACCCTCCGACAAGATATCGGTAATCAACTCGAGCACTCTATTGTAGCATTTTTGTGACATATTAAAGTCAGACTTTATGCTCAAGAGCCGAGTGATCACCTCTAACGGTGAATGGTCCTCACAGCCAGGGTATAAAGGAGTCCTTGTATTCTCCAGCAACTCCATGAACTTCGCGGCATCGGCATTCGGTGCCTCTTCAGCTGCGTCACGATTGTATGGATCGAAACTAGGCCCCACAGCATCAAAGACCATGTTCATGTACTCGTTATCGACACCAGTTTGGTTGTGGACATTCATATAAGGCTCCACATAAGGCTCCGCTTAGAATGCTAAAGGTACAAGCTCTCCGTCTGCGGTCCATTGGTAGTAATTCGGAAGGAAACCCTTTGTGTATAAGTGATACGTCTCATCCTATTCTGGTTGAAACTTTATGTTATGACATTTTGCACACGGGCACTTAATGTCCATGCCGTCCATAGATTAAGAAAACGCCTTCGCAAATTGGAGGAATTGTTCTACTCCGGCGAAGTATTCATCTCGCACACCGCACCTGTCATCTCGAATGCGGTTGTACATCCACGAATGGCCTAGCAGATACATGGATATAGCCATTTCTAGATATCTGCAAATATGAATAAACTTCAAAACTAAAACGAATATACTACATACTACATACTACGGTCGTGACTCGGAACCATTCCTATGAGTCGGGACCATTCCTACTACATACTACATACTAAAACGAATAAATTTCAAAATTAAAACGAATATACTACAAACTAAAACGAATATACTACATACTACGGCCGTGACTCGAGACCATTCATATGAGTATCGGGATCAAGAAAACTACGTGTTACAAATATCGGCACTATCGGTACGTGTTACAAATATCGGCACTATCATGTTACAAATTAACCAACCAACAAAACTACGTGTTACAAAATTGGCACTATCGGTACGTAGTTTTGAATCGGAATATCATATTTTTCGGTGTCGGAAAACAAATAATTATTACTAAATTATCAGATTTTTCGGCACTATCGGTGCCCCTGACCCAGCCCCCCTCCCCCCCCCCCCCCGCACCCCTCCCCCCTACACCACCCCTATCCCTAACCCTAACCCCTCCCCTACCAGCCCCTCTTCCCCTTCCCAGCCCCCTAACCCCTACACCACCCCTAACCCTAACCCGAACCCTATCCCCAACCCCTCTCCCACCATCCCCCCTCCCCTCCCCAGCACCCCCCCACCCTCACCCCCAGTCGCCCTCCCCCCTCCCCCCCGCCCCTCCCCCATAACCCGAACCCTAACCCTCCCGTTCCTCCACCCCCTCCTCACCCCCCAGCCGTCCCTACCCCCCCTGCCCCACCCCCCAGCCACCCCCAACAATTCCTCACCCCCAACCACCCGTACCCCCTTGCCCCTCCCCCCCGAGCCACCAACACCCACCAACCACCAACAACAAATAGAGAGAGAGAGAAAGTCACGTACCAGAGGAGAGTCGCCGGAGAGAGTGAAGTCGTCGGATAGAGTGAAGTCGCCGGAGAGAGTGAGAGCGAGAGCACCGAAAGAGTGAGAGCGAGTGCGCCGGAGGAAGAGAGTGAGAGAGTAAAATGGATGGGGGGAAATAAATCGGGGGGAGGAATTTAATTTAGTTAGAATTTAGCGACGTTCTTACTAACGTCGCTAAATTAGTCGCTATTAGCGACGTTTCACGACGACTAGCTCACGTAACTAATATACGTCGTTGTAACGTCGCTATTTGCGTCGCTAGTAGCGACGGTTAGCGATGTTTCATTTATACGTCGCTAATGTCCGCAATTTAGTGACGTTTTGCTAACGTCGCTAAATTTACGTCGCCAATTGAGAAGATTTTAGTAGTGGGCACGATCTCAGATTCTTCCCATCTAATGCATCTACCAAGTAAGTTGCCTAGTTAATTCCTAGGTTATCCTCGGAGTTCACATGTCGTAGTCACATACTCCCTCCCCTAGATGTCGTACAACGTACGAGTAGCCCAAGAAGGGATCCGTACTGGCTCATGGAGTCATACGTTTGTACCCCTTCTTGGTGTAATGCAACACACAACACATACCACGTCATTGCTACCGACCATTCATTATGTAAATGCTAGACTCTTGGATGTACTAGCAGGCTCGTAGGAACACTTAGCACACAGGATAACAACTTGGTGCTCACATAGATTGTACCTTAGTACACACATAGGTTTATCCAGCACACGCATAGTTAGTCAGATCAAGAATTAGGACCAAGATACAAGAGGAAAGAGAACAATAAGGCACTACGCACTTAGGGTAAGAAGTGCTCGTAAGACATGAAGTGGCACAAAACGACGCCCGGGCAAAAGTGCACGGTGAAAGGTGCACAAGGTGCCATAAGTCATATATGAATTCTAATTAAAGTGAGACATGAAGATTCTTGGAGCTAAGACAAAGACCTACAACTTTCATGTTTTGAATTTTTTAAGATGTTAGCTACAAAATAGCTCAACCGGACAAAAACAGTCATTTGGAGTAATTTGCGCACTAGTGCGCGAGCAAAACTACCCACGGTGCACGTTGTGCGGCAGAAATTACGTGTGGTACGCAAGTTGCGCTCCGCACGCGAGCATAACCGTCCATGGCACACGTTGCTTGCAAGTACGACGCACGTTGTGCGGCAAAAAAATCGTGCGCGGTGCACGGCGCGCAAGTTGCGCTGCGCGCGCGAGCAAAAATTTCCACGGCGCACGTTGCGCGACAGAAAATTATGCGCGGTGTGTGGCGTGCAAGTTGCGTTGCACGTGCGAGCAAAAATGCCTACGGCGCACATTGCGCGCAAGCACGGCGCACGGCGCACGTTGTGCGGCAGAAAATTGTGCATGGTGCGTAAGTTGCACTGCGCACGCGAGCAAAAATGCCCGCGGTGCACGTTGCGCGCAAGCACGGCGTACATTGCGCGACAAAAAATTGTGCGCGGTTTGCGGCGTGCAAGTTGTGCTGCACGCACGAACAAAAATGCCTACGGCGCATGTGGCGCGTAAGCATGGCGCACGGCAGAAAATTGCGTGCGGTACGTGGCTCGCAAGTTGCGCTGCACGCGCGAGCAAAAATACCTACGGCACACGTTGTGCACAAGCACGATGCTCGGCGCGCAAGTTGCGCACAACACTGTTCATCGTCCCGACAGTACCAAAAGGTGTGGGGAACCCATGAACACGAAAATGACATAAATTTCTCATACGAAGTCGAAATCTAACTTTTCAAAGGTTAAAATTATGTAGAATCAAATTCTCTACCACATGGAACAATTAGTTTTCGAAAACCAGTAAGTTTGATAGATTAAAACCCAAGAAAATCGAAAATAACATAAACTTAGATCTGCAAGAATTTCTTCATCAAGATCGAAAATACCAAGTACTAAATTTGTAGAGGATGATGAGAAGAACAATATAGACAAATAATATCAAAGGAAAAATCAATAATAAGAAAAATGTACAAATCTCCACTTTTGAGCAAGTTGTACTTGCCTAATGGTGGTGTTTGAGGGAAATGAATGAAAGGTTATAAGGAGAGAGAAAATGAAGAGAATATATATAGTAGGGTTGGGTTGGCTTAATAAAACCCTAATCTCTAAACATGCTCTAACCATTCCATTAATGACATGCTTAAAGGCTATATGCAATCATTAATAAATAATAAATAGAATTATGCACATGCTAAATACAGGATACCATGTACATGATTCATGAAAGAATACGTATATCGGGATTGGGTAGTGACAGTTCTAGAATTATACTATTACAACATAGACACTACTCACTAGTATACAAATACAATATAGGAACCATTTTACAGATACAAAAAAATTACCAGTTTACAAATACAAACTTTTAACAATTTAATGTTTAAAAGGTCACTCAACGCTTGGCCCACTTGAAGCTCTTCCTCGCATTGAAATAAGTATCAAATGTCATGCCACCCAACTTTGGCATTGCCAATTCTGTATTATATAGTCACTAAAAAAGAGGGACAATAAAACTCAGAATGACTTTTTATGCATCATTAATGATACATCATATAGCATCCAAACAAATCCAACCACAATATATTGAAATATTGCACATTTCAATATCCAACATACAACCATTACCATATCCAACCAATGTCAACATTAAAGAATAATAGACCACAGTAAAAAAAAAGGGAGAATTGAAATTATACTATATATATATATATATATATATATATATATATATATATATATATATATATATATATATATATATATATATATATATATATATATATATATCAAGTAAAGGACAGTTGGAAACTTGGAGAGGATATTCGATAAGGTAAAATATATATATATATATATATATATATATATATATATATATATATATATATATATATATATATATATATATATATATATATTTTACCTTATCGAATATCCTCTCCAAGTTTCCAACTGTCCTTTACTTGATATATATATATATATATATATATATATATATATATATATATATATATATATATATATGGGAACATGAAGGGGGAAAAATTAACAAAAGAGTGGATAAAACCTACTAATCATTACACTAACATGTTTCCTTAATTTCGCTGATCACATATCTAAAACAAACAAATAAATAAATACAAAATAACTGAATTAGTCCAGAGAATTTGCAACCTTTATTCTGATCACAATCTATGAATTTGAAGAAGGGTTAACTAATAGAAAAATAAAAATACAACAAAAAATGAATATCAAAACTTAGAAGTGTCCGGATTTAGTGTTCTAACCTCATTGAGTCGCTTCGAGAACGTCGGATTGTCGGATAACAAGGATTCTGGTCCAAACCCTTTGTAGATCTAGGTTTAGATCTACTAATTGTAATTGTATATATATAACCATTTCGGTTTTCGGTTCGGGTTTGAACCGAAATCCAAACCCGACAACCGAACTGTAAACCGATATTTTCCAAACTCAAAACCGAATTCCGACCCGATATTTCCAAAAACGATACAAATTGTTAATTCGGGTTGGTTCGGATCGGTTTTGGTTCCAAAATCGATATTTGCTCACCCTAGTATGGCCAATATGTCTCGGCAGCTCCATGGTGTGAGAGAAGATATGGTCTTCTTTGGAGGCTAATACCAAAGAAGTAAGAGCTAGCTTTTGCCACGCCATTAGCTCTTTTGTCTATGTGACAAAGGATATTGTCGAGGAGGGATTTTATCTTCCTGAATTTGTAAGTGGTTCTCCAAGGTGACCTTGCAGTGTCATGAAGTATCTTCTATGTCCTTATTATTACATATAAGAAGGCCATGGATGAGGATGTCTAATTCAGGCATGATTGGAGAACTCTGAAGCTTTTGTTGAAGGCAAGGATCATTTAACCATCAAACCACTCCCCCCCCCCCCCCCCCCCCCCCCCCCCCCCCCCCCCCAACCAATAATACCGCCTCCTCACTGGGCGTCTGCCATATAGCTTTTCCGCCGGCGTTCCTCGACGATGAAGTATTCGTTTCACTCGGCCCCGCCGGAATGTCCGCCAAGAGCACATCGTGAGCAAATAAGGAGTACTGTAGAGTAGATGTAACTCTACAAATAATGTACTCCTGTATGTTTATCTTGGCATTCTCGAAAATAATCAAGTTCGATACGAGTGTGTTTGATTGCATTGCTCGATGACAGGCCTTCCAGGCTCTCTATTAGTTGCTGAGTTTGGTTAGACAATAAAAACA
This sequence comes from Iris pallida, assembly GCA_029216955.1. Lineage (NCBI taxonomy): Eukaryota > Viridiplantae > Streptophyta > Magnoliopsida > Asparagales > Iridaceae > Iris > Iris pallida. The sequence continues at coordinate 22,750,690 of JANAVB010034617.1, forward strand.
GAGGCAAAACAAAATATAAGGACACAAACATAAAAACAACATCCATTTGTAATGTACAGAAATGAACAAACAAAAAACGCATGTGTGGACATTTTCTGCCGGCATTATCATATGAAGAGAATTTTTTGGTTTAGGCGTTCTTGGTGGAGTCTAACGTTGTTGTCTCTCTCAGATTCTTATAAAATAAGAAATCCTTGTATTATGCTCAAGGAAATGTTCAATACAAGGAGATTAATTATCATGCTCAGCCGGCACCACAAGAGTTGATTTGCTCTCCATGGTCCTCTATAAAACCATATATATTTCGCATTGCAACATGCGTGCATGCATTGTGTTTAGCTGCTCCAATATCTCTGCCTACATCTAGACCTAAAATGCATCCTCTCCTCCCACTCGTCCTTCTCCTCCTCTCCACCTCCAACCCTTTACTTCTGACTACTGCGGCGCGACCACTTCTCAAAGATGTTCTGGTCGAGCACTTCGACCGGGTTTCCCCGAAAGCTGCTGCTGTCGTTCCCCTGAGTCCTTATTCTCATGTTGCAGGCGACCCTATTGTTTGTCATCAAACATGCTGGTTTATCGTCCATTATTGTTGTTAATATAACTGGTGTGGTACGTGGTGGTTCTGTCGAGTTAGTTAAGATGTGTGTCAATAAAAATCACCATGGATGCGAGTCATATATCTTTCTATGGTATTGCTTGCTTGCTTGTTTTTCTCTTTGATCGTCATGGCATATATATACACATGCCTCCTAATAAATTGTGTTTGGTCCTTTTTTACAGTCAAATAAATTGTGTTTCGTTATTCTTTTATGTACTAGTTAAATGGTCATTTTGTTTCATGTTACATAATTAGTTATTTGGGTTCTAAGTATAAGTTGCTTTTTGTGCCAATATGAGAAGGAAAATAAATAGGTTAAGAACTTTGCTATACCTACAACCAAATGTTTACAACCTCGTTACAACCGTCACGTGTCGGACTTTGATTAGAAGAGGGGGCACGTGGTGGGATCGGGTGTAACCAGGGAGGGGTGAGAGTGGAGGTGGGACCCGATAGGACTTATGTGTAAGGTGTGAGAGAGAGAGAGAGAGAGAGAGAGAGAGAGAGAGGTTGTAAAGGTTGTAAGAATTTGGTAGTAGACTTGGCATTTTTCATAGGTTAATGGTTAAAACAATACATGTTCAACTTCATTATTTGTTTGTGTAATAAACTACAGGGAAGGCACACAATATTAGTACAACAAAGTGCAAAAGTCGCACACTATTTGCTAGTAAGGATCTAATTTACTTTGTTATGATTGACATGACCTAAGAAAACAAAAAGATTAAGGAAAGATTTTAAGAATAAATTAAACTTTTTAATTAGAAACATTTTAGTTACTTTTTATTACCTCATACAATCGGTTATCATTTTCATGCATGAGAAAGAAGTTGGAGAAGATAAGATTCAAATTTTATTTTGGGATGCCTCCATTAGTAAAAGAATAACTCCATTAGTAAAAGAATAAATCCATCTTTAGGAAAAAAAAACTATAGTAAAAGAAAATAGTACAATAATATTCTTCAGAAATTCAATTGGGCGCGACTTACACTACTCGTTAAAAGTCTTTTGACGGAAAAATCCAGTGAAAAGAAAACCTCATCAAAGGAAAAGAGTACAACGCGCAAATACTGCATGTTTCAAGATGCTTCCATTAGCATCTTCGGGATGGTTGCATCTGCATGAGGCTCTCCCCAAAAAGATATTACATTTATTTCTTACATCAATTTAAATGATAAATCAACCCCCAAAATACATTTAGTTCTCCCATTGACCACACCACTCTATTATAGTGAGTGAATGACATATGCTCATATTAATTTTTTTCAGGAGATTTTTTCGGGAGATCTGATCTTCATAAGATCTCTTCTAGAGATTTATCTTTTCGAGAGATTTATCTCTCAATGATATTATCTCTTTAGGTGATCTTCTCTTCTGGAGATCTCCTCTTAAGGCCGCATTTTCCATCTCTTCAGTTGATATTGTCATGTATATAGACGACCGTTTTAACAAACCATTCATGAATTTTCTTTGTGAATATACTGACATTCTATGATCATCATCATATCATATCCTAAACAGATATTTTATGAGTCTATAATATCACATTCTTCCGGATGATTTTAGTCCAATATAGCTCATTTTATGATTATCTCCGGGAGATTATCTCTTCAGAAGATCTTCTCTTCTAGAGAATCACATCTTTCTATATCATTTTTAACATTCATGGATTATTCGTGGTTCAGTGTTATCTTTTATTTTCATCACCACAATTTTGTAAATATTATCTACGATAAATTATTCTTGATTCCAAATTTCTGCATGCATGCACACACCTGTCAAAATCATTTTCATGATGTGCTCCCATCGATAACATTAGGGCATTGGCTTCTGAATGAGTCTGTGATTTCCTAAGACCAGGGGTAGCAGTTGAGAAGGTTATACTACGTGCATGCACCTAGCTTTGTCTATCACTTACCCATACTCCGTTCTATATATACTCCAATCAGCCATCTCAAGCTGACTAATCTCTCTCTTTCTCTCTTGCTCCCTTGTTGGAAGTACTTCGTCAGAGGCTTTTGAAGGAGTACTACCAAGAGCACGAGTTTAAAATGTTGGTCCTGAAGACAGATCTAAAGAGTGGAGAGACCCAAGGAAGGCATATAGTCTTCAAAAGACACACAATCTGCACTCTAGCCAATTTAAATAAAGCACTAAGAAAATGTAAAAAACTAACTTCAAGAAAATGCTAAATACAACAACAATGTGTAAACGTGTTCTTCTCTTTACGTTCGCTGACACTACAATGAAATAGAATAAGAAACACAAAGGAAATCTCCTTGCTGGGGTGAACAAGTCATCGGTGCTCAAAGTAAGATTCGTCCTATACGCTGTCTATCCCCAGGAACCAACAAGTTTAAGAATGAAACTCTGAAACGCTCTTCGTCACCTTTGGAAAGACTTTGTAACTCAAAATGAGCAAGAAAAGTTCTATGTGCGCATAGATTTAGCTGCTGCTGCAGAAGATAGACTTTCTATAGTGGAACTTTGTGGCCCTTGTCACGTTCCGATTCTGTAGAGTCATTCGTCATCGCTTTTATCTCTGGAAACCGATCATTCTCGCATGGGGGTAATACCGTACAAGTCTAAATTACTTGTACAAGGCAAAGACGGTGCACAATTGATAATCTTTAAATTAGGAATACATCGCAGCGGCACAAGCAAAAAAATTGAAGATAATAATGATATCTCTCTCTTATTGAAAAGAATACCTTATTGACTCATAGCAACAAAAATAAGCAGATAACTTGAAGTCACAATAAGGTATGTAGAAATATGTTCTCTTTATTGATAAGTGAAATGAGGTACAAGGACTTGTAGTAGAATACAAAGCTTACAACACAACTCATATTACACTTGATAGCCAACTAAAACACATGCCATCTAGGCGTATATTTCATACTTGACACATTGACTTACAATTGGATATGTCGACTTGGGTTACAACTCACTGGTACAACAAATATATAATGTTTCATACATTATGCCCTTTATAAACAAAAAATATTATCTTTTACAGGGAGAGCTTCCGCATGCCCAATAAATCTTCGATGCCTCGGGACTAATCAATGCCAATCTTTGTGTACTGAACTTCCTAAGCACGAGCATCTAAAAAGGATGCCCACAACGTGGGTCAGTACATTGTCATGTACTGGTGAACAGAACCAGCCCACTCGCCTAAACCAACACTAAGTAGTCATGTGAGCAAATATTATTAAGAGTGATCTTTCTATTTGGGCCTAGCATCAGTTTACAGTTCATGTACAGTATCATAATGAAGCATGTAAGTATGTTATAGCAGTATTCTATTCACTAAAACAAAAATGTGTTTTAATGACACTCAAAAAGTGTCGTTGATGACTTTTTATGACACTTTTCAAGTGCTGCCTAGAGGGGTATCATAGAAAGTTTTTGGATTTCAATGGCATTACAAAAGTGTCATGTAATAACTTTATGATGACACTTTTTTAATGTCGTGTAATACTTAATTGACGACACTTTATTGGTGTCATCTTAACATTCGTCAATGACAGCTGAGTAGTCAATATTATGACACTTTATAAGTGTCATCTTAAAGTATTCTATGACTGTTAATAAATGCCATAGATAATTTCTATGACACTTTTTATGTGTCATCTAAACATGAAAATGATAAGGTCATTAATGTCATGACACCTTATAGGTGTCATATAAATAGTTCGACAACACATATTAAATGCCTTCGAAACATCATCCGAATATTTTAAATATAGTAAGGCAACGTTGTAGCATCATTGAGATTAATATGTTAAACAGTCAAGTTGAATTAACATGTATGATAAACATATCATTTTTTAGTAATTTCTTATCGATAGTCGACTTTCTCGTACCTGCATAAAATACATGATAAATGATATACTTACTCTGTCTGCACAAGACATTTATTAGCATGCATTTGATTAGTTGTCGTTGGTGAAACTGTACCATAAAGGACTTTTTCAACTCGATTTAAGTTCACCCTTCGCGTGAGTAGCAAGCCCATTGAAGGTCCGCAATCATCCATATTGCGATGCGCCCTATCAGCCTAGGTTGTAAGCCCAACTGGAGGTCTCGCAATATATCATGCCACCAAAGCACGCTAATGTTTTCTCCCAGGTCGAATAGGTCCCAGTACCCCAAGTACCATTCGTGGAAACTTACTCAGACTCGTGCACAAGTACATCCATGACCATGCGAATGTGTATCCGACTTGATAAACACAAAATGCATGGTAAAACAACTGAAAGTAAGCAAAGCCAACAGTTCATCATCTTATCTTAAATCCAAGCTATATTCAATGACTAATCATTTCCATCATTCACATTATTTCCACACTTGGTGATCTCATCGATCCCAAGCATCATTATTTCATATTCTCATTTCATTACAACATTTCTCACATCATTCCTTTCAATAAGGAACAAATAACATTTCATTTCTCGTAGGGACATTCATTATTCATTTCATTGCTTATAGAAAACAGACAACATTTTATGTCTTTGCAATAGTTACATAGAGTATCCATGATTCAAGTGTCTCATTCCTTTTTACAGCATTAACATGAGCAGTATTATCAATTCATTCTCAGGCGTCAATTCACATTAGCAGTTCAATTGTGTTATTCATTTCAACATTATTTAACTTAAGCATCATCATCCTATATAGCAACTAAGTAATAGAAAATTTTAGGGACATGGCATAACAACACAATAATCTATTTTATTAAGCAGAAAAGAGTAGAGGAGAAGGGACAGTTCCACTCACTTGCACAAAGGGTCTTCCTTGTTTCGATCACATATATGCTCAACGGGTCCTTCAAAGATGATTTGACACAAAGCACGATATTCCTCATTGATATAGCCATGCTAGCGAGCTATGTTCCATAACTCATCCCATTCGGCCAAATGAGAAGGCTACATCAATATAAATCTCTTAATTTTCAACACAAGTCACTGTCCATCATTCTGATCAAATACAACAAGCAAACTAAATGCCTTCATGTGGAACGGGGTATTACAGCCCTCACTTTCTCTCTCTTCTCATCTTCAAATGCAACAGGTGATGCTCTATTTATAGAACAGGCTGGCACCTATGTGCGTATATGGAAGCACATGCGCACATATGCATATGCCGACCAAATTCTATAAAATTTGGGTCCATGTGCTGACACGACAGCATACCGTGCACTGACAGCACTGTCTGCGCCACCCACGCCGCACACTGTCAATCGCATGTGTCGCCCATGTAGTACACGCATCCTGTACTGCCCACATCACACACTAATAACTGACATCATCGAAAGCAACCATGTGTATGCGCCTAGCGCATAGTATCACGCCCCGATCTCGGAGGATCGAAAACTAGCCACTGGACATGATGCCGTACAAGTCTAGATTGCACTTGTACAAGGCAAAACCATTACAGTTCCTGGTATTTCTCAAAAAATATCGACAACGCAGTAAAACCAAGCAGATAAATTGAAGTCACACAAGATATAAAGAAATGTATCTCTTTATTGATAATCGTGAAGGATTACAAGACTTGCAGCAGAATACAGAGTTTACAATTGATTACAAGACTCTTGAATAATCAACTGAATGTATACACTTGCCCTTTAGGGTACAAATGAATATACCGACTTCTTTACAATGAACTTACCAATATGGCTACAATCTCACTGGTACAACTGAATGTATACACTTGTCCTTTAGGGTACAAATGAATATACCGACTTCTTTACAATGAACTTACCAATATGGCTACAATCTCACTGGTACAACTGAATTACACTATTCTATATATTATGTCCCGTATAGCAGAAGACATCATCTTGAAAGAAGAGCTTCTGCACACCCATCCGATTCATCGATGCCAAGTACTGATTTACAGGATTTCCCCCAAGCATACACCTGTAATATTGCCCACAACGTGGGTCAGTACATCATCAATGTACTGGCGAGCGGTGCTGGTCCAACTCACCTAAGAAGGCAACACTAAGTAATCATGTTACAGAACATTATTAACAGCGGTCTTTCTCGTTGCCTTAGGGTCAATTTCATGTTATAGCCGACAAGAAGTAAAGCATACAAATCTCATAGCCAACATAATTTAAAGCATACTGTTATCACCCTTTGGTGATTCTTACCCACGGTCGTGTAGCCATCCCTGTACATTTATAATACTTACTCTGCCTGCACAAGACATTGTTAGGAACAATATCATGATTCAATATAAATATCACCATTCAGGTGATTCTTACCAATAGCCGACATCCTTCCATGTATTTGAGTAATAACTAACTCTGCCTGCATAAGACATAATTAGCACCGGACCTATCTATAAGAAGGTCACTGGCGACACGCCATCTTGGACCTACTTACAAGTATACAGCGCCCTTGCCAGTGCAGGTAGCTAGCCCCACTGCAAGTCCTGTATACCGTGCTACTACTTCAGCATTGGTTTCCCCAGGACGAACCGGGTTCCATGGCCCAGGAATACCGTTCGAGAAACCACCTTGTCGACAAGTTGTCCATGACCATGCAACTATATGCAACTTATCTAAGAAGAAAATATATAATGCATGATAAGAAAAACTAAGTAATTCATCCATCATTCTCATTCATATTGCCATCTTGCCATCTTGCCTTGAGCCAATGCTCACATTATCATCTGCCCAATCCAGGGTCTTGGCGTAATCAACATTCTACATCGGCACATGATAATAGAATGTTGTTACCCAATGCCTTGCCACATCTTTGATACCATACATCTTTCTAACCAACTCAATGTACTCACCGTCCAATTCCTGGGACTTAGTATCTGTTTTAGCATATATTCATTTGAATGCAATTCAAGCATACTCACTACCCAGCTCTTGGGTCTTAACATATGTGTTACCAACTATTCATCGAGCCAAAGCTCGATATACTCACCGTCCAATTATTTGGGACTTTGCCTTCACCTGTCATGTAATTCATCGCAACATCGCACAAGCATACAACTCATTTAGCCACAATAGTTTACGTTCAGGTGATTATTATCTTTCATTATCTTTCCAAATTCCATGCAAGGTGTTATTGAGCAAACTCAACAAGAAATATAGCATATTCATCCTTATTTTAAGCGTAAAGCTAAAGGATCTTTGAAGGGTTCAACACTACTCACATCATAGGAAGATTCCCGCCACGATCGCATAGCCTTCCAAGCGATCCTTCGCATAATTCCAAGTCCAACAAGGCTTCATCGAACCAACCATCCATCATAAGGCATCTTGCGGGTCGGAGCACTACACATAGCACCTAGCCGCATAGCGCAATGTCGCATATGTGCATGACCGCTTAGGCACATGGCCGCATATGTGTGCATGGCCACTTAGGCGCATTTGCACATGGCCGCTAAGGCGCCTGGACGCGTAGACGCCTAGACGTCATGCCGCATAGCATCGATTATGCGCCTGCACAGCCGCACATATTCACGCACATAGCTGGCACAAAGCCGCACATATGCCCCAAGCATGTGACCACGCATGCACCCGAGGTAGCAACCATGCATGCAACTCGTGCATAAACGGAGCGCATGAGAGTCATACAATAATGCTGACGTGCTAAATACAAAGTGCTCCATCAAAGCTCCACTTTGTGCCCTTCGCTCTTCGTCCGAGTTCGAGTCCGAGTCCGAGTCGCTAAGCCCCTACGTGGCTTGGTTCATATGGATTTCCAAAGTGAGTGACAAAATAAAGTTTTGTTCCTTGTGATTTAATCTAGGGATCATATACGAAATAGGGGACCCAATACTGTAATATATTGGCAGGTATCAATTGGATATCCTAAGTGATCTTATGGGTACCTTGCCTTGTAGGTTACAAGTAAAAACCTGTTAATAAAGATCCTGTGTGCGTGTAGGTACAAAAAGGGTACCATGTTAGTAACTACAGATAGGCAATTCACACGCGTGTGTTCCCTCTAGGTTGTAATAGAGAGTAGGTACCCAAGAAATTGTATTAAAGGTAGAAAGAAATACTATCCTTGCAGAGGATTAGCATCACACAGATGTAGGGGGGTATGGTGTCAGTCTTAGATGCATACATGAAGGAAGAAAGAAAGGTTATTGGTGAGTATCAGACCTTGTCCAATATAGGTGTAGGAAATTCACCTAGATGGGTGGTTTGATGTACAATTGGATGGGACTTAGGAATATGTACAGTAAGGAAAGGATGTAGGGACAACACCTGCTGTTTGAATAACAACTGCAAGGACATCGGGCTTGTATCAGACCAGGTATGTATTAGTACATGGGGGGTGATATATAGTCAAGTGGATTAAGATGTTAGTATCTGTAGGTAAGGGAATTGCATAGCATCAATGCAGGTTAAGGGAGTATGGCAGTGTACATGTTATTGCTAGGTAGGGGCAGTTGTATCTGCTATAGCAGCAGATGTAAGTCCAACATGGATTTAAGGGAAATGGTATTGGAAACTGATTCATCTTTGTGACACATTCTAGTTCCTTACCCAGGATCATCATGTTGTCCACGTACATACAAACGATCACCCTTCTGCCCTCAGTAAATTTGGTGTAAATACACTTATCTGTCTCACTGACCCTGTAGCCGTTTGACCTGATAACTTTGTTAAACTTCTCATACCACAGTTTAGGAGCTTACTTCAGGCCGTACAGAGATTTTACCAACTTGTAGAATTTGTCTTGAAGACCATTGATGAAAAATCCTACTGGTTGTTACATGTAAATTTTTTTCTGTCAGTTCTCCATTCAGGAATGTTGTCATCACATCCATATGATGAATAATCGGTTTATGGATAGCAGCCATGGCAATCACTATTCTGATAGTAGTCATCCTCGCCATGGGAGCATACGTGTCAAAGTAGTCAATACTCTGCTTCTCAAAAATTCCTTGGCAACTAACCTGGCTTTAAACTTATCAACAGTTCCATCAGTCCTCATCTTCTTCTAGAAGATTCATTTGCACCCGATGAGTTTAGCTTCTAAAGGTAGATTGACCAACTTCCATATATTATTTAAAGTTATGAAGTCAAACTCGTCATTGACTGCATCTTTCCAGAAAATAGCATCTTTGGTCTTTATTGCCTCATCATAGGTAAACAGATTAGGTTCCACATTATAGGTAATAAAGTCACCCCTAAAATTTTTCGGCTTCCTCACTCGCTTTGTTGCACCTTCTTTGGAAGTACTTGCTTCTTCGGTACTAACAATATTTTTCAGAACATCCACTAGAACAATGTTCTTGTCCTTAGCAAACTTACCTTTAAAGAACTCAGCCCCATGAGATTCAATGATATGATTGGTTTTAGTATCAAGGATCCTCCGAGCATCACTCTTATCAGCATAGCCTAGAAAATAGTCTTCGTGGTCCTCGTCCCTAGCTTCTGAATTTTGATGTCCGAAAGCTACATGTATGCCAAACACTCCCACACTCGAATGACATTCAAGTTGGGTCTGAACTTGAACCAGAGTTCATGAGAAGTAATACCATATGTCGCAAACAACACTCTATTCATAATGAATGTAGCCATAAGCACAGCGTCTCCCCAGTAAAATTTTGGATGTACTGCCGCTAAGAGTGTAGAATTCATCATCTCTATCTATATCCTATTCTTCCTTTCTGCAACTCCATTAGATTAGGGAGAATACAGAGCGATCATTTTATTGACAATTTCATGTTCTTTAAAGAACGATGTAAATTCTAAAGAACGATACTCTCTGTCTCGATCACTTCTAAGTCTCTTGAGTTGTTGAACGGTTTGACGTTCAACTTGAGCCTTGAAGTCCTTGAACTTCTCAAATGTCATCTTTCGATTTGAGAATATATACAAATTCGTACTTCGAGAAATCGTCGATGAAAGTAACAAAATATTTTACCTCGGCTTTCGTGGAGAATTGCTTGAAGTCACAGATATAGGAGTACACCAACTCCAGAAGATCTATGCTGTTGGTCACTCTTTTGAACGACTTCCTGACAATTTTTTGTCTGCGCACAAATTTCACATTTCTCCAACTTCTTATCCCCACATTTGGTGATAAGGCCTAGACTAGACATTTTTTTAATCCTTTTACAATGCATATGTCCTAGTCTATTATGCCATAACTCAAGAGAATAACCAGAAGAAGCAACTACATTAATACTTTCAGAAGTTACAAGTTGCTTAAACATTCCTTTAGTACAAAAGGCTTTGACGAAGTAAGCTCCTTTGTAGGACATCACCATCTGACCAACATTGATGTACATCTTCAAGCCCGCCTTGCACAGTAGACTCTCTAAGATTAGGTTCTTGGCATCATCGGTACATGCATTACGTTCTCCAGTGTATGTGACTTTCCCGAAGTCAGCTTCTGCACCACTTTTACGATCCCCTGAACTTCAGCTTGAGTCTTGTTCACCATTGAAACCTTCTCATAAGTAGGCTCATATTTGGTGAACAATTTCTTCCTCGAGCACACGTGGCAAGATGCACCAATGTCCACCCACCAGTCAGCGTCCACCCCATATGGTTCAACCTCCATAATAATAGCAATCAGGTTAAGCTCATCTTGTGTTTTTGGCTTGGGCTTGGACCTACCATCCTTCTTATAATGATCATTCTTGCCACAGTCATAGAAAGTCACATCTGGCTTAGGCTTGAAAAGAGCAGATTTAACCGTCGGCTGGTTAACATCATTATTTTTGTTCTTGAATGGAGATTTTCTGCTTCCCTTTGTGATCACCAGACTGCACCGTGTTAGCCTTGGCCAACTTCTTGGTCAAGGAGTCCATCGTCTGCTATCCTCTGGCTTCATCTTCAATATGAATTTAGTGTAGGAGATTTTCGAGCAAGATTTCCATCTTCTTGTGGTACATGTCAGTCTTGAAAGTGATCCATCATGGAGGAAGTTTGGTGACTATCACACCCACCATGAACTTGTCTTCTTATTTCATGCCCACTTCCTTGAGCTTCATGTGCAATTTCAGAAGTTCTTTAACTTGTGGCATCATCGTCTTTCCATCTTCAAAATGCATGGTAAAGAACTTTTCAACGAGATAAATTTTGGACATCTTCTTGTCAATCTTGTAGTGCTTCTCAAGAGATTCTCATACATCACTTGCGTTCTCCTTCTTGCTGTAGGACTCCTCCATCTAGTCGTCCATGACTTTTGGAACCAATAGCCTGTAGACGTTGTTGTTTTTCTTGCACTTGGCATGCTCGATCGTAGCAATACCGATAGCAAGTTCACCTTCATCTTTGGGATTGGTAGATTCTGGATCGGTCAACACTGCCAACATTGACAAGTTGAAGATTCAAGAAAATATTTCTCTTCCAAATGATGTAGTGTTCACCATCAAACTTCTCAAGTTTTTGAAAACTTGTATCGAGAAGGTTTGAAAGGTTGGACTCCCATCTTTTTTTGTGATCTTGCTTTCAGATTGTTGATCCCGAAGACAGATCTAAAGAGTGGAGAGATCCTAGGAAGGCGTAGAGTCTTAGTAAGACACAAAGTCTGCACTCTAGCCAACTCAAATGAAGCACTATGAAAATGTTATAAACTGACTCCAAGAAAATGCAAAGTACTACAACGTGTAAACGTGTTCTTCTCTTTACGTTCACAGACACTAAAATGAGATAGAACAAGAAACACAAAGGAAATCACGTTGCTAGGGTAAAAAAATCACCAGTGCTCATAGCAAGATTCGCCCTATACGCGATCTGTTCCCCACGAACCAGCAAGTTCAAACATGAACCTCTGGAATGTTCTTCGTCACCTTTGGAAAGATTTTGGAACTCGAAATGAGCAAGAAAATCTCTATACGAGCATAGACCTAGCTGCTGCTGCAGAAGGTGCATAGACTTTCTCGAGTGGAATTTTGTGGCTTCTCTCTCTTCTCATCTTCAAATGGAGGAGGTGATTCTCTATTTATTTAGAGCAGGCTAGCACCTATGCGCGCAGGACGACCAAATCTCATAAAATTCGGGTCTATGCATCGACACAGTAGCATGCCTTGCGGCGTCCACATCGCACGTTATCAGCCGCATGCACTACCCATGCAGTACGCACCGCCTGCAGTACTACCCACGCCGCACACTGACAGCTGACAACGCCGAAAGCAACCATGTGTATGTGCCCAAAGAAACCATGTGTACGCTGTCAAGCCGCATGCGCCGCCCACACAGTACACGCCGCCTGTACTGCCCACGCCGCACACTGGCAGCTGACATGACAGCTGGCAACAGCAAACGCAACCATGTGTATGCACCTAGCCGCTTAGGCGCATAGCCGGCCATGCAGCATAGCGTCGCACATGCGTTGGCACGTATTCGTGCGCTTACGCACGAATCCGAGCCGTTACGGGTTTAGCTCCTATGGATTCCCAAAGTGAGTGACAAAACACATGTTTGTTCCTTGTGATTTAGACTTAACCCTCCAGGGAAATCAACCCACATGGGCCACCTCACGCTATGTGCATATTCCGACACAAGCATAGCTACATATTGAGATATACACCATGATTGTTTTCCAATGTGGAACTAAAAGTTGCTAAAGAAAAGTGAAAAACGCCAACATATAAAATATAGTGGCCAGAGTTTTGATGGGGTTGGTTGTCGAATGAGAAGGTTGCTGCCGAACAGAATGGTATTTGCGTGCTGATTATAACATATGTAGTCCATTATAGATCCAATCGGTATTTGCTTGTTTCTTCGTTAGTATTATTGATAAACAGAGGCAAAACAAAATCTAAGGGCACAAACATAAAAACAACATCCATTTGTAATGTACAGAAATGAACAAACAGAAAAAGCATGTGTGGGCATTTTCTGACGGCATTATCATTCTCCCACTTGTCCTTCTCCTCCTCTCCACCTCCAACCCTTTACTTCTGAGTACTGCGACGCGACCGCTTCTCAAAGATGTTCTGGTCGAGCACTTCGACCGTGTATCCCCGAAAGCTGCTGCTGTCGTTCCCCTGAGTGACTGAGTCCTTATTCTCATGTTGCAGACGACCTATTGTTTGTTACCAAACATGCTCTGGTTTATCGTCCATTATTGTTGTTAACTGGTGTGGTACGTGGTGGTTCTGTGTCGAGTAAGTTAAGATGTGTGTTAATAAAAATCATCATGGATGCGAGTCAGATATCTATCTATGGTATTGCTTGCTTGCTTGTATTTCTCTTTGATCGTCATGGCATATATATACCAAAAATGCTATTTTGCTTCCAAAATATTTGGATAATGTCATCTTCCATTATGTGACATGTGACATGGTTACTGACATGACAGCTAACATGGCAGAATTTAACATTAAAATTAAAATTAATATTAATTTAACATTAAATTAATATTAAATTAACATGATAATTGACATTAAGATTAACCTTAACATTAAAATTAATATTAACATTAAAATTAACATTAACATTAATATTAATATGTACATTAACATTAACATTAACATTAAAAAATTTTGGATAATTAATTTTTTGGTTTAAAATTTGCCATGTCAGCTGTTATGCCAGCTGCATGTCAGATGCCACATAATGGGAGATGGCATCACCAAAATATTTTGGGAACCAAATAGCATAATTGTATATACACATGCCTCCTAATAAATTGTGTTTGGTTGTTCTTTTATGTACTTAACGGTCATTTTGTTTCATGACGTTTCGTAATTAGGTATTGGGTTGTAAGTAGAAGTTGCTTTTTGTGCCAATATGAGAAGGAAAATAATAAATAGGTTGTAATGGTTAATTAAACAATACATGTTCTACTTTATTATTTGTTTGTGTAATAAACTACAGGGAAGGCACACACCATCAGTACCAGTAATGATCTAATTCACTATATTGTGATTATTATAACCTATTTTGAAAGACAACTACTTCTTCATTTGTCCACGAGAAAACAAGAATCAACTAATAATTTTAATTAGAAACCCTTCGTTACTTTTTATTGCCGCATACAAGAAAGAAGTTGCAGAAGATAATATTCATGTCTTTTTCGTTTGTTTTTTTGAAATGGATATGACTTTATGTAATGTCCCGCTCCGCACGGTGCATTACGCTGAAGCGTTGACTCAACGAGTCACGTTGACGCAAAGAAATGTATCAATGCAAAACGATACGAGAGTTAAGTTGTCCCGAGCAATGCATCAAACTAAGTTGATGCGAAGAGTTGCCTTGTCCCGAAAGAATGCATAACGTTGAATCGATGCGAAGCGCCGCGTTGTCCCGAAGGATGAGTGCGTTGAATCGGCTCGAAGATTCTAAGAAATCGAATCGACCAAGGCGCAAGTCCGAATCGATGCAAGTATTGATTTTAGTTGGTTTCGTGTGCAGGTTATACTTTGACGTGAAAATATTAGAGGTCGATCTTTTGAAATATTTAGTAAGGGGTCCGCGAAATCAAATCGTCGCCTTGCGACGGGCTAAGACTTGGGCACGCTAAGGCAAATCGGACGTATGATTCAATGAAGCACGAAGTGCTCGAATGGCTAAGTCAGGAGAGTGGCCGTGTAACGAAATTAGGGAATCGAGCCGCATCGGCTCGGCGAAACGACGAAGGCGAATCGACTCAAGGTGGGAGGATTGACTTCTTTTTACTCCTTCATTCGAGAAGTCAAATATATCATTGTATGCTAAGTTAACCTATCGATGCCACGGACGTGGTCCGATCGGAGATAAATTATAGTGTGAGTCGAACACTAAGTTAGAACAATTGAAATGAAACGTGCATCAATATGCACGAGTCGCTATGGGACATTGGATATCGCAAAGACGAGCGCCTTGGTGCGCAAGCCGTAAGAACATGGGATAACTGTACTCGGCGAGTACCTTAGTGCACGAACCATACCGTGCCTTCGCGCACGAGTTAGACGGCTTGAACATTGAAAGACAATAGGCGAGCGCCCTAGCGCGCAAGCCCCGAACATTGAATGCTAAGTTATAGAACATGGGGATACGGTCGAAACGTGCCTACGTGCACGGAATAATAAAAGCTGGCTTCGTTACGAGGGAATACAGTTATGGCATGAATGTGGTAGAACTGTCGGATATGACATGGTGCCTCGAAAGGTGTTCAAGACCTTCGGGTCGTTCGGTTGACGAGCATTGAGTTGAGGCACGATGCCATTGAATCATTGAAACGAAGTATGAAATGTAAGAACACAAAAAGTTAATGGAAGAGACGCGAGATGATAAAGTCTGAGTCTCGGACTCAAGACTATGTTTGGTTGTTTGAATTTAATTGCTTGAATGATAAGGGCGTTGCATGGTCGATTGGAATGGACGAGAGATAAAATATGATATCTCCCATGCACGGGTGTTTCCCCCAAACGGTTAAATGCCGGATGCGCCCCGGAACCGCTTGGCCTAGGAGGAAATCGAATAATCTTTGTAGGCGCACATCCTTAAACAAGATGAGAAAAGTTACAAATGATGGTACGCAGAGGGAACGTTTCGGTTGTTGGGATGTGACCCAACCCGTGAAACGCCGGCAGCCCGACCAAATATTGAAAAAAAGAAGGAAAAGAAAGGAACTCCTTTAGTCCATTCCGGTACGGATACGCCAACGGTCCTCATATAGTTAAGGAACGATGGATTGAAAGTGCAGGTGCATATGCGTCCTGCATAGAGATCCTACTTAGAGATGCACGTATAACATGACAGGGAAGGAATGCGGCGTATTCACCTTGCATCGGTGCAAGGGCGAGTACGTCGACTTGGTAAGTTGCGCCACGAAGTAAACACGAGATTGCTTTCTTGTACATTCAATTCGATAACATGCTGCTATGATAACATGCTTTACGCTTTCGAATATGCCATAAAATTGACCCTAAGGAGAACATAGCAAGACCATAAGCTAAGTTGCATGATTCAACGTAAATATTAAAATGTCGGTTTGGAAAGAAGGTCTTTGCTTCAATACATGTGAGGACGAATGTACTAATCCCCCACCAGCTTCATGCAGGGTGCAGGGAATGGATTGCTCGCGGCGAAGCATTGCTTGAATGTGTTGAGGCTTGGAATACCGAAGCGCATTGAAGCGTGCGATCGCATTGACGCTCGGACTACGCAGCTGGATTGATGCGGCCGAGATATAGAAGACATGATGTATGGAATGGTGAAATCCATTGTGGGCAAGAGAAAACCTGAGTGTTGTAGCCAATCTGGTATATATTGTTAGGCTATCGAAAGCCATTGTAATCTCAGTTTCAGATATCAATAAAGAGAATTGTTTCGTATACTCTGTTTTCTTTCGTTTTTAATATCGAATCAAAAGATAACTATTTGAGAACTTGTCATCTTGCCTTGCACGAGCGCAACTCCAGGCTCGTACGGCATCACGCCCCCTACGAGGACGATGATTCGGGTGATTCCGGGTCGGGGCGTGACACTTTATATGTCAGCAAAGTTACATTAGCCCTATCTCTTCGAGGAGCCAATTTGATATAGGCTGAGTAGAGTCTGAGGCTAAAGGATGCGCAACAATATTTGATTTCCCTGGAGTATAAGGCCCTCTCCAATGGTGATTTCTACAATTGGGTTTCTATCCTACTTGGTTGTACTTTGAGATTTATATCCTAGTTGTAAGAGTTTCTACCTAGAAATTGTACAAACAAAAAACAATACTCTCCAATGGTTCTTCATTTCTATCCTAGGTGTCACAAAATAAAATAATAAATCTAGAAATTTATCACTCCCCGATCCTGGAATACGTATTTTAATACGTAAACCGATAAATTGTATTTACCTTGAATTTATACGATATTTATATGCTGTATTTCTTCATGCATTTCCCAAAAATATTCGATAAAATATTATTTCGTAATTTATTTTTTGCATTTGGGCCTACAGTCTTGGCTCATTTGGGTAACCCATTTTTGGTTCACCAATGGTTCATCATGAACCCTTGGGTTCAAGATTCTATATAATAACTCATCTCATTCTCTCTCTTCTCATTTTTTTCCTCTCATTTATTTTCCTCCACCAACCAAGGCAAGTGCCAACTTGCTCAAGAGATGGATCCATAAATGTTGATATTTTCTTACAAAATTATTTGTCAAAATATGTTCTTCTTCTCATTCTATACTAGTTTAGAACTTGAAAATTTCCATTTTGAAGCTTTAATTTTTGTAGATCTAAGTTTTAACCATTTTTGGATCTTCTTGGTTTTGATCTAGCAAACTCCTTTATTTTCAAGTTTTGATGGCTCCATGTTGTAGAGAATTTTATTCTACCCAATTTTGACCTTTGGAAAGTTGGATTTGGACTTATTTTGGCCAAGTTATGGACTTTTGAAGCTTTGGGTTCAAACCATGGAGGTCTCGCTGTTTTGGAGAAGACAGTGAGCAGTGTGCGCGAGCTTTCTAGCTTGCGCCACTGAGCTGCACCCGCTCTTTAGCGCAGTGCAGTCTGGCTCATACGCTGCCTTGATGAGGAGTCGTATGGACCTCATACGCTGCCTTGATGAGGAGTCGTATGGACCTCATACGATGCCTTGATGAGGAGTCATATGGACCTCATACGCTGCCTTGATGAGGAGTCGTATGGACCTCATACGCTGCTTGATAAGGAGTCGTATGGACCTCATACGCTGCCTTGATGAAGAGTCGTATGGAGTACATACGTTGTCTTTTGGAAGCGTATGTCTAGCATACGCTGACCTGAGCGTAGCCTGACCTGAGCGTAGCCTGACTTGAGTGTAGCCTGACTTGAGCGTAGCCTGACATGAGCGTAGCCTGACCTGAGCGTAGCCTGACTTGAGCGTAGCCTAACCTGAGCGTAGCCTGACTTGAGCGTAGCCTGACCTAGCGTAGCCTGACCTGAGCGTAGCCTGACTTGAGCGTAGCCTGACCTGAGCGTAGCCTGACCTGAGCGTAGCCTGACTTGAGCGTAGCCTGACCTGAGCGTAGCCTGACTTGAGTGTAGCCTGACTTACCTTATATTTTTATATGTATATATTATATTGCATATATATATGTAAATATTTGAGTATGCTATATATCCTTACGTCTTTTGTCCTGAGCATGATATGAGCACTAATGTGACCCCGGTGACCAAAGTGTTCCTACCTGATACTTGTACTTGAATGTCCCAGTTCTCGTTCATGCTCGACAAATGACTCGTAACTCCACGTGGCATATTTGCAATGATGCATTACTCCAAGAAAGGTAGAACATGTTGACATACTGATTGACATGGATCCTCTCTTGGGGTACTCGTACTTGAGTACAACTTTTAGGAGGATAATCATGCAGGCCACAGCATGTGAGTCCAAGATTTCACCTAGGGTTAAACTAGGCAACTAAATATACTAGATGCATGGAGAGGGCAGAATCCCGAGATCGTGTTATACCAGCCGCCTTGAGATATTGTCTCGACGTGCTGGCTGGTCTCCATGGATACTGTGTCATCTGCAATGAGTGGATGACTGTATCCGATTAATTCCTGCTATATATTATATATCTTGGCAAGGTGGCCTTACGAGGGACCTGGGCTCAATGATACCTGTCTACGCGAACCCCTGGGTTGGCTAGCCTTGCTGGAAAGATACGATCTGAAGATTTTGAAATAATATGACGCGAGGATAACCTCGTCCCACTAGAAACTCGTAGACTTGATTGGCCGTGAAAACGACTTGCTTGTATCCTATTTACCTTCTGTGAATAACTGAGGGAAGCGGACTGTCATGGTACGTGATCCAACCCATGTTCTTGTTTGATTGTTGGGTTGGTTATCGTACTATGACAGGCTGTGGACCAAAGTTATGAACGGAAGACTTATTCTGGTTGTGAACTGCTACTTCTGTGAATGATTGAGGAATATGGTCTATCATGGTACATGATCCAACCCATGTTCTTGTTTGATTTTTGGGTTGGTTATTGTGCTGTGATAGGCTATCGACCGAAGTCACGATCAGGAGATTTTATTGTTCATACCTTTTAACTTATTTGAAAGTTATAGAGTACAACACATCCCGACTCCATGCGACACCTTTTGTCCTTGTTTGGTTGTAAGGGTGCCATATGGGTTCGAGGATGTTGCGCTACCCTATAATAGTAGCATAAGTATTACTATTATCAATCATTCTATTAACTGGATTTTTAATCTTAACTCTTGTGCCCTTTTGGCGGTACTTGCTATTCAGGGCTGACCCCGCTGGTTTTGTTTGGCCAGATCTCGTAGCAGAGCCAGAGGACACGATCTTCCTCTCTGACATCCATGGTGCATACTAGGAGCATGGCGGTTCGGGGACTCGAGTGGGTTTCTTCTCTACCACTCCTGCTTATATTTTGTGCGGCATTTAGCCACCGGCACCTGTTAGTCGGATTACTTGATATTTTGTGTCAGTACAGAATTGTAAATAAGCAGACTGCAGCTGTGTATAATTTTGTACTCCTGACTCTCTGAGATAGCTAAATTATAAAGCTAGTCTCTCATGATCATTTTGATGAAGCGTCGGGGACGCCTTACTGTTTTATCTTTAATGTTCATTTAATTGCTGATGTGACTTGATTGATTGAGACATAGAACTCTGTGGGACCATAGGAGACTTGATTGTAGCATGTACCCCCTAGTCTTTCGACAACCACGATCGCCGTATGACGTTACGTACCTCATATGGAGTAGCTGGCCTAGTCCGTCTCCGTATTTCGGTACTGGGGCGTGACAAGGTTTTAGTGGTGGCCCATGCAGGTCTGTTTTTCGAACTTGTGGGGTATTGCAAATTATTAGGAGTCTCAATCAAAACTTGTTCCCCTTGAAATTCTGTTTCGAATTCTCTGTCATTGCCTTGATCTCTAACCTGACTTGCATCCTCGAAATCTTCCTCGTTCGGACTTGCTAATCTTATATCTTTCTCCATAGGGGTGCTTCATTCTCAGTAGCGGGTGAGGCCCAAGAGGAAGAGCAGCGAGAGCATGGCTCGACTGGGCACCAGCAGGGGAGAAAACCTTCTCCAGGACGGACACGAGCAGAAATAGAACCAGAGGCAGTGCAGCCGCAGGTTATTGAAACTCCTGCAGCACCAGCAGCGACGGCAGTACCAGATGCCGTAGCACTCCTGGAGATCATCCGGGGGATTCTTGTCACTCACCAACAGCAACAGACTCAGCAGCAGGAGCAGAACGTGTTACTGAACCAAGGGATTCTGTTAGCTCTTGAGAGGAGTGCCGGGGTTGACTCGAGAGCATCAGGAAGGTTCCGTCGCTTGAACCCGAGGTATTTTGATGGCACGGAGGATGCCATCACTGCGGATACATGGATTTAAGACATTGAAGCCATTCTTGTGGCAGCCAAGGTTCCAGATGATGAGAAGGTTGATCAGGTCAAATTAGTACTTCAGGATCTTGCCCGCGACTGGTGGGCATCAGAAGAAGTTGGTATAAGACGCCCTGTTCGTTGGACCACCTTCAGTGAAAGATTCAAGGCCAAGTATTTTGGCGTAGTAGCTCGATATGAGCTCCAGCAGAAGTTTATTAGTCTCAAGCAAGCAGGCGAGACCGTAGATGGGTATGCAGCAGAGTTCTGCAGATTGTGCCATTTTGCCCCAGCAATGGTGGCAACGGAGCCAGAGAAAGCTATGAGGTTCCAGCAGGAACTTCATTTGGAACTATTACAGCTTGTGGAGGGACACGACTACCAGACGTTTGACACGGTTTTGACGGCCACTCGGAGGCACGAGCTTACCCAGCAGAGGTTGGCATCGAGGATAGGAGGTCAGAAGAGATCTCATTCCCAGGTTGGAGGAGGAGTAATACAGCGAACATCGGCACCAGCACCCGGTATACGTATTCATGATGCACGAGCGCCGCGGAGGACGGCCGTGTCAACTAATTCAGCGCCAGTTCGGCATCAGCAGCCGAGGAACCAGCCGCAGCGTCAGGGAGCACCCCAGGGCTGTACATTCTGTGGGAAGGCAGGGCACACGAGGGAGGTGTGCCGGTCAGCGAATGGCTTATGCTTGAGGTGTGGTAGTTCAGACCACCGTATCTCCACTTGTCCTGTGATGCAGAGGCCAGGAGGGCCAGCTCAGCAGTTTCCAGCATTGCCAGCTCCGGTGGCAACCCCGAGTGGAGGGCCAGTATTAGCAGTGAGGCCTCTAGCCCAGCGTCTACCAACGCAGGCTCAGATGTTTCGCCAAGCACAGGAAGCCGGAGGCCCTCAGAGGCAGCAACAACATGGTCGATGAAGGCCGCAACAAGGGGCTCCGCGGGGCCAAGGCCAGGCTCTCACATTATCTTTGGGAGAGGCTCTAGCGTCTAGTGACGTGGTGGCAGGTAAAATTCTCGTCACCTTATTTCCCGCTGTAGCATTATTTGATTCAGGCGCTACTCATTCATTCATCTCTGCATAATATGCTACACGGATTGGACTAGTGTTTGAGGCATTGCCGGAGAGAATGGATATACTCACCGGCAATGGGCTCGTAGAAGTGAGCAGAGTACGCTTTTCATGTCTGGTAGAGGTGTGTGGGCATTTACTGCCCGTATCATTGATTGAATTCCCTATGGAGAATTTTGATGTTGTTCTTGGCATGGACTGGTTGAGAGACAGTCATGCGACAATTGATTGTAGAGGAGGTAGGGTCATATTCAGTGTTCCTGGGATGGAACAGTTCATCTTTACTCGAACCTTGAAGAATCAAGCCGGAGGCGTCCTCTCAGCAGCAGTGTCAGAGCCAGGACAGATTCCGAGAGTGGTCGAAGATTTTCTCGACGTCTTCCCTGATGAGCTCCCAGGGATACCCCCAGTCAGAGAGGTAGAATTTAGCATTGAGTTGAACCCTGGAACGAGGCCTATTGCAGACAGAGTTTACAGAATATCGCCGTCAGAACAGGATAAGTTGTATCAACATGAGGAAGAGTTGAAGTCTAAGGGATTCATCCGAGATAGTAAATCGCCCTGGACCACGCCAGTGATTCTAGTTCCCAAGAAGGATGGGTCGACGAAGATGTGCATCGACTACCGCAATCTGAATGCAGTAACAGTGAAGAATAAGTACCCGCTACCAAGGATTGATGACCTGTTTGACCAGTTGAGCAAGGCCAGCGTCTTTTCCAATATCGATCTTCGGTCGGAATACTATCAAGTAAGAGTTCGGGAGCAAGACATACCGAAGATAGCATTCAGATCTAGATATGGGCATTATGAGTTTTTAGTAATGCCCTTTGGACTAACCAACGCCCCTGCAGTATTCATAGATTTAATGAACCGCATCTTTCTGCCATATTTGGATAAATTTGTGGTGGTATTCATAGATGATATCCTTGTCTATTCCAGCAGTAAAGAGGAGCATGAGAAACATCTTAGGACTGTCTTGCAGACATTGAGGGAGCATCAACTATATGCGAAGCTCGACAAGTGTGAATTCTGGTTAGACCACATTTCGTTCCTGGGACATGTAATTTCTGGAGCAGGAGTGTCAGTGGACCCGAAGAAAATTGAGGCCGTAGAGCATTGGCCGATCCCGAGAACGGTTACAGAAGTGCGAAGTTTCTTAGGATTAGCTGGTTACTACAGAAGGTTCGTGGCGGACTTTGCCAGGATCTCTGTGCCCTTAACGCGTTTGACGTACAAGGACGTAGAGTTTGTTTGGTCAGCTAGCTGTCAGGCATCGTTTGAAGAATTAAAGAAGAGATTAATCTCAGCCCCGATCTTGACGCTTCCAGTAGGAGCGGAAGGCTTTACAGTATATTGTGACGCATCAGGGAAGGGTCTTGGATGTGTATTGATGCAGCATGGAAAGGTGATAGCATATGCATCTCGGCAGCTTCGAGACCATGAGAAGAATTACCCGACTCACGATTTGGAGTTAGCAGCTGTGGTGTTTTCACTCAAGTTGTGGAGGCATTATTTATACGGGGATCAGGTAGAGATCTATACTGATCATAAGAGTTTGAAATATGTGTTCACGCAGCGAGATTTGAACATGAGGCAAAGAAGATGGTTAGAACTGCTGAAGGATTTTGATTTAGATCTTCAGTATCATCCAGGCAAGGCGAATATAGTTGCAGATGCACTGAGTAGGAGAGACAGTGCCTTATTCTTGACCTCGCAGAAGCATATTCTAGAAGACCTTCAGAGTATGGAAATCGAAGTAGTTTTGCCAAGGGATATAGGAAGAATGACCAGTATACAGATTCAGTCAACCCTAGTAGAGAGGATAAGGGCAGCACAAGCAGGAGATCCACAGATTCAGAAGTTGCGGTCGGAGTGTGAATCAGGCCGTAGGAAGGAGTTAGTGATTCATGAAGATGGTACGCTCAGGTTTGGAAACAGACTCTGTGTACCGAGTGGAGACCTTCGGCAAGAAGTTATGTCCGAAGCTCATAGTTCTATTTACTCCATTCATCCAGGAGGAACGAAGATGTATCGAGATATCAGGCAGTACTTTTAGTGGAATGGCATGAAAAGAGAGATAGCGAGATTTGTATCCAAGTGTCTGGTATGTCAGCAGGTGAAAGCCGAGCAGCAGAGACCAGCAGGATTGCTACAGCCGCTTCCTATCCCGGAATGGAAATGGGAGCACATCACGATGGATTTTGTGACCGGTTTACCTAGATCCCTGGCTGGTAAGAATGCAGTCTGGGTAATAGTAGATCGACTCACGAAGGTCGCTCATTTCCTTCCCTTCCGAGTTGGACAGACTACTGAGCAGCTAGCAGAAATGTACATGAAGCAGATAGTAAGGCAGCACGGTGTTCCAGTTAGTATAGTATCAGATCGGGATACGCAGTTTACTTCCCATTTTTGGCGGAGCCTACACCAAAGTTTGGGAACCAAGTTAAGATTCAGTACTGCTTATCATCCACAAACTGACGGGCAATCAGAAAGAACCATTCAGACATTAGAAGATATGCTACGGGCGTGTACCTTAGATTTTGGTGGATCTTGGGAGGATCACCTTCATCTAGTGGAGTTCTCCTATAACAACAGCTATCAGGCTAGCATTCAGATGGCCCCGTTCGAAGCATTGTACGGAAGGAAGTGCAGGTCCCCTTTGGCATGGGACGACGTCGGAGAACGGAAGTTGTTGGGGCCAGAGATGATCACGCAGACTGTGGAGATAGTTAAGTTGGTCAGAGAGCGCCTTCGAGTTGCACAGGACCGACATCGTCATTAGACAGATCAGCATCGTAGGCCTCTAGAGTTTAGAGTTGACGACCAAGTATTTCTGCGGATTTTGCCTACTCGGGGTATCATCAGATTTGGAACCCGGAGAAAGCTTAGTCCAAGATACGTTGGTCCTTTTAAGATTCTCGCTCGGATAGGCGATGTGGCTTATCGACTTGCCCTTCCGCCTTCGTTAACTGGCATACATGATGTGTTTCATGTGTCCCAATTACGTGGGTATATCCCGAATCCGAGTCATGTCCTCGATCATTCTGAGTTAGTCGTTGGTAACGACCTAACTTACGAGGAACAACCCGTGTCTATTTTGGACCGGCAAGAGAAGGTACTCAAGAATCGGACGATAAGCCTTGTCCGTATTTTTTGGAACCATCACTCTTCGGGAGAGTCAACCTGGAATTGCGAGGACGAGATCAGATCTCGGTATCCGTATTTGTTTGACTAATGAGGTATATTTTTACGCCTTATTGACACGATTCCATGATTATCTGTACCTGCTTGTTTTGTACTTTGTGATGTATGATAGTAACTGCTATGATAGTTAACTTGTATATGATTGTGCCTTGCTTGCCCTGATTTCACTATCCTGTCTTGGCTGGAATTTCGAGGACGAAATTTTTCTAAGAAGGGTAGAGATGTCACTCCCCGATCCTGGAATACGTATTTTAATACGTAAACCGATAAATTGTATTTACCTTGTATTTATACGATATTTATATGCTTTATTTTTTCATGTATTTCCCAAAAATATTCGACAAAATATTATTTCGTAATTTATTTTCTGCATTTGGGCCTACAGTCTTGGCTCATTTGGGTAACCCATTTTTGGTTCACCAATGGTTCATCATGAACCCTTGGGTTTACGATTCTATATAATAACTCATCTCATTCTCTCTCTTCTTATTTTTTTCCTCTCATTTATTTTCCTCCACCAACCAAGGCAAGTGCCAACTTGCTGAAGAGATGGATCCATAAATGTTGATGTTTTCTTACAAAATTATTTGTCAAAATATGTTCTTCTCCTCATTCTATACTAGTTTAGAACTTGAAAATTTCCATTTTGAAGCTTTAATTTTTGTAGATCTAAGTTTTAACCATTTTCGGATCTTCTTGGTTTTGATCTAGCAAACTTCTTTATTTTCAAGTTTTGATGGTTCCATGTTGTAGAGAATTTTATTCTACCCAATTTTGACCTCTGGAAAGTTGGATTTGGACTTATTTTGGCCAAGTTATGAACTTTTGAAGCTTTGGGTTCAAACCATGGAGGTCTCGCTGTTTTGGAGAAGACAGTGAGCAGTATGCGCGAGCTATCTAGCTTGAGCCACTGAGCTGCACGCGCTCTTTAGCGCAGCGCAGTCTGGCTCATACGCTGCCTTGATGAGGAGTCGTATGGACCTCATACGCTGCCTTGATGAGGAGTCGTATGGACCTCATACGCTGCCTTGATGAGGAGTCGTATGGAGTACATACGCTGCCTTTTGGAAGCGTATGTCTAGCATACGCTGACCTGAGCGTAGCCTGACCAGAGCGTAGCCTGACTTGAGCGTAGCCTGACCTGAGCGTAGCCTGACTTGAGCGTAGCCTGACCTGAACGTAGCCTGACCTGAGCATAGCCTGACCTGAGCGTAGCCTGACTTGAGCGTAGCCTGACTTGAGCGTAGCCTGACTTGAGCGTAGCCTGACCTGAGCGTAGCCTGACTTGAGCGTAGCTTGACTTACCTTATATTTTTATATGTATATATTATATTGCATATATATATGTAAATGTTTGAGTATGCTATATATCCTTACGTCTTTTGTCCTGAGCATGATATGAGCACTAATGTGACCCCGGTGAACAAAGTGTTCCTACCTGATACTTGTACTTTAATGTCCCAGTTCTCGTTCATGCTCGACAAATGACTCGTAACTCCACGTGGCATACTTGCAATGATGCATTACACCAAGGAAGGTAGAACATGTTGACATACTGATTGACATGGATCCTCTCTTGGGGTACTCGTACTTGAGTACGACTTTTAGGAGGATAATCATGCAGGCCATAGCATGTGAGTCCAAGATTTCACCTAGGGTTAAACTAGGAAACTAAATATACTAGATGCATGGGGAGGGCAGAATCCCGAGATCGTGTTATACCAGCCGCCTTGAGATATTGTCTCGACGCGCCGGCTGGTCTCCATGGATACTGTGTCATCTGCAACGAGTGGATGACTGTATCCGATTAATTCCTGCTATATATTATATGTCTTGGCAAGGTGGCCTTACGAGGGACCTGGGCTCAATGATACCTGTCTACGCGAACCCCTGGGTTGGCTAGCCTTGCTGGAAAGATACGATCTGAGGATTTTGAAATAACATGACGCGAGGATAACCTCGTCCCACTAGAAACTCGTAGACTTGATTGGCCGTGAAAACGACTTGCTTGTATCCTATTTACCTTCTGTGAATAACCACTACCAAAATAAGTGGTTTTAGCGACGCCCAAAATCGTCGCTAAAACAATAAAATCCGTCGCTAATATGAAGCACCGACGCAATTACCGACGTTTAAGTTTTGTCGCCGTTTCCTTAGTCGCTGATTACAAAAACGTCGCTGAACGTCGCAATTACCGACATCCAGCGACGTAACTGTACGTCGGTGAGTTCTCGACGTCTACCGTCGTGTCGTCGGTATATTAGCGACGTATATGTAGTCGCTACACGTCGGTGAAGTCCTGGAATAATTCCCGACGTCTACCGTCGTTTCGTCGGTAATATAGCGACGTGAATGTAGTCGCTAGACGTCGGTAAAGGTCCTGGATAATACCGACACTCACCGACGTTTAAACGTCGGAAAAACGTCGGAGACCTGTACATTTTTTTGCAGCTAGTCGTCGGTAAACGTCGGAAAAGCGTCGGAGACCTGTACTTTTTTTGCAGTTAGTCGTCGGTAAATTTCGGAAAAACGTCGAAAAAATGTATTTTTTGCAGCTTGTCGTCGGTAAACGTCGGAAAATGACGTCGATAAACGTCAGTAAGCGTCGCTAAACGTCGCTAAAATTGTAAAAAAAATAAAAAAAATAAAATACAGATTCTATATTACCACTCACAATTCAAGATGCTACACATATAGGTACACATTCAAATCCCCACTCACAATTCCAAATCACAGCGCATTCAAACCCCCACTCACAATTCAAGATGCTACACATATAGCTTTAATCTAAGTTAATTAACATCCAATCCAAACACAATTAACATTTATCGACGAAGGAATTAACATCCAATCTAAACATCCAATCCAAACAAGTCACAAGTCAAATCGATACAAACACAATTAACATCCAAATCCAAACATCCAATCATAAGTCACAAACATATGATGATACAAACACAAACAAAAGTCCTAACTAGGACTACTAGTGATCTGGTGCAGGAGGGGCACCGCCGCGACGAAGGGATAACAACTCCTCATACTCCGCAAGTGAAATCGATACAGATGGAGCGCCAGGCTGTGACGTCGGTGGAGTCGGTGTCGAAGAAGAAGGCGGTGGAGGCGGCGGAGTCGACGACGATAAAGGCGCACCCAGAGTACCAGCATGCTCCAACGCTGTAAGTCGCTGGTTGTATGAATCCATGATAGATAATATTCTACCACTGCTCTGGACCATCGAATCCTGCGCCAATCTCACCGTCTCGGCCATGGTCACCTGTCCTGTCTGCAACTTCGTCACCGTGCGCTCTAACCCTCCAACGGTGCGCTCTGTCCTCTCAGTCGTCTCCACGAGTCCCATAATGCCGCGATCGAGCGCATCCAATCGTGCTATCAGCGCAGGATCGTCCGTAGGGTGCTGAGACTGCTGCTCGATCCGTCGTAGCAGGTCGTCACGGAGAGACTCCATCATCTGGTGGACTCGGGCAGACTCCTGGGACGGCTGTGGACCATGCACACTAGCAGGAGATGTCCTAGAGGACTGGGTCGCAACTAGGGCGCCATAGGATCCCGTACCGTAGTACGTACCCCTATGGAGGCCACCAGCGGCGGTCATCCACAGCTCGTCCGCCGACGGAGCTTGAGTGGGCTGCGAGGAAGTACCGGCCACTCCTGCATCAGGTGCACTAGCAGTCGCCCGTTCCCGCAGCCTCTGATACTCGGCCTAGAAAGTATGGATAGTACTCTATGATTTCTAATTTCAAATTAATGTACTTATTTTTACTAACTTCATGAATATTTATTTGCATCATATTTACTAAGTTATATTAAAATTGACACGAAGTATTAAATTAAGATAACGTATTGTAATACTTACATAGGTCTGCTCGGCCCTCTCGTCAATAAGGACTCCGCCCTTCCGATGGGTGGCCAGGAAGACGGTCACCATGTCGGCGTTACCGACCTTCCTCACCTGTAATTAAATATATTATCTTAGTAATAATTTATCGGATTTGCATTAAAATAATATTTCTAAAAGAGAAAGACATACCAGACGACGGAAATGTTCCGTCATCGGAATCGACCCACCGCACCACTTCGAGGCATGTTGCCTAGCCGCCTTAGCCTTCTCCGACTTCTCCTTGTACCTTGGCTCGTTGAATCGAGCCTTCATCGCATTCCACTGATCAGGGGTGATCCAACCTTTGATCGGCTTTCCGGCACGATCACGTTCCTTCTGATCATTAATAGAGTCGCGGATCAGCTTAGCAGCGACGGAAGGAAACATCCCCTCGATCAGCTCGGCCCGGTGCGGTGGATAGTAAAACATATCCTAGAACAGTACGAAACCAAATATTTATCAGTTATATATAATATGCATAAATTAAATGATTCATGTTAAAAACAAATCTATTTTAACCTTGAAGCGCGTAAACCAGTAGTTCTTCCTTTCGTCTGGAGCATCAGAGTAGTTAATCCAGGGACCACCATAATTATGCCTCAGAATATCGCCTAGGCATCTCTGTACCCCTGGAGGACGATATCTATACAGACATATTATATTCATGAAAAAAGTTAATTTATGATAAAAACAGAAAAAAAAATCATAAACCAAAATACCTACTTTGTACCGTCGGCCCAGATCTCCGTCCTCCCCTCCTCCGGAGGTGCGCACGCATCATCTTCATGATGCTGGTCGGCCGTCGGCGCATCCTCCTCCATCGGCTCATCGGTCGTCTCCATCGTCGTATTAGCAGTAGGAACGTTAGACGGGTGAGCACTCTCATTAGGCCTGGAACTACTCGTCCCAGGAGACAATCCACGTGGCATCATCCCAGGAGGCCCAGCTACTGGCCGATACGGCGGAGTAATCGGCGACGAGGATCCAGAGCCGGTACCAGTAGGAGGTACCGAAGGAGGACCTCTACCAGTACCTATAGGAGGACCTCGCCGTCCTCCTGGTCGGTACCCTCCGCGACGACCTGCCATACCTGATAACAACATTGGATAATACAACAAATTAATAATAGAGACTAGAAATATGAAAGTACAACAAAGACAAGATAATAACCAAGACAACATATGATGATACATTCTACAAGAATCATCTAAGTCCAGATAAGTACGTCTCTCTCAATCATCTCCAGAATAATCATCTTGTTCGTCTTCCTCGACCTCATCTTCCTCTTCCTCCTCATCTTCACTTTCGTCTTCACCTTCGTCGGCTTCGTCTTCCTCTTTGGATAATTCTACATCTTCTACATTATGTGTCGTGTAATGCGTAACTTCCGTGGAGTCCACATCGACAATATTGGTTACAGGAGGTAGCTCGTCCTCCTGGTAAGCTTTTTCATCAACATCAAAAGTATCTCTAGCTTTAGTCTTGCATACTGCCCACCAGTTAGACTTCGTTGCTCCCCGTCTCGGATAAGCTGTGAAGTACACGAGCTGAGCCTGAGTTGCTAGGACAAACGGTTCGTAGCCTTGATATCTACGCTTGTAGTTTATATCCACAAGACCATGCTTGTCAATTTTCTAGCCTTGATTTTCAATCGGATCGAACCATTCACACTTGAACAACACGATCTTTGCAGGTTCTCTGCCATAATTATATGACAACTCCACAATCTCTCGCAAGATGCCAAAGAAATCATTTCCTGGATCGACGTCTTTGTAGTTCGAAGACTTGATACACAAACAACTGTTCTTCGTGGAATCAAGATCCAGGAAGCTGTCTCTGATCGGAGCATTTGTCGACTTGAACCGAAAGCCATTGACACAATAACTTGGCCATGTTTTAACAAAAGTAATTGGTCCCTTGGCAAGAGTTCTAATTAATTCAATCTCGGGTGAAATTAGACGATCGACCTGAATATCAAAGAAGAGATAATAAGTTATTTATTGCGCAGTTGCATTAGAAGAGGCCAGTAAATATTACCGAGCTGCTTACATATTCGCTCAACCAAGAAGGAAAATGACGTCTCATTTCTTGTTCTAATGCTTCGTCTGTTAGGTAGGGTCTAACCAGCCTCAACTCATCATTATATGTGCTGGAAAACAACGAAGCATTAGAACGATTAGTACAATAATATTAGCTTATACTATTACATTGAGATGACGTAAACTTATCATTCCTTACTTACCCCTCGACGCATCTTCTCAAGTTTGAAACATACCCATCTGGAAATTTCAGACCTTGAATCCACCTACAAAGCCTCACTTTATCGTCCTTCTCCAGTGAGAAAATTGCCTTAGGCTGCTTCAACTTCCCATTCCCGTCCTCTATCAAATGCAATGCAGGACGTCTACATATTTCTTTCAAGTCCAATCTAGCCTTAGGATTGTCTTTCGTCTTCCCCTTTACGTCCATTACAGTATTAATTATGTTGTCAAACACATTCTTCTCGATACGCATGACATCAAGGTTATGTCTAATCAGATTGGTGCTCCAGTATGGCAGATCCCAGAATATACTCCTCTTCGTCCAGTTATGAGTGCGACCAAATCCGTCACACTTGTAGCCCGTAGCAGGCTGCTCAATAGCACTTGGTAAATCTCTAACCTCCTCCCATATCGTGGCTCCGTACCACCTTATCGGTGGATCACCCTTCTCCACAACGCCAGCACGAAAAGCATTCATGTTCCTCCGGTACGGATGATCCTTCGGCAGGAATTGTCGATGACAATCGAAGAAGCACGGTTTGCCTCCGTGTTTCAAACGGAAAGCCTTAGTGTCGTCCATGCAACACGGACATGAAAGACGACCATGCGTGCTCCATCCAGATAACATTCCATAGGCTGGAAAGTCGTTGATGGTCCACATAAGTGCTGCCCGCATCTGGAAATTTTGTTTTCTAGATACATCGTACGTGTTGGAACCTACTTCCCACAGCTGATTCAACTCATCAATCAATGGCTGTAAATAAACATCGATGTTCCTTTTCGGATTGTTCGGACCTGGGATAATAACGGTGAGGAACATAAATGGAGTCTTCATGCACATCCAAGGCGGTAGATTGTACGGGGTGACGATCACAGGCCAACACGAATACTGGGATCCCGAAAGTCCGAATGGGGTAAAACCGTCAGAGCAGAGACCCAATCTAACATTATGCGGATCAGAAGCAAAATCTGGATACTCTCGATCAAAGTGCTTCCATGCTTCTCCATCAGATGGGTGATCCAACACTCCTTCGGTATGTTCCCGCTTATGCCAACTCATGTTTTCTGCAGTTTCCTTCACCATAAACAACCGCTGCAAACGCGGCATCAACGGCAAGTAGTGCATCGAAGAGGTAGGCTTCCTGGCACCGACAGACTTTCCTCTACCACAGGCCTTGTAGCGATCGACACCACAAAATCTGCAGGCGTCTTCATCCTTGTCGTATTTGTAGTACAACATGCACCCGTTGCGACAGGCATCGATTTTTTATATCCCATCCAGAGCGATCTAACCATCCTCTTAGACCGGTAGAAGTCTTTAGGCAACTTCGCACCCTCAGGCAATATTTCTATAAGCAACTCCATAATACGGTTGTAGCAATCTTGCGACATGTTAAAATCAGACTTGATGCTCAACAATCTTGTAACCACCTCCAACGGTGAATGATCCTCACAACCAGGATATAATGGAGTCCTTGCATTCTCCAGCAACTCCATGAACTGTGCAGCATCGGGGTTCGGTGCCTCCTCAGGTGCATCATGATCATCCGGATCGAAACTAGGCCCGGCCGCGTCGAAAACCATGTTCACCAACCCATCGTCGTAAGGAGCGTTGTTGTGGACATCCACATAAGGCTCGTACTCCGATGCTAAAGACACAAGTTCTCCGTGCTCGCTCCACTGATAGTAATTCGACGTGAAACCCTTCGAGTACAAATGATACGTGACATCCACTTCTGGATGATATTTCAAGTTGCGACATCTCACACACGGACACTTAATTTTGGTATCGTCCATGTACTGAGGGAACGCCTTGGCAAACTGCAGGAACTGGTGTACACCCTCTATGAATTCATCCCGCACACCGCACATGTCATCAGGATGACGGATGTACATCCAAGTACGATTCCGCAGATAGTAATTCAGCTCCATAATTCTGTAAGATAGATACATCAAGGTAGTGAATGATATGCAAGTGTCAAAGCTTTTCCGATGGATTGCATTTATCTTTTCATCTATTCATTCATGCATTGCATTTATCTTTTCAGTTTTGCATATCATTACCTACTATTATACATGCATTTATCTTTTCATCCATTCATTCATGCATTGCATTTATCTTTTCGATCAACAATCTAGTAAAACAAGGCTAAACTAGGTCAATAAGACAACATCTTGGGTTACATTGGTCAACTGGATTACATTGGATGTGAAAATCTGTATCGTAAGACAAACTAAACATAATTAGTATATAATCATGTAACTGGTGGATCCGCTAGCTAGTAAGCCGGATGTACTTAATATCAGAGAGTATCAGATTAGTATCAGTATATAGGTTAGGTAGACCGTATCAAACGTATATCGGAATAGTAGGCCGAATAGGAGGCCAAGATAGTCGAATGAGAAGAAGGGAAGAAGGGAGGAGCAGATGGGTCCAGAGCCATGGTGGAGGAGGAGAAGTAACATGAGAGCAGTTTCCGCCGTAACATCTCCTGGCTCTGCTGGCAACTGAAGTCCAGATGCTACAAAGGACGATCCTTCGCTGAAATCGACTACAACACCCATCAGTTCAAGTTCATTCCTAGATGAGTATATTCCAATGCCATAGAGGAAGGTCAACAAACTGATGGCTTCTATGGCATTGGAATCTACTCATATAGGAATGAACTTGAACTGATGGGTGTTGTAGTCGATTTCAGCGAAGGATCGTCCTTTGTAGCATCTGGACTTCAGTTGCCAGCAGAGCCAGGAGATGTTACGGCGGAAACTGCTCTCATGTTACTTCTCCTCCTCCACCATGGCTCTGGACCCATCTGCCAACTCAAGTTTGGCTTGGTAAGAGCCATATTATCTCCAATCTCACCTCTGATTGTGCCGTCCGACTCGATTGCCTCATTACTCGCTGGTTGCATATTCAAAGTTCTCTTTGAAATTCTTTCTACTGAGTCTCTCGCTCCTTCCGTCCAAGTGATTACATGACTATTTCGGTCGCTGGCACTCGCTGCATTCTCTCTCTCTCGATTAGCATCTCCTACTAAAGCCAACTCCAGGGATGCGGCGAGCTAGGTGCCCTCATCTCTGGCATGTAGAATGTATACATGTATGTGCACATGTACATATATATGAATATATATATATATATATATATATATATATATATATATATATATATATAGATATTTTAAGTTACAAAAGAAAAAGAAAAGGAAAAGGTATAAGAAGCATGTAGCAGCCCAGCAACCAGCCAGGCCCAAATTATATTTATAACAAATCCTATTTTATAAACTATTTTCAACAATATTAGAAGAA
Organism: Iris pallida; assembly: GCA_029216955.1. Classification (NCBI taxonomy): domain Eukaryota; kingdom Viridiplantae; phylum Streptophyta; class Magnoliopsida; order Asparagales; family Iridaceae; genus Iris; species Iris pallida. The sequence goes on from JANAVB010034617.1 coordinate 22,785,327, forward strand.
GAAAAAAAATTACGTGCAAGGGCAGGTGCACCTTACTAGTTCTCTAGTAATGACCTCGAGCTATGCATGTTAAGGAAAACAAGGGCATATCTAATAGTAAGTCTGGTTTATATTTTTTCCATGCAATTTTTGTACTTAATAGTTGCCCTTGCCAAAAAGGCAAATGTTAAAGGCCACCCCCAAATTACTAAGGGCAACCATCCTACTAAGGGCAACCAAGACCATTTCCAATTTTTACTAAGGGCAACCTAATGTTAAATGATTTACTAAGGGCCACCATGAGGAGGAAGCTGACAGCCTCCCTCTCCCCACCGCCGCCGACCCGAAGCCCCCGCGCACCACCCTCTCCCCCGCCTCTCCCCCGTGCAGCACCCTCTCCCCCGCGCTGCACCCTCTCCGACGCCGACGCCGACGACCACGCCGGCACTTCCGAAGCCTCGTCCCTCTCCTCCTTCGGCCTCGCCGACTGGGCCGTCTCCGTGTGCGTCGAGCTCGGCATACGCACGCCGACCCCCGTCCAGTCCCACTGCATCCCCCGCATCCTCGCCGGCGACGACGTCCTCGTCCTAGCCCAGACCAGAAGTGGAAAGACCGCCGCCTTCGCCCTTCCCATCCTCCACCGCCTCTCCGAGGACCCCTTCGGCGTCTTCGCCCTCGTCATCACCCCCACCCGGGAGCTCGCCGTCCATGGATCCAACAGTCTAAGCAGAAGCGCGACCACCACCGCCGAGCAGTGACGACGAGCGTGGGACGGGGCCAAGGCCTGGGTCGAGAAGCTCAAGGACTGCAGGCTAGCACTGCAGTCCTTTCTTCACTTGGGACTGCAGGCAAGCCTGCAGTCACTGTAGACAAAAAAAAAAAAAAAATTTATGAGTAGATTTCCTTCTTCTCATTCGACTATCTCGGCCTCCTATTCGGCCTACTATTCCGATACCGATACTTTGAACCTTGATCTTAACACAAACCTATATACTGATCGATACTAATCCGCTACGCCCGATACTAAGTATATACGGTCGATACTGATAGCGATAGTCCGATACCGATAGCGATAGTCCGATACCGATAGTTCGATCGATACCGATAGTTCGATACCGATAGCGATAGTCCGATACCGATAGCGATAGTTCGATACCGATAGCGATAGTCCGATACAGATACACATGGACCTACATATCTATATATCACTAGTAGCCATACTCCTCTACATACTACTCTACACTAGGATCTAGTAACCATATACTAAGTCAAAATCTAGGGTTTGACTGAATATGGGTTAACTTTCTGGTCAAACTAAGTCAAAATCTAGGGTTTGGTCAAACCTAGACTAGTCAACAAGGTCACTTAGACTATTAAGTCAATTCTATGATATACTAACTCATAACTAACTATAGGCCAATATAACTAGGATATCCTAGGATACCATAATACTATATCATATATACATATCAAGGTATATATACCCAATGTCTATAGTCTAAACATATATCCCTTACAAGGACTCTCAAACACATTACATAGTGTAGCATCTCATTAGCCATATACCTATACTCTAATCCATTACCTACTCTATAACTCAACTGTTACCCACCATACTCTAAGAGCATCTCCAACCCTATTGTCTTGTTATATGTTGTGAATCATATGTGGCATTAGGCACAAGACAATGTCTTGTCTAGGTGGCAAGATTATATTGACAAATGACAATGAAGTAAGAAAATCTTCTCCAATGCAAAATGTTTACTTTTTTCAACTTGGAAGATAAAGTATTAAGATATTTACTTCTTTCCCAACTTTCAAGACAACTACTCATATTCTTTCTTTTTCCTAATATTTTTTATTCATAATTGATGACATGGAGAACAAGACATTGTCAAGTGCATTGTCTAGAACTAGACAACCAACTTCACAATGTCTTGTTTAATTTTTGCCACATAAGCTTCACAATTGACTTGACAATTGCATTGGAGAAGAACTTTTGAATAAAATTTTGTCATTCCTATGTGGCAACAACTTTTTTCCAAAGTCACAATAGGGTTGGAGATGCTCTAACTATCTACTTGCATTCACACACATTTATAGCAATATGTATAATATACTCACTAACATCTAACCCTCTCTTCCATTTGTTCCTTTAAATCAACACATATCTATATATAGATAGCCCAAATCTGTAAGGTATACAACCGGTTAGGGTTAGGGTTTACCTGACCGTCACGGCGAGGGAGAGCGACGACGGCGAGGGGGAGCGGCGGTGGAGGTGGCTGCCGGGAAGGAGTAGGAGGAGGAGCGGCGGTGGAGGTGCTCTGGCGAACGGCGGCGGTAGGGGGTCGGGTTCGACGGGGGCTGCCGGAAAGGAGGAGGAGGAGGAGAAGGAGGAGGAGGAGGTGCTCTGGCGAACGGCGGCGGTAGGGGGTCGGGTTCGGCGGGGGCTGCCGGGAAGGAGGAGGAGGAGGAGGAGGAGGAGGAGGTCGGAGAGGCGGTGGAGGAGGAGGCTGGGCGGTGGAGGAGGAGGCTGGACGGGGTCGGTGCTCGCGGCGGTCGGTGGGGGTCGCCGAGGGCGCGATCGGACGGGGGTCGAGGGGACAGGGGTGCTCGGGGTCGGGAAATAATGGGGGGGGAAGGAAAATATTGGGGGGGGGGAAATGGGGGGAAGTGAAATCGAAACTGACCTATATTCGCACATTAGCGACGTAACATAAGCGCATCGGTAACCGTCGCAACTTTATTGATATTAACGACGCCATAGTAAAAACGTCGCCAAACGTCGCTAATATCAATGATATTAGCGACGTTCACCGACATATCCGCGACGTGAGTTTTTCAATACGCAAACGTAGTTACTATACGACGCTGAACGTCGCTGAACGTCGCTAGTAGTGACGTCTTGCGACGTCATAAGAAAACGTCGGTAAATTGTTTTTTATCTGCGACGTTTTCGGAAAACGTCGCAAATTACGTCGGTAATATGACTTATTTTGGTAGTGAACTGAGGGAAGTGGACTGTCGTGGTACGTGATCCAACCCATGTTCTTGTTTGATTGTTGGGTTGGTTATCGTACTATGACAGGCTGTGGACCGAAGTTATGAACGGAAGACTTATTCTGGTTGTGAAGTGCTACTTCTGTGAATGACTGAGGAACATGGTCTATCATGGTACATGATCCAACCCATGTTCTTATTTGATTGTTGGGTTGGTTATTGTGCTGCGATAGGCTATCGATCGAAGTCACGATCAGGAGATTTTATTGTTCATACCTTTAAACTTATGTGAAAGTTATAGAGTACAACACGTCCCGACTCCATGCGGCACCTTTTGTCCTTGTTTGGTTGTAAGGGTGCCATATGGGTTCGAGGATGTTGCGCTACCCTATAATAGTAGCATAAGTATTATTATTATCAATCATTCTATTAACTGGATTTTTAATCTTAACTCTTGTGCCCTTTTGGCGGTACTTGCTATTCGGGGCTGACCCCGCTGGTTTTGTTTGGCCAGATCTCGTAGCAGAGCCAGAGGACACGATCTTCCTCCCTGACATCCATGGTGCATACTAGGAGCATGGTGGTTCGGAGACTCGAGTGGGTTTCTTCTCCACCACTCTTGCTTATATTTTGTGCGGCATTTAGCCACCGGCACCTGTTAGCCGGATTACTTGATATTTTGTGTCAGTACAGAATTGTAAATAAACAGACTGCAGCTGTGTATAATTTTGTACTCCTGACTCTCTGAGATAGCTAAATTATAAAGCTAGTCTCTCATGATCATTTTGATGAAGCGTCGGGGACGCCTTACTGCTTTATCTTTAATGTTCATTTAATTGCTGATGTGACTTGATTGATTGAGACATAGAACTCTGTGGGACCATAGGAGACTTGATTGTAGCATGTACCCCCTAGTCTTTCGACAGCCACGATCGCCGTATGACGTTACGTACCTCATATGGAGTAGCTGGCCTAGTCCGTCTCCGTATTTCGGTACTGGGGCGTGACAAAATTGCTGAGAAACCTAATTTCGGGGTTAGTTTTTATGAAAAATCCACCCGCAGGGTGGGTTTTATGAAATGCTCAGAATTATATATTTCCACGTTTAATATTCCAAGATTCTCTTTAGATGTTCTGTATTTACAAGATTGTCATTTTGATAATATCATAACTACCCCCTCGCACAAACTCAGATTTGGATTGCGATTCTCGTCTTCTTCTTCTTTTTTTTCACGGGAGATCTGAATTCCATTGCTCTCATCTCCAGCAGAGATCGCAAAGATCGTTCGTAGTTCACTGTGCTTTTCTTCAGTCGAACTTCGATCATCGCTCATCATCATCATCATCATCATCATCATCATCTTCCTAGAGAGATTTGAAGTTTTTCGGCGATTAGGTCAATTGTGGAGAGAAGATTTTCTTTTTCTTTTCAATAAGAGTTAGCATCGTTTTGAAAGAAGAATGAAACTCTTTATTCCTGACAAATTTTTTCTACAAAAAAATAAAAAATTAGATTTCTGTCAACTGTTCTCCATCATTCTCCGTGATTGTAACACGGAGAATGATTCTCCGTAATTTTAACACGGAGAATGGCAATTCTGCTTGGTTTTAACATTCTCCGTCATTTTAACACGGAGAACGGTCATTCTCCGTGATTTTAACAAGGAGAATGACCATTCTCCATGATTTTAACACGGGGAATGTTCATTCTCTGTGATTTTAAGAACAAAAAATGGTCATTCTTCGTGATTTCTAATACGAAGAATGACCATTCTCCGTATTAAAACCACGAAGAATGGCCATTCTCCGTGTTAAAATGACGGAGAATAACATTCTCCGTCATTTTAACACGGAGAATGGTCATTCTCCTGCATTTTAACAAGGAGAATTGACATTCTCCGTGATATTAACACGGAGAATTGTCATTCTCCGTGATATTACCACGGAGAATGGCAATTCTCCTGCATTTTATGGCCAGCTGAAACTTTGGACGGCTATAAATTTTGACTGAGTGGTCGAAATGAGGCCCGGTTTGTCACAAAATGAGCGTATTTTCGAGGAGCCTGAGATAAACTGCCCCATCGTTTGTCGGCCTCCCAAAATTTTAGAATCACAAAAAAAATAATGTTTGGACCTACATTTTAACACTTTTACCGTTTGTCGTCATTTCCAAAAAATTTCGACGAGTTTTTGAAGGAAGGTTTGAAGATTTTGGAGGAGAAAACCTAGATTCGAAACTGAGCGGCGTATGAAAGAAGAGGAAGTATCGAAACATTTTTTTAAAGAGTAGGGTTCGGGAGTATTTTTAATAAATTAGAAGGGAAAAAAGGTCATTTAGAACCCCCTTTATATATTTTTCGCTAATTCTGGACACACGATGAAATATTATTTTGTGGTGGATTTTACATAAAACTTTTACAATCTTTGGGCATTTCATAAATTTTTTTTAATGGTGTTGGGCCCAATAATAATTATCATGAGAGATGGAGAGTTTCTACATGTAGAAACCCTCATACCATCTCCAATGGGGGTTTCTATCTTCCCTATTTCTATGGAAAAAAATCTATTTTAGAAAAAACTTCTTCCAATGGTCGTTTTTATCATTATTTCTATTCTAGGTGGCAATGATTTAGGATGAAATTTTTTTAGGAGAGTTTCTACATGTAAAAACTCTCATAAAAATTCTCCATCTCTCATGACAATTATTATTGGGTCCCACACCATTAAATTGATCATTTTATTTTGTGACACCTAGGATATAAATGAAGAAGCATTGGAGTTTTTTTTTTCGTTCGTACAATTTCTATGTAGAAACTCTTACAACTAGGATAGAAATCTCCTTAAAGTACAATGCCAAATAGGATAGAAACTCAATTTTAGAAATCAACATTGGAGATGGTCTCATATAATTTTTTCATCTTACATCATTGTCACCTAGAATAGAAATGAGGATAGAAATCACAATTGAGAGAAGTTTTTTCTAAAATAAATTTCTTGCAAATGAGGCTTTCTATTTCCCAGGCCATCTCCAATGGGGGTTTCTATCTCCCCTATTTCTACGGTAGAAATCAACTTTAGTAAAAAATACCTCTAATGGAGATTTATATCTCTATTTCTATCATGCGTGGCACGGTGATGTAGGATGGAGAGTTTCTACGAGGGTTTCGTAGAAACCCTCGTAGAAACTCTCCATCTCCCATGACAATTATTGTTGGATCCCACACCATTGAATTTAATATTTTATTTTATGACACATACGATAGAAATGGAAAATCATTAGAGAATATATTTTTTGTATGTACAATTTCTATGTAAAGATTCTTTCAAGTAGGATAGAGATTTTCTTAAAGTATAATGACAAGTAGGTTAGAAACTCAATTTTAGAAATCACTATTGGAGAAGCAAACGAAATGCCATTGTAGCTATTTATTGCTGCACGACTTTCTTCAATAGCATGGTGAACTCTCCAATAGATATCCATCTTCTTGTATTGAATGGCATCAATTAAAACTTTGCAATCGTCCTCTATGATAACATTTGCATTTCTTTTCCACTCACACAAGGTGTACGAGCGTTGAGGGGTATTAAGGACGAACTAGGATGAAAGGGGTGTATGTTAGGGTGGTATGGGTAAAATTTGGTGTGGTGTGGTGGAGGTTTGCTGCATGGACATGTCTAGTGGACTTCCACTGTTTTTTATTTTTTATTTGTTTTACTTTTGCTTTAAATCATTGGCTTTATAAGATTTCTTTTTTTAAAATAGTAGGCTTGGGCTTTAAATGGTTTATTATTTTTATTTATAACATTTGGGCTTGGCTTCTATTAAAACTTACTCTATTTTTTTTTCTTCTATATAAATACTTGGGTAGGCCCCCTCGCTACACGTGCGCGAGCGCGCACACACACATAATCAGATTAATGATCATAGAAGTATTTAATAATTATTTATTTAATTTCTAAACTAGATTTTTAGGGCTTAGAAAATACCTAAAATTTTCAAAAATTACCCAAATTTTATTATTATATATTTTAGGCCACTAGGGGCTATTGGTCAAGTTTCTAGAGTTTTAAGCTAGGGGTTCCATTGGTAAAATTCCTAAAAAATTCTTAAAAATATGTTTTCATTTATTTTCTTTTGTTTTATATCTAGGAAAAATTCTTATGAATTAAATCTAAAATAGGTTTCTATTGTTTCAGATAATATGTTGCCGATGTATTCTACCTTCCTCGAGCCACCGCTCGTGTTTTCCATACTACATATTGCAACATTTATCCATGATTCATTTCTATTTAACAACAAGATCTCAATAAACATGTAATATGTTAAGCAAAATTATTATGGTTACTCACTTTAGCTAGATTCATTTATTAGGGTATCATTGATCGAAGGACGCAACAAAAACAAGCATAGAATCTTTTATTAAGGTGTGAAGAGTAAAGAATGATCAAAGCCACTAATTGTTGGCGAATTGTTGAGAAACAGAGAACTCTAACGCTAATTAAGATCGAGCTTCGCCTACGTGGCCACCTGCATTAACACCAACAGAGGTTCAATATTCTTCTATTCTTTCTTCCAGAATTAGATATGAATGCATAAGTTGATAAGGTCAAGCAATTAAATCCATCGAAAACATCCACGAAAATGTGTTCATAAAATCAACATCGAAAGCAACATCAAAACAATAGCGAAAATGAATAATGAAAAAGGCTTGAGGAAGGAATTCTTATATAGAGTTATTCTCCAAAATACGATTCACTGCATATTTGTGACTTACTTCCAAAGAAGCCAATCCAAATAATAGGAATGGTCTTAATTCAATCTGTCCCGATCAACGATATCGATAGAATTCCGCACATAGGACCCCTGATTGGGAGTGGGGCACTGTTAGATGCTGCTGCTGCTTTTGTTAGCAAAAGCTCAAATCTCATATTCCATTTAGTCCGACATCGGTTGGGCAAATGGACCTCCTTGTGCATATAACACTTTCCTTGCTCTTGCTTCATTGAACTATTTGTGTGGGAGAGACCCATGGGCCACACGCGTGCGCTGCCGCCCGGCCCGGCCCGGCTCATCAAACAATGATTCCGCACATTTAATTAAGTTACAATTATCTATTCTAAAATTCTATAATTTCACTTCTGTAACAATCATCTACTCTGTTAAAGCAAATTTCTGAAGCAAATTTCCTACTGTACCGATTTGACTATTGTATCAAACATATATATATGGAAGCAGATCAAAAGTCCCCCTTAGAACACCCCCTAAAAATCTCTCACTCTAATTCCTAATTTGATGTTAATATTAATGTTAATATTAAGTTTAATGTATATATATATATATATATATATATATATATATATATATATATATATATATATATATATATATAATATATATGGGAGCGGATCAAAAGCCCCCCTTAGAAAACCCCCCAAAAAACCCCTCACTCTAATCCGTAATATTAATGTTAATATTAATTTTAATATTAATGTTAATGTTAATATTCATGTTATAATGTTAATTTTTATTTTTATATTAACGTTAATGTTAATATTAATTTTTTTATATTAATATTAATGTTAATATTAATGTTAATGTTAATGTTAATATTAATTTTAATGTTAAGTTTAATGTTAATTTTAGTATTTAATGTTAATATTAACATTAATATTAATATTAACATTAATATTAACATTAATATTAACATTAATTATGGATTAGAGACGAGGGAGGCTTTTAGGGGGTTTTCTAAGGGAGCTTTTGATCCGCTTCCTATATGAGAGCGGATCAAAAGCCCTCCTTAGAAAACCCCCTAAAACTCCCCCTCACTCTAATTCGTAATATTAATGTTAATATTAATGTTAATATTAATGTTAATATTAATATTAATGTTAATGTTAATATTAATTTTTTATATTAATTTTAATGTTAATGTTAATATTAATGTTAATGTTAATGTTAATATTAATTTTAATGTTAAATTTAATGTTAATTTTAGTATTTAATGTTAATATTAACATTAATATTAACATAAACATTAATATTAACATTAATATTAACATTAAATTATGGATTAGAGTGAGGGAGTTTTTTTGGGGGTTTTCTAAGGGGGGCTTTTGATCAGCTTCCTATATATATATATATATATATATATATATATATATATATATATATATATATATATATATATATATATATATATATATAGGAGCGGATCAAAAGTCTCCCTTAGAAAACCCCCTAAAAACCTCCCTCACTCTCGGTCGTAATTTAATGTTAATATTAATGTTACTATTAATGTTAATGTTAATATTAACATTAATATTAATGTTAATGTTAATATTAATATTAATATTTTTATTTTTATATTAATGTTAATGTTAATGTTAATGTTAATGTTAATGTTAATGTTAACATTAATTTTAATGTTAAGTTTAATGTTAATTTTAGTATTTAATGTTAATATTAACATTAATATTAACATTAAATTACGGCCGAGAGTGAGGAGGATTTTTAGGAAATTTTCTAAGGGAAGTTTTTGATCCGCTTATATATATATATAAATATATATATATATATATATATATATATATATATATATATATATATATATATATATATATATATATATATATATATCTTCAGTGAAGCTATATATATAGTGCTCTCCTTTACAAGTTGATAAGCAAATTTCCTTCAAAAGTTTCTGTTTGCATACTATTGAACAAGTCAAATTGTACTTTTATTCAATAGTCAATATTCAATATTACTGTTAGCATACTATTTGCTTAGAGAATTTCTTGTTTAGGGAATTTCTTGTTTAGGCTATACATTCGTTTACAGAATTTCTTGTTTGGGGAATTCTTTATTGCTGCTGTTAATTAATTGGTTGAGGCCATCGTATTGTTGAATACATTCTGTCACCATATTAAGAATATAAATTTATACTCTCAATACATTAATATTGCTACTCATATTGCTATTTAGTGTCAATATAACAATTTATGCCATTGTCTTAAATAAGTTGCTTGGTGTAAATTATTTTAGTAAATATTCATTACCGTCATTACAAATATTCATTGCTGTCAACATTCAAATATTTGTACACAAATTTTCATTTCAAATATATATACATGACTTTGCCTACCATAACAAAACTTGGTTAATGGCCTACTGTAGAAAGTAGTTGTCTTAGCAAACAGTGTTTGAGCAACTTTTCTTAGCAAATTTTCTAGCAAAGTTGTTGTCATTTATTATTGTTGTTACATATTAGCAAAGTTTCTTAAGCAAGTTTCCTTTAAATAATTTGCTTAATAAATTTTCATAAGACTGTTTCTAGAAATTGACACCTTAGACAAAATTATTGTCTTACTACTTTTTGTCAATACTAGTTCTTTCCCTACTCAATATTTTTATTTAGGCTAAAATAAACAGTTTATTGATTTAGTAAAATTTCTTTAATTTTAAAAGTTCTAAAGTAGAGATATGTTTGGGTACAAGCCAAAAGGGTCCTTCTGTCAATAAGGCAAAAAATCGTCTAAGCGACCGGTACTTAAGTGTTCCTAGTGAACCTCCGCTTGCTGGGATCCGGCCTCTACAGCTAATCCAACCTTATCAAAACTTGAAAACCAAAATTTTAAAGGTAAATTAAAAAAATCATTTAAACCGTTAATTTTTAGCTTAAAACATCTTTATTGAGTAAACCATATAGAAATCCTTGGCAAACCCAAGCCTTATCACCAAAGAGACCTCCTTCAAAAGGAAAGGCTCTAACAAGCCAGAGGCTAACATGATTCTGAATGTGTCTTCTAGCTCCTTCGGGTCTGTAAGCTATCAACCTACAATAAACATTTTTTATCACTCTGATGATTGGTGGTTGGATTCTGGAGCAAATGTTCATGTTTCTTTTGATCGCTCTAGTTTTTCAAACTATCAGGAATCGGGTGGAGGAGGTGTGACCCTAGGAGATGGCTCAACGGCACAAATCGTAGGAAGAGAAAGAATAGATCTGAAGATGACATCAGAAAAAATTCTACCTCTCCATGATTTGCTTCATGTGCCGTCTGTTAGAAAAAACATTGTTAGTGGATCCTACCTTGTAGCCTCAGGATACAAAACTGTAATGGAGGCAAATAAAGTAGTTTTCTCTAAGAATGATCTATTTATTGGAAAAGAATTTGTGAAAGATGAACTTTTTATTTTAAGTACTATGAATAAAAGTTCTAATCCTTCTTTTATTGCAAATGTTGAATCATCAAATGTTTGGCATGGTAGATTAGGTCATGTGAACTTAGGATCTATAAAAAGGATGATAAACCAAGACCTTATCCCTAAGACTCCTATAGACGATGAACACAAATATGAAATGTGTGTTCAAGCCAAACACACTAGATTACCTTTCAAATCTGTCCATAGGAATTTTGAACTTCTAGAACTTATCCATAGTGATGTTTGTAATTCCAATAGGATTTTGACCCGAGGTGGTAGAAAATACTTTGTTACTTTTATAGATGATCATTCAAAGTATTGTTACACCTACCTTCTCAAGACCAAAGATGAAGTTCTAGACAGATTCAAGATCTATAAGTCTTATAAGCTGAGAACCAGTTAGATAGAAAGATTAAGATCCTTAGATCAGATAGTGGTGGAGAGTATATCTCAAATGAAATGAGTAACTTCTGTGAAGCTGCTCCTTATTCACCACAGTTTAACAGAGTTGCCGAAAGGAAGAATCGTACTCTGTTGGACATGGTCAATGCCATGCTTCTCAGCTCAGGAGCCCCTTGATAATCTTTGGGGAGAAGCCCTTTTGTCAGCCTGTTATATTCTTAATATGATACCAAGTAAGACTAATGGTAAGACACCATATGAATTATGGAAATGTCGAACTTCTAGGATTAATTACCTCAAAGTTTGGGGATGTTTAGCTAAAGTAGGAATTCTTGAACCCAAAAAGAGGAAGATAGGACCTAAGACTGTAGATGCTGTGTTCATAGGATATGCCTTAGATAGTAATGCCAATAGATTTCTTGTAACTCATTCTGAAGTAAATGAAATCTCTAATAACACAATTATAGAAGCTAGAGATGCAGTTTACTTTGAGAATATCTTTCCCTTCAGGGATATAAACCCTTCATCTTTCTCTAACCCTTCTCTTACTCCATCTACTAGTTCTCATGATCAAATACCTAGTTCTCAACCTGAACAAGTTATAGAACCTAGGAGTAAAAGAAAAAGGATTGAAAAGAAATTTGGAGAAGGATTCTTCACTTTTTAAATAGTGGGTGATCCTTCAACTTATGAAGAAGTCATATCTTTTCCTGATGCCCCTTTCTGGAAAGAAGCTATTAACAATGAGTATAACTCCATTATGAAGAACAATACTTGATTTTTAGCAGACCTTCCTTTAGGTAGCAAATCCATAGGTTGTAAGTGGATCTTTAAAAGAAACTTAGAGCCGATGGTACCATAGAGAAATACAAAGCTAGGCTAGTAGCCAAAGGGTTTACCCAAAAAAAGGATTAGATTATTTTAATACATACTCTCCTGTAGCTAGGATTTCTTCTATTAGAACCCTCCTAGCCTTAGCTTCCATTTTTGACTCGATAATCCATCAAATGGATGTAAAGACAGCATTTCTAAATGGAGATTTAGAGGAAGAAATATATATGGAGCAACCTGAAAGTTTTATTGCTAAAGCCAAGGAAACAAGATTTGTAGATTAGTAAAATCTCTTTATGGCCTAAAGCAAGCTCCCAAGCAATGACATAACAAATTTGACAAAGTCATTATAGAATTTGGTTTTGTGCCAAATGAATATGACAAATGTTTGTATTTTAAAAATACACAAATGGAAGTTGTGTTACCTTATGCTTGTATGTTGATGATATCCTTATTCTAGGATCTTCACTAGAACTGATAAATAACAGTAAGAATTATTTATCTAACCAGTTTGATATAAAAACCTAGGTGAGGCAAACCTGATCCTAGGAATGCAAGTATCCAAATGCAATGAGGGATATACTCTATCCTTAGCACATTCAATTCAGAAAATGCTAAGGAAGTTTGAGTATTTTGACAAGAAATCTGATCTTACTCCTTATGATAGTAATGTTGTTCTCAAGAAGAATGAAGGATCACCTATAGAACAACATAGATATTCACAGATGATTGGGTCCCTTATGTACATAACTAATAGGACCCGACCTGATATTGCGTTTGCAATTGGGAGACTAAGTAGATATACTAGTAACCCAAATCAGTCACATTGGACTACATTAGATATAGTATTTAGGTATCTTAAGGGTACTCTAGATTATAAACTTCATTATACTAGACACCCTGATATTATAGAAGGTTACTCCGATGCAAATTGGGTAACTGATTCACATGATGTGAAATCCACTACTGGATATGTTTATACCCTAGCAGGAGCTGTAATCTCTTGGGGATCATGTAAACAAACTATCATAGCCAGAAGTACAATGGGCAGGATTGAAAATATAATATATAGGCAAATTTGAATTTTGTTTCATAGGAACCAGTTTGCAGCAGAGAAATTAGGCACTACTGGCCCATTTTACATGTTTGACCTCTAATACAAGGCACCGTTTTACACCAGACACCAAATTGCATAATGCACACTATAAGCACCATTTTGCATAATGTTCTAGAATTATACTATTACAACATAGACACTACTCACCAGTATACAAATACAATATAGGAACCATTTTACAGATACAAAAAATCACCAGTTTATAAATACAAACTTTTGCAACAATTTAATATTTAAAAGGTCACTCAACGCTTGGCCCACTGGAAGCTCTTCCTCGCATTAAAATAAGTATCAAATGTCATGCCACCCAATTTTGGCATTGCCAATTCTGTATTAACCATACTCGTGCAATTTGCGACGACTCGCCGATGGATTACCGTCAAATCACGTATCAAAAGAGTTAATGACGTATCACTTACCGACGGACATATCCGTCGCTATTTGGTCGGTAAATGCGTATCAGAGAGTTTCTGATACACAAAATCCGTCGCCAATCAGTCGCGAATGGTCGCTAAGTTTTGACGGAGTCACATGGGAATACCGACGGAATATCCGTCGACCCGGTTCTGTGAATTATTCATATTTCCAGAATATTGGCGACGGATAATTCGTCATTACTCCGTCGTGCGTCGTTGCTAGACCGTCGCCAATCGGTCGGCCTTATAGCGACGGATTGCCCGTCGCCAATGTTTTACCGAATACTAGCGACAGCATACTGACGTAATATCCGTCGGCCCTATCCTGTGAATCTTTTATAATTCTAGAATCTTGGCGACGGATAATCCTTCGGCGTTTAGTCGCGCATCCATCGCTAACTAGGAATCCCCCAGTTAACGACGGATAGTCCATCGGAAATTGGTCGCCAGTCCGTCGGTATCTGGAAAATTTTTGAAAAAAAAGCATAAAACTGGGCATTCCCAATATACACAATTCCAATATACAAAACACACAAATAATCCAAGCAATTCCAATATACAAAACACACACACAATTCCAACACACAAATAAATACACAAAATACACAAATAATCCCAAGCATTCAAATTGTTCACACAAATATTCAATATTTAAACACAAATATTCAATATTCAATATTTATAAATAAAATAATCAAAAAATACAAACATCAACAACGAGGGGTGCGATCGTCCGCTGGTGGTGGTACTCCCAGCTGTACCTGTCTCATATACTCCTCCACCAAGTACGACGATAATCCCTCTAAGACCTGGCCTGGAAGTTGGCGTACCTGCTCTGGCGTCATCATGTCAAGGAGGGCCGTCAAAGTAGGAGGCGGTACGATAGGGACAGTAGGGTCAAAAGAAAGATGCCTGACGAAAGAAGGACTGGCAGCACTAGAAGGGCCGACAACACCAGTAGAAGGACGTAGGTACGTGGACAACTGCGTCCGAATCTCCGACACCGCCTCGTTCAGATGCGCAAGCTGGGACCTCACATCATCGTCTGCCGGGGCCGCAAGAGGAGGCGGGGGAGGTGGAAATCTCAGAGTCGCCGAGTGCAAATTAGCCAGGGAGCCGACTCCATATACATGCCCTTTCCTATAGCCGTCGACGGTATCTATGTATAAGTCGTCGTAGCGAGTGGCCGTAAAAGAGGGCGCTTCCGACAGGCGCCGTTTTGCCGACATCCTTGGGAAGAGACTGACTGAATCCAACTAAGGGCCTCACGATAGGTATCGGCCGTGTCGGATTAGTATCGACCGTTTCGGATTATTATCGCGGAAGGTTTAGTAACAACTGTACTTAGATTTCTCTCTTCTCAAGCTAGAATACCATTGCAAGAGAGTCACCAGATCGTGATTGGCCAGTTACAGTAACATACATGCTTCCTTTTCTATCAGGAAAAAGCAAGATTGAAAAGGAAGCATGTATGTTCTGTAACTGGCCAGCTACGCTCTCGTGACTCTCTTGTAATAGAAATCTAGCTCTAGATGAGAGAAATCCAAGTACAGTTGTTACTAAACCTTCCCCTATACTAATCTGATATTGCCGATACTAATCCGATATGCCAATACCTATCGAATATGGCCGATACCGAATCGATAAGGCCAATACGAATCACTACTAAAATCTGTCAAATCAGCGATGCCTCAGGACGTCGCTAAATAGGGAAAATACGTCGCTAATATCGATTAGCGACGTATTTAGAGACGTTTGCACGTAGTCACGATTAACCTAGTCGCTAAACAATAAAACGTCGCAATACGTCGCTATTGCGATGACACTCAGCGACGCGGACACGTCGCTAATTCAGCGACTACCAGCGACGTAAAAGGTCATCATTTACCGACGCAACCTAGCGACGTTGAGCGACTTGACATGCATCGATGCTGACCTGGCTTGAGAGCCAAATGGTGACGTTCTGCGACTTTGCTACGTCGCTATAGTACCGACATATAGCAACGTTTAGCGACGTCATACGTAGCGACGTTTAGTGACGATCAGCGACGGTATTCATCACAGTTAGCGACGTTGTGATACTTACTTAGCGACGTTACCGTCGTCGCTGGACGTCGTTGAGAGTCGCTGAACGTCGCTAATCTTAAAAAAAAATACAGCATTTGCAGCATCCCCTGCAGCATTTTCAGCATCCCCTGCACCATTTGTTACAACAACGACGGTGTGTATCACGAACACAGTATCAAACAACACAGATACACACAATCACGAACACGTTTGAAACACAATCTCATCAATCAACACAGATATATGAAAATTTGTAACAACAATGTCAAACATAATGGTCCACAACTTAATTGCCAAGTATGGGAACGAAATGGCTCAGAACACAACCCAAAATTCATTCTAGCATACATTAGTGTGAATTATCTATGTTCTGTACATATGGTGTAATATATGTTCTTATCGTATCTAGTATATGAAGAATGTAACAGAATCAAGATGAACTCATATAATATAATACTAAGACATCATCTACTACTATATAAGATATAGTGATAGGTTGTCGTATCATCATTGCCGAGGGATGAGGGTCGGAGGACAAATACCGCTCGAGTGAGCCAAAGGCATGCAGCCACTTCCCTCCCTCTCTCACGCTATCAACGTCACAACTTTTCCACCTCAAGTTCTGATCAAGCATCTTCCTTCTCCTCTCCTCTACCATGGCTCTGGACCCATCTGCTCCTCCCTACTTCCCTTCTTCTTATTTGACTCTCTCAGCCAAAGGCATCTTCCTTTTTCTCTCCTCCACCATGGCTTTGGACGTCGCTGAGAGTCGCTGAACGTCGCTAATCTTGAAAAAAAATTAAAAAAATACAGCATTTGTAGCATCCCCTGCAGCATTTGCAGCATCCCCTACACCATTTATTACAACAACGACGGTGTGTATCACGACACAGTATCAAACAACACAGATACACACAATCACAAACACGTTTGAAATACAATCTCATCAATCAACACAGATATATGAAAATTTGTAACAACAATGTCAAACATAATGGTCCACAACTTAATTGCCAAGTATGGGAACGAATGGCTCAGAACACAACCCAAAATTCATTCTAGCATACATTAGTGTGAATCATCTATGTTCTGTACATATGGTGTAGTATATGTTCTTATCGTATCTAGTATCCGAAGAATGTAACAGAATCAAGATGAACTCACATAATGTAATACTAAGACATCATCTACTACTATATAAGATATAGTGATAGGTTGTCGTATCATCATTGCCGAGGGATGAGGGTCGGAGGACAAATACCGCTCGAGTGAGCCCAAGGCATGCAGCCACTTCCCTTCCTCTCTCACGCTATCAACGTCACAACTTTTCCACCTCAAGTTCTGATCAAGCATCTTCTTTCTCCTCTCCTCCACCATGGCTCTGGACCCATCTGCTCCTCCCTACTTCCCTTCTTCTTATTTGACTCTCTCAGCCACATATGATATCCACCTCAAGTGTAGAGTCGGGGGAGAAGAAGTGGACAGGAAGAGGAGGGGGAAGCAGCACAGCCGGTGGCATGACCCGGAGGAAGTACAGAGGTTTTCTTCAACATCCGTAGGAGAACTCTAAGGATATATCTTTTCACAACATATCACCTTGTCAAAGACCCTTAATGTGACAACCATGTTACCGCGGTGTCGGAAGACTAACATGTCATAATTTTCTAAGCCGTGTGTTTTGACATAATCCTCCAAACTCTTTCCTGCTATGTAGTAATGCAAGATTACTACATAGGAGGAAAGAGTTGGAGGATTATGTCAAAACACACAGCTCAAAAAATTATGACATGTTAGTCTTCCGACACCGCGGTAACATGATATTCACATTAAGGGTCTTTGACAAGATGACATGTTGTGAAAAGATATATCCTTATAGTTCTCCTACGGATTTGAAGAAAATATATGTACTTCCTCCGGGTCATGCCGCCGGCTGTGCTGCTTCCCCCTCCTCTTCCTGCCCACTTCTTCTCTCCCGACTCTACACTTGAGATGGATATCATATGTGGCTGAGAGAGTCAAATAAGAAGAAGGAAGTAGGAAGGAGCAGATGGGTCCAGAGCCATGGTGGAGGAGAGGAGAAGGAAGATGCTGAATCAGCATTGTCTTCCGGATCGTCCTCATCAAGGCATAACGGGCTGCTCAGCGTGCCCAGCTTCTTCAACTTTTCACTGGCTGCAGAGTCGAAATGGGAACGGGTCCTCTTTGCCGGCCCGGAACTCTGACTCGCACTCGTCTCCTCGCTACCGGTTTTCTCTCCTCTCTTGACGCGGGTCATAAGAAAAGAAATTGTGTACCTCTTCTTCACATAAACATCATTGTCCGCCTTGTACTCGAGCCTCCTCGTCTGTGACGCTATCCAACTTTTGGTGCCTACATTGTCACTTCGAATCTCCTCTTCGACTTGTATCGTCATCTTCTTCGCCTGTCTTTTCGCTTCCTAGTCTTACAATCATCTGCTATCACCGTCGACTCATTCGACTCCTTCTCTGAGTCTTCTTCCTCTCCTCCTCCTCCTCGGAGTCATCGGAGGGGTTGTGGGTGGGATGCGGGGGGCGGGGGGGAGGGGGTGGGGGTGGCTGGCCATGGGGGTTGAGGTGGGAGGGGGTGGTGGGGGGGTTGGGTTGGGGGGTTAGGGTCTGGCCGCGGGGGGTCGAAAACACACACACACACACATATATATATATATCTATGGTACTGCTTGCTTGCTTGTTTTTCTCTTTGATCGTCATGGCATATATATACACATGCCTCCTAATAAATTGTGTTTGGTCCTTTTTTACAGTCAAATAAATTGTGTTCCGTTATTCTTTTATGTACTAGTTAAATGGTCATTTTGTTTCATGTTACATAATTAGTTATTTGGGTTCTAAGTATAAGTTGCTTTTTGTGCCAATATGAGAAGGAAAATAAATAGGTTAAGAACTTTGCTATACCTACAACCAAATGTTTACAACCTCCTTACAACCGCCACGTGTCGGACTTTGATTAGAAGAGGGGGCACGTGGTGGGATCGGGTGTAACCAGGGAGGGGTGAGAGTGGAGGTGGGACCCGGTAGGACTTATGTGTAAGGTGTGAGAGAGAGAGAGAGAGAGAGAGAGAGAGAGGTTGTAAAGGTTGTAAGAATTTGGTAGTAGACTTAGCATTTTTCATAGGTTAATGGTTAAAACAATACATGTTCAACTTCATTATTTGTTTGTGTAATAAACTACAGGGAAGGCACACAATATTAGTACAACAAAGTGCAAAAGTCGCACACTATTTGCTAGTAAGGATCTAATTTACTATGTTATGATTGTCATGACCTAAGAAAACAAAAAGATTAAGGAAAGATTTTAAGAATCAATTAAACTTTTTAATTAGAAACCTTTTAGTTACTTTTTATTACCTCATACAATCGGTTATCATTTTCATGCATGAGAAAGAAGTTGGAGAAGATAAGATTCAAATTTTATTTTGGGATGCCTCCATTACTAAAAGAATAAATCCATTAGTAAAAGAATAAATCCATCTTTAGGAAAAAAAAAACTATAGTAAAAGAAAATAGTACAATAATATTCTTCAGAAATTCAATTGGGCGCGACTTACACTACTCGTTAAAAGTCTTTTGACGGAAAAATCCAGTGAAAAGAAAACCTCATCAAAGGAAAAGAGTACAACGCGCAAATACTGCATGTTTCAAGATGCTTCCATTAGCATCTTCGGGATGCTTGCATCTGCATGAGGCTCTCCCCAAAAAGATATTCTATTTAGTTCTTACATCAATTTAAATGATAAATCAACCCCCAAAATACATTTAGTTCTCTCATTGACCACACCACTCTATTATAGTGAGTGAATGACATATGCTCATATTAATTTTTTTCAGGAGATTTTTTCGGGAGATCTGATCTTCATAAGATCTCTTCTAGAGATTTATCTTTTCGAGAGATTTATCTCTCAATGATATTATCTCTTTAGGTGATCTTCTCTTCTGGAGATCTCCTCTTAAGGCCGCATTTTCCATCTCTTCAGTTGATATTGTCATGTATATAGACGACCGTTTTAACAAACCATTCATGAATTTTCTTTATGAATATACTGACATTTTATGATCATCATCATATCATATCCTAAACAGATATTTTATGAGTCTATAATATCACATTCTTCCGGATGATTTTAGTCCAATATAGCTCATTTTATGATTATCTCCGGGAGATTATCTATTCAGAAGATCTTCTCTTCTAAAGAATCACATCTTTTTATATCATTTTTAACATTCATGGATTATTCGTGGTTCAGTGTTATCTTTTATTTTCATCACCACAATTTTGTAAATGTTAATCTATGATAAATTATCCTTGATTCCAAATTTCTGCATGCATGCACGCACCTGTCAAAATCGCTTTCATGATGTGCTCCTATCGATAAAATTAGGGCATTGACTTCTGAATGAGTCTGTGATTTCCCTAAGACCAGGGGTAGTAGTTGAGAAGGTTATACTACGTGCATGCACCTAGCTTTGTCGATCACTTACCCATACTCCGTTCTATATATACTCCAATCAGCCTTCTCAAGCTGACTAATCTCTCTCTTTCTCTCTTGCTCCCTTGTTGGAAGTACTTTGTCAGAGGCTTTTGAAGGAGTACTACCAAGAGCACGAGTTTAAAATGTTGGTCCCGAAGATAGATCTAAAGAGTGGAGAGACCCAAGGAAGGCATATAGTCTTCAAAAGACACACAATCTGCACTCTAGCCAATTTAAATAAAGCACTAAGAAAATGTAAAAAACTAACTTCAAGAAAATGCTAAATACAACAACAAAGTGTAAACGTGTTCTTCTCTTTACATTCGCTAACACTACAATGAAATAGAATAAGAAACACAAAGGAAATCTCCTTGCAGGGGTGAACAAGTCACCGGTGCTCAAACACTACAAAAATTTGTCAGATTAGCGACGTTTCAAAACGTCGCTAAACTCGACCAAAATGTCGCTAAACTAAATTAACGACATTTTCAGCGACGTTTAATAAACAACGAAAAAAAGCGTCTCGCTAATCGAGAAAACGTCGCTATGTGGCGACATTAGTCAGCGACGTTTATAACGTCGCTAATTAGCGACGTTAGACGTTTTCAAGTGGTCGCCGATTAGCGACGTTATTGCGACGATGTGGTGGCATCAGATTGTTTGCCACGTCAACAATTTAGCGACGTGGTTAGCGACCTTTATATTCGTCGCTAACTGTTAGCGACGAATATAAACGTCGCTAACCACGTCGCTAAATTGAAAAAAAAATAAAAAAAAGAATCCAGAATGCAAATGTACAATCCAAAATACAGAATCTAATCCCTGGGTTCGCCGACCCCTTCGGTGGAACACTCAACACCGGCCCGCATAATACAATCCAGAATCGACCAAAAATAATTGGTCGTCTCCTCAAGCCTCTCGGAACATCACAATATGCATCACACATCACACAAACAAATATACATCACAATATGCATCACACAGCAAGCTATACCAATATACTTCACACACAAGAAAACAAATATCCATCACAATATCCAAAAGGAGATATATCCATCAAAACAAATATCCATCACAATATCCAGATGAGATATATCCATCAAAACAAATCCAGTCAATATATGTATCTACTGTCGTCTATGCTGGGGCAGATAGAACTCCCTCAGCTAGCGCGCATAAGTAGGATCCGCGACAGCCAGATCAATATCCAGAGGAGATGGATGACTGGAACTCCTGGTGGAACTGCCCTGTGGTGCCACCTCCTCCTTCACAGCTCCCTCGGCTTTAGGAATTACTTCTGGAGCAGCTCTCTCGGTGGAACTGCCCTTTGGAGCTGGAGCCACCTCCTCTTTCACAGCCATCTGGGCCTCCCTCAAACGAGATCCTCGGGTCTTAGGTGCCATCTGTGAGAACGGGTGCCATCTCGTTTGAGTACACTTTCGAAAGTAGATAAAATACAGAAAATTCAATTTTTTGCCAAGTGTGAGAACGGATGGCTCAGAACACAACCCAAAATTCATTCTAGCATACATTAGTGTGAATCATCTATGTTCTGTACATATGGTGTAGTATATGTTCTTATCGTATCTAGTATCTGAAGAATGTAACAGAATCAAGATGAACTCATATAATGTAATACTAAGACATCATCTACTACTATATAAGATAGAGTGATAGATTGTCATATCATCATTGCCGAAGGATGAGGGTTGAAGGACAGTCAACTTTATTTACGGCTACATAGTTTCTGTCTCACCAGTCGAATGGCTGCAGGGACTATGTCCTGATCACCATGTCGTACCGTAGATTAATGCAAATGGAGCTGGAGCTGGAGCCAAAATACAGAATCCAAAATACAAAATACAGAATCCAATCCTTGGGTTCGTCGAAAATACAAAAACAAAGATTGACACACAGTACTAATTCATATGTGTTTTAAGTGTGAGAACGGATGGCTCAGAACACAACCCAAAATTCATTCTAGCATACGTTAGTGTGAATCATTTATGTTCTGTACATATGGTGTAGTATATGTTCTTATCGAATCTAGTATCTAGTATTTGAAGAATGTAACAGAATCAAGATGAACTCACATAATGTAATACTAAAACATCATCTACTACATATAAGATATAGTGATAGGTTGTCGTATCATTATTGTCGAGGGATGAGGGTCGGAGGACAGTCAACTTCATCTACGGCTATATAGTTATATGAGCTAGTCGTCGCGAAACGTCGTTGTGACGTCGCTAATAGCGACTAATTTAGCGACGTTAGTATGAACGTCGCTAAATTCTAATTATATTCCCCCCACCAATTCATTTCCCTCCATTTTACACTCTCACTCTCTCTCCTCCTCCTTCCGGCGCTCTCACTCTCTCCGGCGCTCTCACTCTCTCCGACGCTCTCACAGTACTAATTTATATCTGTTTTAAGTGTGAGAACGGATGGCTGAGAACATAACCCAAAATTCATTCTAACATAATTAGTGTGGATCATTATGTTCTATACATATGGTGTAGTATATGTTCTTATCGAATCTAGTATCTTAAAGGATATAACAGAATCAAGATGAACCCACATAATGTAATACTAATACATCATCTACTATAATAACAGAAACAAGATAGGTTATCGTATCATCATTGCCAAGGGAGGGAGGTTAATTGGAGGAAGTTACTGCAGAAAGTGAAGACCGACATGAACTGACGTACGAAAATGAGGAGCTCTAAGCTGGAACAAAAAAGTTGTGTTTTGGAAAAAGAACTCTTGTAAACTCTTTGTTCACAAAGTAAGCTATAATTAAAGAATACAGAACAAGTTTCGAGTTCGTAACTCAAGTATAGAGCTTACAAGAGTTATAAACTCGACACTTGTTCTGTATTTATTATATCTTGCTTTGTGAACAAAAAGCTTACAAGAGTAGAACATCCAAAACATAATCTTACTTGTTACAACTTTGATCTCCTCCTTTTCGTACGTCAGTTCATGTCAGTCTGCACTTTCTGTAGTAATGACCACAAGTTTTATGTTCTTCAACGATATATTTCACATGCTTTATTGCCAAGTATGGGGACGAATGGCTCAGAACACAACCCAAAATTTATTCTAGCATACATTAGTGTGAATCATCTATGTTCTGTACATATGGTGTAGTATATGTTCTTATCGTATCTAGTATCTGAAGAATGTAACAGAATCAAGATGAACTCACATAATGTAATACTAAGACATCATCTACTACTATATAAGATATAGTGATAGGTTGTCATATCATCATTGCCGAGGGATGAGGGTCGAAGGACAGTCAACTTTATCTACTGCTATATAGTTTCTGCCTCGCTAGTCGAATGGCTGCAGGGACTATGTCCTGATCACCATGTCGTAGTCCAATAAAATTCAGAGATTGACACAGTACTAATTCATATATGTAGTCCAATACAAATAGTCTAATACAAAAATAACCCAATACAAATAGTCCAATACAAATAAGTACTAATAGCTAATGAGAACCACGCAGCTCACGCAAACGCTCGATGATACGATCACGCAATCACCTCGAATAAGTGGGATCGACGGCGGCAGGAGAGATGTAGTCCATTGCAAGTGCTGGATGAATAGAACTCCCGGTCTCACTAGCTACCGGTGCTGGATGAATAGAACTCCCGGTCTCACTAGCTACCGGTGCCACTTCCTCCTTAACAGTAGGAGGAGCCACCTCAGCATTCACTGTTTCCCTCAAACGACGTACCGCTTCTCGGGTCATGGGTGTCATCTGGTAAGATCGATATTCACAAATAATATAATTGTAACATAAACAAGCTAACTAAAGGAACCATCATCTCGTTTGAGTATATTTTCGAAACCAGATAAAATACAGAAAATTTAATTTTTTGCCAAGTATGAGAACGGGTGGCTCAGAACACAACCCAAAATTCATTCTAGCATACATTAGTAGTGAATCATCTATGTTCTGTACATATGGTGTAGTATATGTTCTTATTGTATCTAGTATCTGAAGAATGTAACAGAATCAAGATGAACTCACATAATGTAATACTAAGACATCATATACTACTATATAAGATATAGTGATAGGTTGTCATATCACCATTGCCGAGGGATGAAGGTCGAAGGACAGTCAACTTTATCTACGGCTACATAGTTTCTGTCTCGCCAGTCGAATGGCTGCAGGGACTATGTCCTGATCACCGTGTCGTACCATAGTTTCTGCCTCGCCAGTCAAATGGCTGCAGGGACTATATGTCTCGATCACCATGTTACCAATTAACCAACCAACAAAATTACTTGTTACAAATATCGGCACTATCGGTGCGTTCGAATCGGAGTATCATATTTTTTGGTGTCGAAAAACAAATAATTATTACTAAATTATCAGATTTTTTGGCACTATCGGTGCTCCTGACCAAGCCCCCCCCCCCTACACCATCCCTAACCCTAACCCTAACCCTCCCCTCCCCCCTGCTCCCCTACCCCACCCCTACTCCCCTCCCCCACCCACCCACACATACCCCCCCTAACCCGAACCCTAAACCTCCCCTCCCCCACTGCTCACCTTCCCCAGCCGCCCCCACCCCCTGCTCCCCTCCACCAGCCGCCCCAACCCCCACTGCTCCCCTTCTCTAGCTGTCCCTACCCCCACTCCCCTCCTCCAGCCGCCCCCACACCTACTGCTCCCCTCCCCCAGCCGCCCCACCCCCCCTGCTCCCTCCCCCAGCCGCCCCCAACCCCTGCTCCCCTCCCCCAGCCCCGACCCCCACTGCTCCCCTCCTCCAGCCGCCCCCACCCCCTACCCATACATACCCACCCCTAACCCGAACCCTAACCCTAGCTCCCCTCCCCCATCCGCCTTCGTCCCCTCTGCCCCACCCTCCAGCCACCCCCCACTCATCCCCAACCACCCGCATCCCCCCTGTCCCTCCCCACGAGCCACCCGCACCCCCCCAACCACCAACAATTAAAACAGCTGGAAAGAGAGAGGGAGGGGAGTCACGTACGGAGAGGGAGAAAAGTCGCCGGAGAGAGTGAGAGCGCCGGAGAGAGAGAGTGAGAGCGTCGGAGGGGGAGGAGAGAGTGAGAGAGTAAAATAGGGGGAAATAAATCGTTGGGGGGAATATAATTAGAATTTAGCGACGCTAATACTACCGTTGCTAAATTAGTCGCTATTAGCGACGTCAAGCGACGTTTCGCGACGACTTGCTCATGTAATTAATATACGTCGTTGTCACGTCACTTATTTCGTCGCTAGTAGTGACTATTAGCGACGTTTCAATAAAACGTCGCTAATGAACACAATTTAGCGACGTTAATCGAACGTCGCTAAATTTACGTCGCCAATTGAGCAGATTTTAGTAGTGAAAGTAAGATTCGTCCTATACACTATCTGTCCCCAGGAACCAACAAGTTTAAGTATGAAACTCTGAAACGCTCTTCGTCACCTTTGGAAAGACTTTGTAACTCAAAATGAGCAAGAAAAGTTCTACGTGCGTATAGACTTAGCTGCTGCTGTAGAAGGCGCATAAACTTTCTAGAGTGGAATTTTGTGGCCCTTGTCACGTTCCGATTCTGTAGGTCATTCGTCATCGCTTTTATATCTGGAAACCGATCATTCTCGCATGGGGGTAATACCGTATAAGTCTAAATTACACTTGTACAAGGCAAAAATGGTGCACAATTGATAATCTTCAAATTAGGAATACATCACAGCGGCACAAGCAAAAAAATTAAAGATAATAATGATACTCTCTCTTATTGAAAAGAACACCTTATTAACTAATATCAGCAAAAATAAGTAGATAACTTGAAGTCACAAAAAGATATGTATAAATGTTCTCTTTATTGATAATTGAAATGAGGTACAAGGCTTGTAGCAGAATATAAAGTTTACAACACAACTCATATTACACTTGATAGCCAACTAAAACACATGCCATCTAGGCGTACATTTGATACTTGACACATTAACTTACAATTGGATATGCCGACTTGGGTTACAACTCACTGGTACAACAAATATAATTTTCATATATTATGTCCTTTATAAACAAAAAATATCATCTTTTATAGGGAGAGCTTCCGCATGCCCAACAAATCTTCGATGCCTCGGGACTAATTAATGCCAATCTTTGTGTACTAAACTTCCAAGCACGAGCGTCTGAAAATGATTCCCACAACGTGGGTCGTTACATTGTCGTGTACTGGTGAACAGAACCAGCCCACTCGCCTAAACCAACATTAAGTAGTCATGTGAGCAAACATTATTAAGAGTGATCTTTCTATTTGGGTCTAGCATCAGTTTACAGTTCATGTACAATATCATAATGAAGCTTGTAAGCTTGTAATAGCAGTATTCTATTCACTACAACAAAAATGTGTTTTAACGACAATCAAAAAGTGTCGTTGATGACTTTTTATGACACTTTTCAAGTGCTGCCTAGAGGGGTATCATAGAAAGTTTTTGGATTTCAATGGAATTACAAAATGTCATGTAATAACTTTATGATGACACTTTTTTAATGTCGTGTAATACTTATTTGACGACACTTTATTGGTGTCATCTTAACATTCGTCAATGACAGCTGAGTAGTCAATATTATGACACTTTATAAGTGTCATCTTAAAGTATTCTATGACTGTTAATAAATGCCATAGATAATTTCTATGACACTTTTTATGTGTCATTAAACATGAAAATGATAAGGTCATTAATGTCATGACACCTTATAGGTGTCATATAACAACACATATTAAATGCCTTCGAAACATCATCCGAATATTTTAAATATAGTAAGGCAACATTTGTAGCCTCATTGAGATTAACATGTTAAACAGTCAAGTTGAATTAACATGTATGATAAACATATCATTTTTTAGTAATTTCTTATCGATAGTCGACTTTCTCGTACATGCATAAAATACAGGATAAATGATATACTTACTCAGTCTGCACAAGACATTCATTAGCATGCATTTGATTAGTTGTCATTGGTGAAACTGTACCATAAAGGACTTTTTCATCTCGATTTAAGGTCACCCTTCGCGTGGGTAGCAAGCCGATTGAAGGTCCGCAATCACCCATATTGCGATGCGCCCTATCAGCTCGGGTTGTAAGACCAACTAGAGGTCTCAATACATCATGCCACCAAAGCACGCTAATGTTTTCTTCCTGATCAAATAGGTCCCAGTGCCCCAAGTACCATTCGTAGAAATTTACTCAGACTTGTGCACAAGTACATCCATGACCATGCGAATGTGTGTCGACTCGATAAACACAAAGTGCATGGTAAAACAACTGAAAGTAAGCAAAGCCAACAGTTCATCATCTCATCTTAAATCCAAGCCGTATTCAACAACTAATCATTTCCATCATTCAGATTATTTCTGTAAAACCTCTAAATTTCTACTAATTTTTTATTATTAATATTTGTACGGATTTAAAATTTTTGTATGGTACGTCACGTAGTCGTATTGTACGTCGTGTGCGAAATTTTATTTTTGCTCGACGAGTGCGAATACGTGTGAGCTACATATTTTAAAAAATATTTTATTTATTATTTTAGTTTCAAAATAATATATGCAATAATTATTTACTATCATTACCAAGTTGTTATTTTACTTACTAAAAATCTTCATTTATACAATTATTAAGAATAATTAATATTTTTATTGTATACTAGAAAAACATAATTATGAAAACATTATTTGTGCATACATA
This sequence comes from Iris pallida, assembly GCA_029216955.1. Lineage (NCBI taxonomy): Eukaryota > Viridiplantae > Streptophyta > Magnoliopsida > Asparagales > Iridaceae > Iris > Iris pallida. Next base: position 22,813,593 of record JANAVB010034617.1, read on the forward strand.
TATTTGTAATTATTTATTGGTTTATTTTAAATATTAAATGTAATTTTCGAAATTATTATTACTAGAATTTTTGGAAAATATATTTCGAAATTATAGTAGAGATTTAAATCATGATTTGAATCTATGGATTTATTTAAATAGTTAATATTTGAAATTTGATTTATTCCATTGATTTTAAACCAAGATTTTTAAGTAGATTTAATTGGATTTGGATTTGGATTTAGATTTGATTGATTTAATTTAATAGATTTAATTATCTATTTTTGGGGTTTAAATTAAATCCTAATCTTTATCTAATTGGGAATTCCCACATCCTATAAATAGGCAGGTACTCCTCCAACTTTTCGTTATTCATCCACAAATTCTCCATAAACCAATGGTGCGTGCCTCGTGTCCGTGTCCTCCTCCATCCAATTTCTTATTCCATTAGTTATACAAATACATTTATTCTCAGTGTCGACAACCCCGCCACGATCTAACAAATCCCTAACCTAACCCTAACCCTGTCCAGCCCGATCCGCCTCCCGTCCATCATCGACACCATGCCATAGCCACCCCCATATCCACCACCTTCACCATGCCATCGTAAAACTGCCATCACCACCTCCTCCAGTTCTCACCCCGACAAAATCCCCGACCACCTGTCCCCGACCTAGACAAACCCCATCGTCACCCCACTGTCACCGTCGTCACGACTTTCCGACCAGCCCCAACTCCCGACTATCGACACAACACCGCCACCACACCGGAGCCCCAGCCAACCCGACCGTCCAGCCAACTACCATCACCACCATCACCGGCGTTCGACGCCGGCGACCCCGAGAAAAATCCTCTGCCACCCGACCACCAAATCAGAACCACCACCATCGTCATCATCATCACCACCAACCACCGTCGTCAACGCCACCCACCATCACAACCAGAACCAACCCCCGCCCCGGCCATCGCCGGAGCCACCACCAAACCCAGCCAATCCCCCCCAAAAAGAAAAACCCTAGAAATAAAAACCACGGCCACCAGCACTTACCTCCGCTGTGCCGGCCAACGCCGAGCCTCTGGCTCACCGCTGCACCCTCGGGGTGAGATCCCCTTTCCGCGTACGCGCTGGTGAGCGCCCTTGCGCTCGAGTCCCTGGCACCGGAAGACCACGCCGACCGCCCGACCATAGATTTCCTAAACCTCCGCGAGCAGCCACCCTGACCGCCGTGGCCGCGCGCCTCCGGCAACGTCGCTCCCTCCGCCTCTCCGTCGCACTAAAACCCCGGCCCGCCTTCCCTTCCGACCAACTCCTCGCCGTCACCATCCGCCCGCGCCCCTTCTTCCCAGTCGTCCAAAACCCTCCTCCGCCTGGAAACCGCCCGCCGCCTAACCTCCGCCCCTCCGGCTCCGCCGCCCTCTTTCCGACTCGTCACCTTGACCCGCCCCTCTCCGATCAACTCCCTCAGCGTCCACCGCCTCCGCAAGCCGCCGGCGAGCACCCGCGCGAGCTTCCCCTTCGCCGGACCGCCGCCCGCTCTCCCTCTCGCTCTCGTCTCTTCTTCCAGCTATCGATCTCTCTCTATCCCTCTAATTGCTTTTTTATTTATTTATTTATTTATTTTTTTTCTCCTTTTTTTCTAAAGGACTGCTACTGTGGTCTCCTCGAAAGAGGAGAACCACCTCTGTGATCTGTTATTATTATATTATATATTATTATTATTATTATTATTATATTATATTATTATTTACAATATCATTATCATTATTGTTATAAGTATCAATATTATAATTATCATTATCATTATTATATTATCATTATTATTACTATTATTATTATTATATATTATTATTATTATTGAGAGCACTGTTACAATTATATATATTTTTATATTAATTTTATATTGATTTTTATTATTACAAATTTTGTTGTAGGATAGTATACTCATACAGTAGTGGTAGCATACAATATTTTATGATACAAATATATGACAGTATTATTTTTTGTTTTCTATATATAATAAAATATTTTGGCCTATAAAAATGTAGTTCCAAAATTATAAAATATTTTTGGTAATATAGTTCTCTAACTCAAATCATATTTTTACAAAGTTAGAATTTTTAGTCTAAAATGATTTATGGTTTTCAAGTATTTTCCTAGAAATTATTTTAAACTAATATAATTTCAAGGGTTATAATTATTTTCCTAAAATAGTATATGTATTATTCTCTCAAATTTCCTCGATCTTCGTCACGCCCATGATTAAATTCCCCTTTTCTATTCTCTCGCCAATTCAAGCCTACCTTATGTCCATCCTAACAAATTTGACCCTTTCGGACTCAATGACACGTTCCGTGCCGCCATCAGAGGTCACCTTGCATAGTGTGTTCCCCCGAAGTCGAAGTTCGTGCCACATTGATTATCGCAGCACACCAGGCGCTCTACGCAAGACACCTTGCCATTTGCTTTTACTTATTTTAAGCTCATATT